>CARXXK010000001.1:132760490-133179164 GCA_949089665.1 Macrosiphum euphorbiae
AATACATTATTATGTATGGAAAGTTTCATTCAGCACTTTGAAAGGATTACGAAATGATCATTTTTGGCAAGTTTGTGTTTGTTCTCTTAAGCTAAAATCGTTGATACAAAACTTTTATGCTCGAATGTTGTCATATTTTTGATTCCATAATTTTAAAATGTACATCATAAAATATATCAAGTTATTTATTATATTATGTGTAAGCCACTACCACAACATCACTATTAGGTTAGCTTAGGTTATGTACTTATGTATAATAATTAAAAGTACTCTTTAAATATTTACGGTTTACATGCAATATTCGACCTTGCTGCAAGTGAATTACTAAAAGATAAACACTATGCATTATTATGGCAGCCTTTAAAAATATTATCCCGATCTTTATACAATTTAATAATAACTCATATTTTATTTTTTTAAATGTATCAAACTGGTAAGTTGTAAGAATATGACGTAACATGTAATTTAAAACATTAATAAATAAATGAAATATAATATATATTATATACTCAATAATACAATACGAATAAAATAAAACACGTTACTTGAAATAGGAAAATGTACCAAAATATTATTATTGAGTTTATTAGTTCATTTTTTAAATAAAATATTTTTAGTTTACAATTGAAGAAAAAAAATCATTTTTTACTATTACTTTAAAATTCTCAAATTTGAGCAAAAGATATATTTGGTACGTGATTTGTAAGATGTCTTATATATTTCTCTCTTGAATAATATATAACTTTATAACTCAGAAACTTTACAAAACTTACATTAAGGTCTCGTTTTTTCCCTTTTATTTAGTCGCTGAATATGTGTGGTATAAATACATTTACAAGTAAAAATATAAATGTATGTTTTTTGTAAAAAATAATATTTTTTTGAGTTTAAAACAAATTTTTAAAAACAGTTTAAAAAGGAGCAAAACTATATTTAAAAACCGTCGAAAACATCGTAAGTATAAGATTTGAAATATTATATTTAAGTGAATCTCAATACTTATCAATTATTCTCAGTAATGAATATTGAAATAATATAATTTGTAATATTCTTCCATCCACAATTCGTAATTAAATATTGAAATATTTAGTAAGTACAATAAGCCATAGCAATCGTTGCGAAAATTTACCAGTAACTTTTATTCGATTAAATTATAATATCGTATAATATGTGATAATTGTGAACGAATAATTAAGAAAGTTTTCCAGTACAATGTCACCGTTACAAATTTAAAATCTACAAACCTACTAATTTAAAATGTCAAGTTTCATATTTGAATATAATATGATTCATATAAATATGACCCTTATGATTTTCCACGAGAATGTACTAAAAAACCAGTGTCACGTGTCAAATTACTGTCAAAATACATGCTATATAATTTTTGAAGAACATCTATTACTTGATTAAAAATAAAATAAGATACGTTTTATTTTTGCAAGCTTTACGATATTTTACTGTAAATTATTTTTTTTCGAATAAATTTAGTATTGTGCTCATGTGATGTGTTACGCATGTAGTTAATTTTTATTATACACATTTTGAATGTCACGAAAAAAGATAATAATCATGTATAATAGTTTTTACTATATTCCTGAGTATTGAGTAGGTGTAATATAATATAGATGGTGTAATATAATATAGATACTGTACAAAATATGATCATTTAATATTATTCTATAATATCATAGTTTATTTATATTAAACATAATTTCTATCGTACTTATTCCTTGTTATGTCGTTGTAATGGTTTCGTATTTTTATTAATTAAAAAAAAAAAAAATCCTATGAACTCGAGAAATGTTACTCAAATTCAACTTTTCAGCAAATTTATTTTTAAATATAAAACTTGATACAAAACTGTAGGTTTTCGCCTGAATGTGTGCTTATGGCTTCTAAATAATTTAAAATGTTCAGCTATCCTTTGAAGCGTATATTATAGTATAATAGATGTACGATGTACCTACCTAATGAACAAAATATGTACAACAGTAAATTATAGTCCAAAGTAAATTTGACAATTATTTGTCATCGTTTGAAAATCTATAGGAAGCCATTAATCAGAATTATACCAAGTTTTATCATAATCATTAAATGAAACTTCAAATTATGTATGAACCATGAAGTTGGGATGCCAAAAAGTTTTTAACGGAAATTGTTGTAATACACGATCCCACCATAATAATAAATGTGGAGATTCTTGGTATTTAATATTTGTGTGGGATTTTGAAATGTATATTAAAAAACTTAATATTATACTGTTAATTATTATAATTTATATTAGCACCACTTTAACTAGCATACATTACTTTTACTTTCCGTTTTGAAACTATTGGCAAAAGCGATAACTATTAGATAAGAACGATAAGTTAACATTTTGGATCACATAAATCGAACGCCTTTTTCAAAGTTCAATCACTAAAATATCCTTGGAAATTTATAAAAGAATGTCAGATAATACGAAGTGCATATTATGATGTTATATTGATGTGTTGAATTGTTGAAAAATATTTCATTTTATTTTTGCTACTATTTGTACTATTTGAAACATTGCGTTCAATATAAATTTCGTTTATATAAACGTCAAAACCTTTCTTTTTTTTACATATATTAAACAGTTGTCGTGTGGTGCCAAAAATCGTCACATTTCACTCGGATTCGGTCAGTCCTGAACTATGGAATCGTATTCAAATAATAAATGCACAAGAACAAAACAAATAGTGTTGTATTGATTTACAACTGATATCAAAAAGTATAGTATGAATAAATTATTTCTGAAAATAAAGTTATGAAACTACTGCTATTAATAATGGTGGGAAATAAAAGCGTGATGACGAATATTTTAGAATGAACTCTTCTGTATCGTAAAATATATTTTACGACGAAAATGATAGATGATATAGTTTAGTCGCTAATTCTTGAGAAAAAAATCACCGAATTGAAAGTCTGAAAACGAATGAAACAAAGTATAAAATATAATAAAGTTATTCCAATAATAAATATTTAAGATAGAAAACATTGGATTAAAAAACCGTACCTTGAAAATTCACACGCCACATTATTATATTGATTTTATATTATGTTGAATATAGTAACGGAAATATGGTGTATAATATTATTATATAAGATTTATCACAAGTTTTAACAAGTAGTTTGTGCTAACAGAGTAGTAAGTACCTAAATAATATTATTGTTATTTATGTATCACGATGTTTTCTCTACCTCCAGATTTCCAACTTTTTGACAAAAAAAAGTTTTTTATCACAAATTTTAGAAAATAACAAAACATTATTAGTCTTTTAATGATATGTTTCTTATTATTGAATGCAACTTCTTTAGACACATTAAAAGACACGTTCAATTATAACTAACGGAAAATGTAACTCCAATTTTTTCGTACTTACCCTGCTGAAGGTAGGTAACAAGGTTTTTATTAAAATAGTTAATAACACTAAAAATAAATATATTAAGGTAATATTTACAGTATATAACTATACAAGTCTTCAAAAAAAATAAATATTGGCCAATATTATTATAAGTAATAAACTAATAATCAATAAAGCACATTATTGTATCATATTATATAATATTATTATGTAGGTCGGTACATAAATATAATATCATAGACATTTTATTAAATTACATTTAAATTCAAAAAAAAAAACTAAAACCTGAATAATTGTGTTTATTCAAGACTTGAGTAAAATAGGTATTTATATGCATTGATCAAGTATAATATTTACCTAATATTATATGTGTTTATTATATTAATTTTATTTGAAAGCGTTCTTTATTGAATGCATTTTGTTTATTGGATAATTTTGTAAACAGAAAAAATCATAAAAAAATAAAATAAATCATAAGTACAAAGAAAAGTTATAATTGTGTTATAAATGTTGATCTAATGCAATTGGGATTATATAAATTATCACTTTTAAATATAAAACTACCGTTTCACACACTGTAATATTGTAGATTTCGAATTGCTTTAAACCGACGTTTAAAATATTATATTGTTAGGTAATAATTATTATTTATTTTATATGATGTGCGTTAAGACCATGATGATGTACTTTAACCTGGCGATGTACTTTTATAAAATTGTGGTATTAAATAACTAACCAAAACACCATTATTTAGAAATTATATTTTGTTTTTTTTTGCGAATTCGTAATCACATATTTTGCTTCATATCGTATTATGTTTAATTCTCATTATTTCAAATTAAATTTATTGAGATTGTTGATCTCTATCGGCGCCTTTAGAATCTGATATGTAAAGGTTTTAAAAACCTTCTATTTATGTTAACAGTGTTTGGTTTTATACAAATACACTAAACTAAAGTAAATTTTTTTTATGACTACGATTATAAAACGCTACAACAATATAATTCTTTCAATGATTCAATGAAAAATATAATAATTACAAGTTACGATTTATCTGTATTGACAATAGTTTATCCTGAAAACATTAAAAAGAACAAAAGTAATTTTTCTTAAGCTTGGTAAGATATTTTATTACCTAATGCTTTTTGAGTAGAAACTCCTGAGTTAACTATCTCTGACCAAATTAAATTCTACTAATCCTAGGTTAGTTAGGTGTTTAATATAACAGTGAGTTTTTTAATTCTCAAGTCGTGATAATAATTTGATTTTTCGACTTAATAGTAATGGGTTGTTAAGTAAAAGGTAATAGAAG
This sequence comes from Macrosiphum euphorbiae, assembly GCA_949089665.1. NCBI lineage: Eukaryota > Metazoa > Arthropoda > Insecta > Hemiptera > Aphididae > Macrosiphum > Macrosiphum euphorbiae. The sequence goes on from CARXXK010000001.1 coordinate 132,765,189, forward strand.
ATAATACGGTGATCATATCTTTAGTAATGTTTAAAAACGCTTATGCAAATTATTTAATTGAGGAAGTAATTAAAAACTAAGTAAAATACAATTTAATAAATTATTATACTATAAGTTATGTAACATAACATTATATGCATACATATTAAAGCGTTGTTAGTTATTAGTTAGTGCCAACTGGGAGAGCGTTTAAAATATAATAATTAGTAGTTTAAGCATATTATATGAAACATATCGTTACAATATGATACATTTTTGCTTGATTAAAATCATCGACTTTATTATCATTATTATTGACAAGCTCACTTACCCAGTGCATTTTGGACTAATTCTCATGATAATATATTACTTTAATATTGTATTAAGACTTCGACGTCCTATTAATAATATAATATATAATTTTATTCTCCGTGTTAGCATTGGAACACGTTATTATTACGTTTTATGCCAATTACTGTTTAAAATTATTCCATCTAATATAAAGCGCTCACTACTTAGTGGTAGACGCTTTACATAATTAATTTAGGTCGACTGCTCAAAATATATTGTTATTATTATTATTATTATAAGGGTATCGGAGCTCGTATTGGTATTTTAGCAAAGCATCTTAAAATATATTATTATATTACTGTTATTAGTTTTCGATAAAGTACAACAGGGTTCCGCATTATACTCGGGGATTTCGCGTTGCGGTTTGACCCCATTCGAATATCGAGTTTAGTAGTTTTATTTTTAAAAAGCGGGCAAACGGGTAACGCTATCTAAATGAGTCACTGTAATGGATGATTGGAATTTTAATTCAATGATATATGGTAATGATATGATATATGTTAATAACATTGTGTACGAAAAAAGAATTCCGAGCGAAGACCTTCTATCAGCCTATATTACTAAGTACCTATAGGTTTTATTATATTATTGCGATCAAAGCAATAATTTATTTTACTATTAAGCATTAGTATATTGTAAAGTAAACTACGCAGTAGGTTAAATTAATTTTCGCCAAAACAATTGCCTTTCAAAATGTCATTGTGTGTATAAAATATAATAATATACCTACATTCAAAGTTTCAAGTACCCTCGAATAATATTATTAAACTGCAACAAAATAACTAAAACCGTTTTTCTTGGTGAAAACCAAGGAAACCTTTGAGGAACATTGTGTTCAATTTTCAAATTTTTTGACCAAGCGAAAAATTATTTACGGACAGAGTAGTCATTAAATAAAAATTTCAAAATCAATACATCCATCGCTGCACTCAGAATCTAAAATATAATAACAATGAGAAATTAGTTATTTTAAAACGACACGTCAGTGTAAGTTGCATACGAAAATAATATGAACATTTGTCTTCGTTTTATTACAGAGGAATGACGAACATGTGTGGGTCGCGTCCGACTCGCATTGTTCACGAACGGACATGACTACTACAGTTGATCGGTCGTAGTACTATATTATTATTGTACGTCCCTCGAATGAAAACACACATTACAAATTTAAATCACATTTTTATTGGCTCAAACATGTCAGTACTGTACAAGAGAAAAAAGGAAAAACCGAGTATATTTTTTATAGCGGAAACTATTCGATAAACCGGTACGATTTACATAATATAAGTATAGGGCTCTCCTTAAATATATTATTATTAGTATTATTATTAATTCAGTGCTCAAATTTTATAGCGTTTGCTAGTTATTATAAGTTTGTATATTAAAAAAAAAATAATAATAATAATAACACATTATCATAAAATTGTTTAAACCCCTTGAAATCAAGTAGAAGTGGTTAATAACTCCCTCGATATTTAAATATTATTACTCATACGACTGGACGGTTATCTGCTATAGGTTTAAGTATTATGTTCACTTGCAATAACTTTATTTAAAACAAAATGTATTACAACATCAAACAGCAATATATATTTATACAATATTAACATTTAACGTCGATCCGTTTTAAATTATTTTTTTACCAAAAAGTAAGGTCATTAGGTATATAAATGGTTTAACGTATTTTAATTTATTGTGACCAATTTAAATGGATTAAAAATTGCATTGCTTCGATTTGTCTACGATAATATTATAAAATATGTTAAAATCTTATTTGTATTGCATTCAAGTTTAATAAAGCAATTATAATTTCATAATTTATCTCCTTAAAATTTTCTTTTACATTTATGTTATTACGGTACAAATTTTAATTCAAATATATATTTCCTTCCTTATATCATGTTATGATATTTTATTATATGTAGTATTTTAGTAATAAGTGATTATTTTACTAAATATAAAACCTAGAATTATTACTCTTATTACTAATAAATACATATTAAATAATTTTATACTCAAATTATGTTAAATTTAATTTACGCAGAATTTTCACTTATTCTCATTTCACATTTGATTAAATTTACTATGTTTGATTATGTCTCTCGTTCAAATTTCAATCGTTGATGATTTAAATATTATTAAAACACCAAATATCCATGGTTATTGCAGTTTTAGTATTCATTAGCAATATTACCACGGATAATTTAAAATAATTGATTTAGATACCTAGTCGATTGTCAATATTATCATTCATTATTGCAATTTTGTATTGTATCCAAAAGTGGCAGAGCCAGATCCAGTGGGGACACACCTTTTAGGTATACCTTTTCAATGCGTTTTAGGTTGTACAAAATTTGCGATAGTTTTACGATGCAATGCTTTGATATAAGCCCAGAATGCTATAGCCCGGATAGGGCTTATTAATAGCTAATATTTCAGTTCATTTTATTAAAACAAAATCCGAGCTCTAATTATTATTACTATTGTTATAAGAGTATTGCCGCTAATATTTAGCAAAGCATCTGATAATTATATTATATTACCGGTATAGTGTAATTAGTTTTAAATTAACTACAGGGTTGTACAATGTACACATCATACTCGGAAATTGCAGTGAGGTTTGACCAAATTCGAATAAATTACGTATAGAGAATTTAGTGGTTATATTTTTGAAAATATTATAATAACGAGAAATTAGTATTATTTTGAAACGACACGTCGGTGTAAGTTGTACAATACTAATATAATGAAAAATATTCGTCTTCCTTTTATTACAAATGAATATGACGACGAATACGTGCAGTGGCCGGCCGTGTCCGACGAGCATTCAGTGGCGTGCGCCAGGGGTGGTTAGGGGTTAAAGCCTCCCCGTATTGTCCCGTAAATCCACTTATTTGTGTCTATAATACTACCACCACAATTCATTTAAATATGTATTATTAATTATAATACATCCCTGCCAACCCCATCGAAAATTCATGGGCACGCTACTGTACGCATTGTTCGCGGACTAATATAGAAGTTGACCTCAAAGATCGGTCGTAGCACTACATTTATTGTTATGCGTCCCTCGAACGAAAATACACATTACAAATTTAAATCACATTTATATTGGCTCAAACATGCCGGGGCTGTAAAAAAAAAAAAAACAAAAAACGAGAATGTCTTTTATAGCGGAAACTATTCGATAAACCGGTACGATTTACATAAGTAGGCTCGCAGTTCACCTGTCAGCGGCCCTCTTTTTTTTTGTATATGCAAAACAAACAATCCGATTTACTTTTTCGTCTTTGTAGTAGGTACCTAAGCGTATACCTAGGTATAGGTACTTCAGTCACCTCGAAAATAGCGGTCCAGGGACAAATGAGCATAGCTGAACTGAGTTACGCCCGGCGTGTAAACCGTTTTACAATTTATGTGACGTGCTTACGTCAAAATTTGCGACGACAATAAATTTTCCATCTAGAGTTTTACAGATGTCTGCGACACAATAATATTATAATAATATGATGGTATAGGTATACCGCGAAAACCTCTGTCGTTCTGTGCATTAATTGTTGGGCGTATCGCATGTGTACACAGTTTATATTATTCAAATGAGCAGCGACTAGAATAATTATTGTTTAAACGTAATTTACTCGCGAACAGATGAATCTTCATACAGCCGAAGTCCACGATGCAATTTACTTTTCGTCTGTATACACACATCTTGGTACTCACGTCCTATTCGGCTGTTTCGTTTTTAGGGAAAATATTCGCTCATTCGATGTCACTATTGGTCTAGTTCTCGGCACGCTCTGTTTTTTTTTTTTATAATATATTATTGTTCTCGTTAAAGTTTCGGCTTGAGATATTTTATGTTTAATGAACGGTTGTTCTTAACGTAAGCACTGCAATCATTTCACCCGAAATACGTGGACAGGTTATACATATTACGGTCTTTAAGTTAATTCTCCGCAGCAGCCGATGACAAATGCTTCTAAAATATACCAAACGGAGATACACCAATATTCTACTACCTATTTTTTTTTTTTTTTTTTTTTTTGTTTGTTTGTTTTAATGATTTCGTGGAAAACAAAAGTATAAACATCACACGGTTTTGTAAATAATGAGTTTTTTTTTTTACGATAAACGATTTTGGCGAATATCAACGTTAATGGAGGAAAACGCATCCGATATTTGTTGGCCTCATTCCAAAAGGCCCTTAGGGAAATATCTACTTCAAAATGAAAATACCGTCTCCTGCAGGTATCATTTTTGGCTCTCTCTCACTAATTAAAATGTAGATGATTAGAGTTATCGATTATTAAGACCTACGACAACAACAAGAACGATGTGAATTTCACGTGGAAATGAAGAGAAAACAATTTGTGAAAGCTTTTATTTTTTTCGCATAATTTATTAAAGTACCTATTATTCAAATATTTGATTTGTACCGATATAATTGATTTTTTGATATTATGATAGTTGTTTAATGATGACTAACTGGATTTGAAAACCCTGAAAAATAACGTCAAGCAGTCAATTCTAAAATGTTTTCTTTTTTCATATCTCTGTAATAATTTTTGACGTGCAATAATTTAATACAAAATATATTATTCATTATTGGTTTAAACAACATTTATTATTTTTTTTTATGTGTCGATTTCAAAAGAATAACATTATGAACAAAATATAAAATGTTATACTTGGTATATGAAAATCATTATTACACAATAAGATTCCTCCGATATTATCTATGGATTTCCAAAAATGTTAAAAATGACCTTATGCAAAATGATTTTATAGCACGTCAGTCTATACACAGGAATTTTCCAACAAATTAATTCGAGCACATATTTAGATTCTATAAACTATGCTGAGAGAGAGGACTTCAAAGTCAAACAAAATTAGATTCTCATCAGCAAAAATGCAAAATAATGTTCGATTTACAAAGAGATGATATGGAGCAATTTTAGCAATATTGAAATAAAATCGATTTGCATTATGAGTAGTTTATTATTATCATTATTTTTATTAAAATTTTCATAATAAATCGATTCAGAAAAATAACATGGTTTTGATAAGCAAAAAATTATATTTTACCAATATAATATTATATAATAGATATATATGATTTGTGGCTTGATATCGACCACACTCCAATCAAACATTTTAATTTCTATTATTATTTTATTGAATTGAACATATGTTACACCATAAACATTGTGTGAGTTCACTGAGAGTTGTTGGGTACAATTTGGTAAAGATTGTCTACACTATATAAATATAATAATATATACATAAAACCACACGTGTTTTATAATTCATCAAGTTTAGATTAGTGACACATAGTTGATTTTGTTTAATCAGTAGGAATAAACTAAAACGTTTGGCCAATTATTTTCTGTTTATTGCGTGTAACATAAATAGGCATTTTCATTTTAGATTTTCTGTTTTGTGGTTATAAACAACCACATTTGACATCGGTTGAAAAACTTTCAATCCAATGCCGCAGTATTAAAAATGTATAATAACCATTTTTAAAAGCAGATATTTGTTTTGCGATAAGTACATAATATATATTATAATATCCAGGGCTTCAGTTATTACAATAATTTTAATTTGCCTATACATTTTTGTATGAACTTATTTTCAGACAAACACCAAATTATGGCTAGATTATTTTTAGTAAAATTGTTTACACTTGTACCTATAGGTATAGGTTATCAATAATTATATTATAATATAATGTGGTAGGTATGTGTATGTAAATTGATTTGAAATAACAACAGAATATGTGAATCAGTAGTAGTTGTAGTTTGTCTTAAAAATAGTAATGAGTACTAATAAGACATTTTATTAGGTACGTATGAAACAATAATATTATGAAGTTTCATAATAAACCATTTTATAAGACTTGGTGAACTATTTGGAACTCGAGTACCTATATTCTATTATTTCGTAATTTGAAAAAAAGTATGAATTTGAAATAACAGTTTAACTTTATTCTCAATCAAAATTGAAGTAGGTCGTTATATTTGGGTAGATAATCTGTATTTTTCCCCAAGAATACAACATTGTTTAGTGAATTTTTCAAGTGTCAACTGGCAGTTGTCAAAAATAAAAACTTTGTTTGACAGCCATTATGACAAAATAAGAAGCACTTAAAATTCTACTGATTTTTATCCAAATAATCGTTTGGGCGAAATTGGGAAAAAAACGTCACCGGTTTTCGGTAGAGACCGAATAAATAGGGGTTGATGGTGAAATTATGTGGGCATATATTCAAGGGTAGGTAAAAACGAGGGAAGGAGGAAGAAAAAAATGTTTCGTTAAACAACATTAAAGGTTCCATGTAAAGTTCATAAATCTAGAGGGAGGAGAAGTCGACAACCGGAACGTTTTTCTCGTATTCGAGATAAGAGCTCTTCCCGAGGGATTATTAAGCAAGGATAAATGTGTAACACAAAATACGAGTGAAAAATGGAAATCGCACGACAATACGAATGACAAAATGTCACTATCATATAGCATATAATTGCATCGCCAAAGTAGATACCTAGCTGGTACTGGAGGTGTCCAGTGTTTTATTCAAATGTATACTTAAACACACATTAACAATCAATAGTACCCAAAACGTGTTCTAAAATTATGTTACAAATAGGTATAAAGCAATAATTATATTATAATATTATGACATAAAAAATACATAAGTCGAATTCACTTTTGTGTGGAATAGTTATACAAGTTTACGACGCTGATGACATGGGCAGAACTAAAACATAATATGACACCGGCTATTATACTTTTTATATTTTATAATATACTGCCGTTATCAAAACCATCACAACACGAGAATTATTATTTATATTTTTTCAAGTACCTATTCATTTAAAAAATTTTTATTTTTGAGTTTCAAGTAGAATTTAAAAAAAAGAGTCAAAATTTGAATTATAGAGCTGATCCCGGTGGAATATATAGAAACATACCAATGTAAGGAACAAACATAATATCCCTATAGTTCCATTATTGCTGAATATAATAATAATATGTAAAACAAATCTTATTGTAAAAACGAACAACAATCGTTAAAAATAATAAACGATTTTAACGAAATATTAAAAGAAAAGGCTGATAGGAAATTTTTATAATGATAAAAATACAAAAGCCAAGAAATTAAGTAGGTATAAATTATAAATCCTTATAGGTGCAAAAATAGTTTTTGGGACAATAATATCTGGGAACAGTAGAAACGTCTGGAAAAGTAATAAAAAGTTATGAATCACCGAGATCTATACCTATAGGTAATTATAAGAGATAAAAATAACGAACAAAGTAGAAGTAAAAGTTGCAAGAACTTCACATAACCACCTGTAATATTATATAATCATTAATTAAACAATGCATTAAAACTGAAAATAAACTATACATTATAGAAAATATCTATATTGCTTGATATAAGTATATCCATAGGCGTGCGCACGGGGCGAGCCGGTCAAGCCCAGGCTCGAGCTGAAACTTTTTAGGGGAATAGACGCATAGTAAAATGTGCGTATATATTTAAATATTTTATTATAATGCTTATATTATAATAATATGTTCTTGGAGATCATGAAAATTTTGTTTGTCTTGAAAGTATAAAAAAATCAAAAATATTTGTGTGTACCTACCTAACCTAACCACTACATACATTTTATTAATCTAAAAAAAACATTATACCTTTATACAAATACAATAACTATAGTACTATAGACATTAATAGGTTAATACATCTACATGTATGTTGATGTGTTAAAAAAAAATTAGGGGCGGTGTCCTAATACTAGGGCACTATAATTTGTCTAGGCTCGACCAGAAATTTAAGTCTGCGCACGCCTAGGTGTATATCATATTATTATGTACTTACCTAGCTGAGTTCCATACAAATCGTATTAATGTAATGTGAATTCATTTCATTACGTTTAAATACCTGCACAGAGTTTCGTCAAACGGATTTTATAGGAAAAAGTGTAAAATTAAAGTGCTATTTTCAAAGTAACAATGTGCACACCGTGTTTGACAAATAATTAATAAATAAGAACCTATACATACAATTTTGTAAAAATAATAAATAGATATAACGATCGAATAATTTCGATTCCACGTTATTTTATTCGAGGGAAAAAAAACAAATAGAATATTTGATTCTTGATGACCGTTAAACAAGTGACACCGTTCGGATATCTACCCTTATACATACCTTAAATATCTTAGTAGTTAGTACATACATAAATACATACATACATACATACATACATACATACATACATACATACATACATACATAAATACATAACATCTTTTATTATACGACTGAATGTATTATTATTATTATTATTATTATGATTATTATTATACTTGTACCTTAAGTCCTCAAAAACGACTATTCAGCACCCCGCATTGGATAAAATATGTCATTCGGAAGAGCTTTTTCTGCACTACAAAATTGATTCCATTTCTATGCATTCGCCCCAATGCGCGTCATGTGAAAGCAGAAAAAATAAAAACTCTCTCTCTCTATCTGTATAATACATATATACATGCGTGTGTGTGTGTGTGTGTGTGTGTGTGTGTGTGTGTGTGTGTGTATACCTTTTATGCGTTTACCGTTTCCGGCACACTACTCGGAGGCAACGGATTTCGTTGAAAATTGACACACAAGTGGATCCATTGTAGGAGAAAACTCGATTCTAAAATCAACCCCTCTGTGCACCACCCCCCCCCCCGTTATACCTATATTCTTTTTCGTCCGTCCACACGCAATACCTCAAATACCACTCGACAATCTAAACATCGCTCTGGATGTCTTTTGAAAGCAATTGGCTACCTCTCCCGGGACGTTTTAACTTTACTCTTTCGTTTTCTTTTAATAATATTTTATTAAAAAAACAAACTTATCCTGAAAATATATAGCAGAACGACGTTTTGATTTGTTTTACCATCCGATGTTTTATCTACCAGCCACCGCTTTCTAACTAGTCGTCTAGAAAAATATCCTTGAGACCGTTTTTAATGTAAAAATAATACAATTTATTTGTATAAATTCAATATCAATAAGTAGAATAATTATTTCTGTTCATCATTGTGGTAATGTGGTGCAATCACAATATTATTATTCTGCAATAGAACGTTTCTTTGCCACGTGCTATTATCTTACATAAATGTATGAGTTTGAATTACTATACATTTCCTATAATAAAGCATAGATACATAATATAATACTATTTAGTATTTTATTTAATTTACTGACGATTTCGAACAAATGCAAGTGAAACAAAAAAGTTATTTAGAATATCTCGGTTAAATATTTCATGAGTTATTACTCATTATCAACGAAATATAATATGAACTGTAATATTAATATTTGGGTAGGAGAAACGACCACTGCTTTGGACTAGGGTTAACAACTATGTAGTAATTTCATGTTATTATAATAACTTACAAAACTTTTAATTGAAATCATAACAAATAATGTCGTGTGGACTTAAATTAAATTAACTTAAGACTTTAAAACAACTAAACAATCAAAAAAATCTTTTGTAATTATAAACAAAGTAATAAAAAAAGTAATCCTAGCTCTTTTATAATAAACTACATAAATGACTACGGTAATAATAACAATAATAGGTACAAATTTATTTATAGTATAATAATAATAACAACAAAAGGTGGGGAAGTGGATGTCGCTCTGCTGTACTGTAGGTTACAAGTGGGTCACTGTATAATGGATGGTATTAAACTTGAATTCAATGATATAATATCATTGTATAAGAAAAACGATTCTGAGCGGAGACGTATGTCAGTCTACTAAAATCGTAATTCTTGGTTTAAATATGAAATTTTGTCTAAATTTGAAATTAAAATGTCTGTAAAAAATAAGTGTGTTTATATATTTTTTAGATTTTTTGGTTACAGTATGAATTATTTAAGAGAATCTTTGTTTTAAATTTTCAACTCTTAGTTATAAAAACTGAACATTTTATAATTTTTTAATTCCAACGATTGATAATTTTCGAGATTTTGATAAATTTTGTCAAAATTCCAACTTTAAATGCTTATAAAAAAAAATCGTGCCTATGTATTTTTAAAATTTTTCAACTGATATTGTAACAATATATAAGAAAGCTTGTATTAAATTTTCAGACTTTTTGGCCCACCAAATAAAATTTTATTGACAATTATAAAAAAAAAAACTAAAAAAATTGAAAACTGAAAATGTCCGTAAACAGCTCAAAAAGAGTCAAAATATTTTCAAAATTGTATGGTGTATAGGAAATGCTAATATAAACATTCAGTGAAATTTTCATGTATCTACAGTTATTCGTTTTTGAATTACAACAAAATAAGGAAATCGCTACATGAGACATCGAGTGAAAATCCAATGTTGTAAAAATTTGAATTTCAAACGCTCATAAAAATTTAATTTGACTGTCCGGTAGAGATTTTTTTATTGATAAAGGTAGATAATCTTATAAGGAATCTTGTGTTTCATTTTCAAATCTTAGATTTAAAAAGAAAAATTTTTACGAATTCTTAACTCAAAATAATTTGCTAATTTTCGTGATTTTTCCATATTTTGTCAATTTTTGAACTTTAAATGCTTATAAAAAAAAATTGTGACTAAGGATTTTTAATATTTTTCATCTGCCTTTGAAACAACATATTAGGAGCCCTCTATTAAATTTTCAAGCTTTCGCAACCAATAAATAAAATTTTATTGATATTTTTAGAAAAAAAACTAAAAAAAAATGGAAAATGAAAATGTCCCTAAACAGTTCAAAATAAATCAAAATATTTTGAAAATGTTATCGTGTATAGAAAATGCAAATATAAACAACCAGTGAAAATTTCATGTATATACGTTCATTTGTTTTAGAGTTACACCAATAACCAAAATCGATTTTTTGGAAAACCAATTTTGCGTAAAAATTCCCGTTTTTTCCTTAATTTTTATGTTGTTTTTTCCCGGCGCTTGTGAAAACTACTGGGAAATTTATACTTTTGACCCCCCAAAGTACCAACTAGATTCACTTTCCTATCAGAAAAGCTACTGATGAAGAAAATTCAAGCACTTTTACTGTCCTAAAACGTGATGACAGACACAAAAATATAAATAAAAATATAAAAATATAAAAAAAAAACATACATCATTGTAAAACCAATACATTCATCGCTCCGCTCAGAATCTAAAAACAATTTTATGTAAATTAGAACGTTTTTAAAAGGTTAATTTATTAGGTACCACTTCTACTAACACTCAACAATTTTCATTGAGAGAAAACTATTTAAAATTTAAATATTACTATAGGTAAATTTGTTTTTTATTTATAAATCTATTATTTTTCTAAAATAAATATTATCCTATTTAGGTACAACTTGAATGTCGGTTAATTTGGTCTTGTGATTTACCAATAAATATTCATAAACAGTATTTTAAACTATTTTAATTTACAAAGTTAATTCTATATATTTAAATATTTTTCATTAAAGTTTTCATTTATCCTCTTTTCTTAATGTTTAATTGGCGTTTATTCGCAGTATTAGTGAAATTGAAATTGATGAACTCTCGCAATTTTGTTTAATAATGATTACCAATGGAATTTTATATGTTCTTGTAAAACATTAAAAAATATTTTCAGAATCAACCTATTAAGAAATGTTTTTAATGTATTTTCCCGTGTCTCATAAAAATTATTCCAAGAATATTTTTAATGAAAATCCCATAAATATTTTCAAACTAAATATATTCACAGATTTTTGACAGCTAGTGATTTCTTTAAGTACCAAAGTTATAAAATATAAAGTAAAGATTTTAATCTTAATGACAAAATAAAACGCCATTTATGTTAAATAATTGTATTTAATATAGTTTATTTTATTTTATTAAAAAAATACCTCCATCATAATATTCTTATCAGTCTATGAAACTTTGTTAATTTACCTCCTTCGACCACATTACGGTATTACTTGCAGTTTCAATAAATGTGTAAATAAAATGTAACTATACTATATAATATATATAATACCAAAAACGTGGAATTAAATGTGCCTAAAAATTCACCTGTCGATATAAATATTACATTTGATAAGTTTCATCTGTTTCCGTGTTAAATGTTCTGAAGTGCTTCAATTAACCCTATTAAAAATTAATCTCAGCATTAAGTTCCATCTGTATTGAATCTCATTTAATTAACAAAATATCTCGTCAGAGTACGTAAGTTCAACTTTCAAGTATAATACATATCGCAGAGCCCCCGAACACTGTCAGAACTTACACAACGAATCGCATTAATATTCACCGCACATTTGTAATGAGCGCTTGAGCGTATGTAATACACTCAGTTTTGCGTAAATAGTTAAAAATTCCTCGTGGCACATGCAGGCAAAATGTAGACCAAGTAGACAAAGAAAGTTATTAATTCTAAGTAGGGACGTTCCCCTACCGTCGGCGGTGTTTCGTTTGGCTTTTAATCCCTTTACGCTCTGAAGACAGAGGGCGGCAATGCGGCTGTAGTAATGAAGGCCAAACATCAGTAACAGTACCTACCTATATAGGTAATTGAAGTTTTGCCTTAAAATAAAACTATAGTAAAAACGTGTTGCTATTTCACAGAAAAATGATCAACTAACCATTTGTAAACTTATCGAGTCAAAGGGTTAGTATTTAGTGTTGGAACAATAAAAAAAAATGCCCACTGAGAATTTAATATACGTACCATAATATTATTATTTTTTTAATATTATTAAATATTGCCTCGGCGACTATGGCCATTGGCTGAAATGAATTAATACACGTTTATACCTACTTTAACTTATTTACATTTAGAACGTAAATTAATATATAAATTAGAAAATGATTAAATTCAATTCGACTTAAAAATAATTGTCACCGTGCATTTTAAGTTGTCCGGGTGGAGGGCTTTTGACGGAATATTGAATATTCCAGCTTCTCGTCTCTCCCATTCAGATGTAAGACATTCAGTTACGATGTGTCTGATCCTGAGGGGTACGCCATAACTGGTGCCTACGATTTGGAGGTGGCACCCTCTTCATCATATACTGTTGTGTTATCGAAGTGTGTCCGATTCTCAATCTATTAATAGAAGTTTGTATTTTTCTTGTGATGTCCGGTGGCGTGGGCCATAAGTGGATAGTGTTTTTAATTTTATTGAATTTAGTTGATCCTTGAGTCCATGACCGTAGCCATAATATGTCGTTCCAGATTGTTTTAATTATATATTTAGAGTAGGGGGAGGTGAAACAATACATGTACCATAAAACTATATCACTATATAGTGGGTAATATGCAATTAGAAGGTACAATTAATATTAATATTTGTTTAGCTATTATTGAATAAAAATTGACTAAGCTAGATTTTATCCTCTACATTATGATTATTTCGATTTTATCCGTATGTAGTCAATTTCAAATTAAAATAATTGAAATATAAATACTATATTGATAAATAAATCATCGATAATAGCAATTTTCGATATTAACGGTTAGTAAACATTTAATACTGATGGGGTCAGCAGATAAAGGTGATAACTCACAATTTCGTAATAATTCAAGGCAGTTTTAGTGGTTATGTAATAATATAATATAAACGTTTCACGTTTAGAACTTTTTAACTGTTTAGATGCCAAAAAATCTTTGCAAACAAAAATTATATATTTTAAAGTCTTAAACAACACTCTAAAATGTTATACTCAAAATTCTACTCAGTAAAGATCTACACCTAATTTAGTAACTTTATACCTTTATATACCGAACAAAATAAAATGTAACAAATGTGTTACAAAAAGATAAATTTTATTGATCTTTAAATATTAATAATAATGTATTTACAATAAATGCTCATTCTAATTGTTCATAAAACCATTTGTACTCTTCAGAAACAAATCGTTTCTTGATATTTTCAATTTTCAATTTTTTCATTTCATAATACTATATGTAGTTAGCATTATATGTACATTCAATTGGGGGTATTTGTTTTATCTCTAAATAAATAGACTTTTAAAAATGGTGGCCTCTCGTTCAAACCTTTATATTCCAACAGAAGTTACACGTAACCATTTAATACCATAAAGAAAACACATTTTTTTACCTTCGCAGTGTTTTTCCTCTAATTTTATTGCAATATTTTCAATACTTTTAAAACGGTGTTCCATATAACTAATTATTGTATTAGATTCTGAATGAAGAGTTGAATGTATTGATTTTACAATGATGAGTATTTTTTTTTTTTTTTTAATTATTTTTTTTTGTGTCCGTCCTCACCGTTTAGGCAATAAAACTGCTTCAAATTTCTTAAACAGTATCTTGTTCAATGGGAAATTCAATCTTGTTCAGGCATTCAGAAGGTCGAAATTGAAAACTCCCAATAGTGTTCATGAGCACCGGGAAAACAAAATTACAATTAAGAAAAAACCGGAATTTTTACGCAAAATTTGTTTTTGACTAAATCAATTTTGGTTCTTTGTGAAACTTTAAAACAAATTACTGTAGATACATGACATTTTCACTGGTTGTTTATATTAGCATTTTCAATACACGATAATATTTTCAAAAAATTTTGATTTGTATTAAACTGTTTAGGTGCATTTTTAGTTTAAATGTTATTTTTCAATGAATGTTAGTAAAAATGTTTATTTGTTGGGTAAAAAGATTAACATTTTAATACAAGGCTCCTAATATATTACTTCAATGATATTTCAAAAATCTTAAAAATACAGTCACAATTTTTATAAGCATTTAAAGTTCAAATCTTGACAAAATACGCACAAATGACAACAATTAGCAAATTATTTTGAGATACAAATTCTTAAAAATGTTTCCTCTTAAATCTAAGATTCGAAAATGTAGTACAAGATTAATCATAAATTTATCTTCCTCTGCCAAAAAAAAAATGTGTAAAAAAAGTCAAATTAAATTTACATGATCGTTTGAGGTTCAAATTTTTACAACATTGGATTATTAATCGATTTCTCATGTAAAGATTTTCTTATGTTGTTGTAATTCAAAAACAAATAACTGTAGATACATGAAAATTTCACTGAATGTTTATATTTTCATTTTCTATACACAATATCATCTTAAAAATATTTTGACTAGTTTTAGTATGTTTACTAAACATTTTCGATTTCAATTTTTTTAGTAATTTTTCTATAAGTATTAATTAAATGTTATTTGTTGGGTTAAAAAGCGGGAAAAATTAATACCACGACCCTGATATATTATTAAAATAGGAGATGCAAAAATTATAAATACATATGCACAATTTTTTTTTTTATAAGCATTTAAAATTTTAATGTTGATGACATTTTCAAATTAGAAATTTTTAAATTATTTAAAGAAGTTAACAATTTATAAAATGTCCAACTTTTATAGCTAAGGATTGAAAATTTAAATCTAGGTTCTACGTAAATAGGTTATAATATAAATTACTTTATTCACAATTATAATATTATTAAATAAATTTAGTAATATCATAGGCCAACCGACCGGTCCTCGCTCAGAATTTTTTTTCTTATACAATTATACAAGTAGTACATCATTGAATCCAATCCATCACAGTGACCCACTTGTATCTACTGTACAGAAGAGCGACACCCATCGCCCACCTTTTTTAAACATATATTTTCGTGCATTTTTTCAAGATATTTGGGTCATCGAGTTTCTTGCCATAAATGTATTACTATTCATCTATTTAGAGTAGAATTATTGTTGTTACTGCTGTTATGAAAATTTTGTAGAACAGGATCAGTCAATATGAGTGGTTTTTATACCTTCATAACTTTTTAGATTGGCCTTCTTTATTGAATACATATTTTGTTCTTTCAATTCATAATTATGTATATAGGTACCTACGATGATTATGGTGACTACATTTCATTATGTCGTTCGTTGTTGAGCATTAACCATAAAGACATTAGATACTAAAGAACGTCGTACCATATTTCTCTCTTCTTTGAAGTCTAAGAAACAAACTTGTTGCAAGTTCACCCCATGTTGAATATTATAAGCGTAACTTTTAGCGTTATTAAAATTAACTTAAAATATTACACTGTCGTTTACCTTTAACGAAGGTATAAAATATTATTATTATTTTGAACTATATAACTTCACATTTTCAACTAGTCCAATAATTCAGTGACATATATTTCGTAAATCCATTATGCGTATTTGGGTAATTATTTATGGTATAGGTAGAAAATTGAAGTGAATTCGATCAAAAATAAAATATAAAAGATCAAATAATTTATAAATTAAAATTAATTAAATACTACCTAAAAGAAAACAATTGTAATTAATTCTTAACTTAAATTTTACAAGGCTAAATACCTACTAAATTAATTTAAAATATGATTAACTGAAACTGACTTGACTCAACTAATCGTACAAACTATATTAAAAAATATATATACATACACAAAAAAATTAACTCACTTCCAGTATGATTCTAGTCGAATGCGTGCAAAGAAGTTTTTAAATAATATTTAAAATTGCTAGATTAGGCTTTGACTATTCTTTAAGGGGCCGCATTTAGGCAATTTGTAATCTCATCTTAGCCGCCCGGGATCTATATTATGTTAGTTGTAAATGATTATTAAGTGTGAAATTCAATACTGTCCTACGCGCATGCAAATATCAATGTTTCGATAACAATATAAAATTCACTATACGAATTTTACGACAACTTACTTATTGTTTTGACAATATTAAGGTTAATTAAGAAGACGCTACAACCACATGTGTTGTATCCGTCTAACAAAATATGTACTACATAGCAAAAACAGTTTTGTATGGCATAGAACCACTCAAGCTGTAGTGATAGTCAAGAATTCAAATTGATATACAATATATAATGGAGAACATCATCTGTGAAATACCGTTTTAATTTTTTTGGTATCACTTATACAAAAAAAGTTCTTAATGTTTCAAAATCAATTATTTTTGTGTTTTTCAAACTTGAACTTTTTTTGTAGTTCCGATATCGAAAAAATAAAAACGATATTTCACAGTCTAATTTCTCTTTTTTATGTGATGTCAATTTCGTTTCTTAGTTATGACTGTAGCCTTCTTGATTCTTTCCAGCGCCAAACAGTTTTTGATGTGTTGTACATTTGTAAGACGAAGACAGAATAATATGAGTGTGTAAAGCGTCTTCTTATCGATATCTGATTTTGATTCTGAAAATAATTTGAATTAAGCAAAAAAATGTCTGTAGATCGCGAGAAACACTTTCCGTTTTTAATTTTAATTATGATTTGAAAAAAATCATATTTTCAAGTTTTCAATTACATTTCACATCAATTTAAGATTTAATTTTTACAAAGTATACCGTATGATCAATTTTCTGCCTAGTTCAATTTTGTTTCAGAATCAAAATCAGACAACATAAAATAACTTTAATTTTGCCAAAACTTAAGGTATTTTGAGCTCAAATTGACGGCAGTAGCGAAGCACCTTAATAAAAAATAAATAAACGTGTAATCTTGTTTCTATCATTTCAATGGTCATTATAATATAAATATATTATGCTAGTGTAAGTATGAAATCAATCTTTTGTTAATTAATCGTGATTATACAAAGGCAAAAAGTAGAGTAAGTAGTAATAGACAATATTATAGTACACTACAAATATGCAATCATTTAAATATTTACTTAAAAATGCTTTCACTTGTTTAATGTTTTTATATTTCGTGATCTGGGTTGTTGAGTTGTGCCATTATTATTATATGATTTTTAACTTATAGTTATTAAGAATATTATTCTTTCTATAATTTGATTCGCAGAAATCAATGTAGACGTATCTCAAGGTTGAATTTTCTCTCTTCCGAAGATATCTGCTTGAACCGTTCGTCAACAAAGCAGATTATCGAGTCAGATGTATTATTGAATTTGTAAGCTTAGCATCTAGAGTCTGTCAAAGTCACTTCAAAGGGTTGGGATTATTCTTATAATTATTATTATATTTCCAAGACAGAGTAAAATATTGTATAATGGATTGGTATTGGCATTGGGTTGACAATTTTATTATTAATATTGTAGACATAGTTTTTGCGAATGTTTAACTCATGTTATATTTTAAGTGCAGTGTTACATAATTACTTAAGAAGTATCCTCTTTAATTATTATAAATATTTTTTTTAATTAAATATAATGCAGTAAAAATTAATAATACATGCAACGTAGAAAAATATGTCAATATACATTCTGGTTGTTTGGATTGTCTTAACAAAATAACAGTCGTTTGATCCTTGTACAGGCACACACACACACACACACACGCATTAGGGTTAAATTTAATACAATGGCTATTGGCTTTCTACGAGCTTAACTTTTCTAGGGGCTATTAAGACGAATACAATCATTTATTGTTTACTCCATTTTGTCACTAACCAGACATGGAATCGGTGTGCTTTCAAAGAAGTCCGAAATAGCTTCGGAACATTGAACCGGGTCTGTCCCTGGGGTGACATTATTATTCTTTTTTTGTCTGCAGGTTTACAACGGTGACGTCTATTTCAATTAAACGATCCTACACAAGATCCGTGTATCTTTCAACATTGGATTTTCACGGTCAACACCAACAAAAAACCATTTACCATAGAACACCAACTCGGCAATATAATATGCTGTGTAATATTTACGGAATAGGTTAACTGAAAAATTTTGCAAACAATATTATAATGAATCGAAAAAAATATTAACAACCTAATTTTAAGATATTAATTTCAGTTGTTACTGTTTTTATAACGTCTTATACTTGCTAGATAGATGAGTTTCTTCGGATATTTTGACAAGTTGTTAAATTATTGTATACACTTAAATATTTGATAATATTTAAAGGTTAGATTTTCACATTATGATTATTATCATTAATATACAGATATTTGAAAAAACATAATTTTACCACTTATCTACATCATTTTTATTGAAAGCGTGTGAAATAAAATTTATCGATTTGAACATTATATTTTATCGTGATTAATGGGAAGTAGTTATTTATCTGTGTATATTATGACAACATTTTTTTTTTTTTTTTATTATATTGAAATCTATCTACAATCTATACATTTTTTTAAGTACAACAAGTACATAGGTTTAATATTGACAGTAAAAATAGGTTGACATGAATGTTATCATTAGGGAGGGTACCCTGTGGTAACACCCTATAAAGTGATAGTAACAATGAACATTTTTAAAATTTGAGAGGTGTTACCTGATTGAAACATCCAGCACTTATTCTGCTCGCCTACTAAAGAAGCGGATCTCTACACCATTGTCTTTTAAGTCTGCGGCTTGGGTTATCAGGGAGTGTGTTCGTTGATAATTTAGAGATTAGTGAATTGGTGTGTTGTTGAAGTTTATTGTGAAATCTGGTGTAATATAATTTGGAGATTTGGTTAAGGCAACATTTTGTAATGAGAAGTGATTAACGAGTAACATGAACTATCAAATCCATCGGAAGTCAAAATATTATTATCATTATTATTACTAGCCACATTGTGATATAATTTTATTATAATATTGAAATATCATAACCCATCTTAGTCAATTTTTTTTTTTTTTTTTTTGATAAAAAACAGTTGCTAATTTTAATATTATATGCAACAATAAATTAGAATCAATTTTAATATTCTTTGTGTCACCCTTACCTTAAATCAAATTAATTCTATATCAATGTTGAAATTCTAATTATTTATATATAACTTGACAAAAGTATTTAAACTCTAACTAATAATAATTACATTGAAGTGCACTGCGCTCGTAACACAATATACACAATATAATATTATACACATTGCAGTCAAATGAAGTATCGTCAGAAGTTCTTTGAACATCATCTAACACAAATGGTTGTAACATTTATACTTTGTAGTCATGACTTTTTTTGTCCGATGTAGCTAAAATTTATGCACGAGTAAAATATAATTAATATTAAAATACTTCTCAACGCATAACGATATAGTTCATTGTTGAATAATATACATTTTACTTTGTATAGTCTAATAAGACTATAGCAACTATTTTATAAGCTGTTATCTGTTACAGAGACGCATATCACGGGATACGAATATAATAATTAAAAAAATGAAAATTACTCAGGTACTTTAAATAATGTACCTAAAACTGTATAATATTAGTGTAAAATAACAACGTAGCATGGTTATAACTGTTCTGTTGTACCTATCTATATATTATTATATTCTAATAACCTGGCCTCGGTTCAAACCGATACACGATGATGATAATAATATGCATGTAAATCACTGTTCGGCATTTATCGTATGCACCGGTACGATTTCAATAATATATTTTGACGGTTATCCAATTCGGAGGTTACGTATAGGACACCGACTGTGTTCGAATGTCAAAGACCACCTGCCTATCTATACCTGTACCTACTTGTGATGAACCGCGGTATACAGACGCACACGCGATATATAATAATACAACCGTCGAGACCACGTATCGTGTGAATAAAGGCGGCGGGGTTCAGAGATACAGTAGGTATATAGGACACGACGGAGACCTACCGAGATGGAAGGGAAAATGAGATGAGGTGAATGAGAGTGATATAGTTAACGGACCGGTGAGCGGCAAGAGGAGAGTGTTGGATAAATAGGAAACGGTAACTCGGTATAGTTCTCGTCGGGAATTGAATCGTTTGTGAATAATAACCTTCGGAGGGTGTTGAAGGTGCCGTGGTGGGGTACTTTCCGAGAGAGGGTTGATGACGGTGCGGTGAAGGGGTGGGGGGCTGGTAGGCAAAGATGTTTCTTAGTAGAGTACATTATTATACGAGTATATGCGGCGGCGGTAGTGGTGGGGGGGGCTGCGGAGACGACCCACAGGTGGCGTGTGTCGACCGTATTCCCCGTGCGTGTACGGGTGGCGTTGGCGGTGCGTGCGTGTGCGTTAATGGTGTTATAGACGATTTTTTGACAGATCCATTAAGCGAAATAACACGGTCGTCGCGGGCTCCTCTCGGTTGCCGTCGAGAGAGAAAGAGAGGGTAGAGAGAGAAAGAGACGGATAGAGACAGAGAGGTAGCTCGGGAGTGCGTGACACTCTCCCGCCATTGTTGTTGTCGGGACGCGGTCCTCGTACTGTTCGCCCCGCTACAAAAGGCGGCAAACTGCTTCCATCGACTGCTGTTGTTGTCGTCGTCGTCGTAGTCGTGGCAAAAATATCGTCTCTGGATTTATAGTATTTAGAAGCGCCGCGTCCCGGTCGTCTTGAAGCAGAAATGTACTGATTTGCTTATATATGTGTGTATGAGTGTGAGTGCTTGTACAGCTCTCTCGCGGTTTCGGGTAAACAACGGTCGACGAATTGTGACGGGCCACGGGAGAGGGACGAGGGCGCGGGAGCAGCAGACGGGCATGGTACGCGCGGGCGGCGCAGCATCCAAAGCAATGATGTGGGGGGGGAGGTGACGGAGAGAATACGAGAGACGCCGCCGACCCATCTGGAATAGTAATTCGCGTGTTCCGTTAATTTACATTGCGTTCCACTTCACGTCGGAGTTAGAGCGTGCGCACAAGCGTACAAACAAACACGCGTTGTAAGCACACACACACACACACACACACACACACACACACTCACTCAAACACAAGGAGACGACAACGGCAGCCGATTCGGTTGATAGGGTGCCGCTGGGTGGTCGGGATGGGAAAAAAGAAGCTGTCGCGCTTTAGATTTACGTCATTTTATTTACTCGGTTCTGTATAGCCCCCCCCCTCGACCATCCAGCGAAATTATCGCCGTGTGGTTTATCAGATTGCTCGAATGCCCATCTATATATACATACGTTTATAATATATAATATACAGCACTTGCGAGTCACGAGGCGTCGCGTTTCGATTTATTACTTTTCGATTCGAATCGTGAGAGGTGAGGCGCAGGGTCCGTGTACACGTCGTATTATAAGACAACACCTGCAAAATTCTCTGCGATTATACTACGACAATATCGTAATAATATACCTAGGTATATACGGGTATATATAGCACTAACCGCGGTATATAACACGCCGTACATATATTATTATAGTGGTGCCGTCGCCGAGCCGATTTCGCGCACATTATTATTATACGGAGCGCGTTGCGTCTCATCGTGATTACGTACGAACCCCCGGCGCCGCGATACATCATGTTCTGCACATTATGCTTGTTCGGCGTGCGTGTACCATCGAGTTCTCCAGAGACGTTATAATATTATACACGCCGCTTTCCCGTACCCGCACAAACTGCATTTTTGTACGCGACCCGTCTCAGCACGACGGCCCCAAAGTTGTGGCAGCTATACCTATCATAATAATATTAATAATAATAATATTATGTACGTTTGAAAGAAAAAAGGAATTATACATTCGTCTCGTGATGCCTACAACAGACTGTATCTAAAAAACGAACGTCAAACGACTTTGAGATTTTAAGTGGCTTATCGAGTTACTCTTTCCCTAACCACTGCAGTCGTAATAATAACACCTATACGTTATAATACCGAAAACAAATCCGCAAGTACCTACATATGCAGATATTTTTCAGAGGTTTTTATGTTAAACACAAATAATTTATAGTGTACGATGTATTAAACGATGTAGTTATCGTTCGTTATTCACACAAACTATTATAATATCATCCGATATTCCTTAAAAACATGCCTATGTTACTACCTACCACATTTAATTTGAAACCAAGTTGAGAATCAGAGACGTTGCAGACATCCTTATCAAATTATAAAATCCGTGTCAAAAAAAAAGTTCATTCAAGGGAACGATAATAATATAATGTACTGCATATTGTTATTTATGGAATAAAACAAATAAATACAAATTAAATGATATACTAGCATACATAATGTCCACCAAAATATAATATAATAAAATGCTAAAAACTTGTAATGTAAAATCATAAACGTTTAAATGTATAATATATATATTATACATTTAAAATTATTGATAATTTTATGTTATAGGCACCAAGTTTAATGGAAGCCAGACGATTCGAATCAGATAAATATTTACACAGTAACTGTTAAATTTATTTTACGTTCAGATAAATACTAGTTCACAACTAAATCACAACAAACTAAAATTACAAATTGGTTTAGCATAGTATAATTGTTATTATACGAATGTTAAACAATAAAATAACGGTAACGAGAGGTTTTTAATTAATAATGTATAGGTATAGGTAGCTACAGTCCAATCTGCGTATTACTATACGTTGAAATGTGAACAAACAATTTAGTGCAAATACCATTAACGATAAAATGTTTGACGTTTAATTAATATCAACGGTATTGAATGCAATGAATATGATATGTGATATGCACGCATATATCTGTAATTAACTACCCATGGTCGCGTGTATTTGAATGTTATATAATAGTAAACACAACATCGTAGTTACAGAGTACCGTAAACGAGCAAAGGACGAATAGTATGGATAGGTACTTTGATGATAATATAATATTATGATATTCAGTACCTACCAACGCAGTTTGGAAAATGCATTTCAGTGAAATCCTGTTATATTTTGTAACTTTTGTAATTTTGTATGAATAATAATTATTAATGCATGTCATCGTGGAATGAAATATGTAATTTAGTAATATTTTTAAAGTTCAAGTGATTGAAAATTAATTTTGGACTCACAAAAATACATTTATGCGTGTTATGGCATTTGATCAAACTAAAGCAAACATAATATACAACTACCTATGTACGGAAATAGAAAAAGGCTAAAAATTTCATTAAAATATAAACAGCATAAAAAGTTTTTAAATGCTTAATGACTGAAACAATTGTTTTAATGTATGGCATTCGTTGTTCGGTGTTCATCATCAGAGTGCACTTGTGCTGTTTATTTGGGTCAGAAACTTTGGTGACTCGGAGATATTAAACAAAAAACTTCGTGATTCTAAGCAAGACACAAAATACATAATTACATTGAGCTGTATAAGAAGTTTTGAAACTGACCTGTAGTGTGTATAGTGTATACGTTCTAAAATAAAGTTTTTAACGTTAATTATATAAATCTGTCATGAAGGGTAAGTTTCTATAAGCATTTGGTGCCCAAAAAGTTCACGATATTAACCAGAAATCCTCTAAAACCTTTGCGTGGAATAAACCTAAATGTTCTTAATTACAAAATGACTGTACGTGTGCAAATGGTTCAATCGTAAACTTTTATAGATCAACGTAAATAAAAATATATTATCACACCGAGCTGATTAATTATACTTTACGGTTTGCTTATACACACGACTACATGCGATGATCGTAATTTAAGCATAATTGCACAGGCAACACCATGTGCTTAATATGATTTCACGATTCATGAACATTTTATTCGGTGGTCAAAACTCAAAGTATACAATATCTAATATAAAATGGTCTTGTTATAACTCATTTCAAAGATATTATTAACTAAAATATAAACTAAATATAGGCTTAAACACATCAAACAAACCTTATATAAAATAATTCCATGCATATTATATTATATTCATGTATTTATCTCACAAATTATTCATATACATTAAATTATATAATATATACCTACATAAACATATATATATATATATTATGATAAGTCTTAAACGTTATATTATACACAGGTTCGAGTACACGGTTGAGTACAAAATGAAATTAGGTGGACTTTTCACAAAGTTATTTTTGAATGTGTATCATCTATTATAATAATATACCATAACAGCTGTATTATACCTATTATATAGAATTTCGTTTGAAGAATAAAATACGTCGTAAACTAAATGTATTTAAATTAATATTAACATAAATTATAATCATGATATGAACGGTTCCACGGACAGAATACTAAATATTCACACAGAGTTGTAATCACTACATGACGTTAATATTTCCCACAAACGTTTTAATAAAGTTTAATAATATGTAATGTTTATTCAGTCGCGTTTCAGTGGACCGACATGATGGTCAGACGAGCGTTATTCCATCACTGCTTTCACTCGCTGATCGTGTTACGGGCTCTGTCAATATTTATATTCGAGTAAGCTATAATTAAATGCTTGAGCATAAAAATGAATTCATCCAAATAACGGTCTATTAAAAGTTGTCGAAAACTATCATCTTACTACAATGTCGCGAATTTCAACGTTTAAAGAAATAATTATGATTTAGGAGATGCCTATATTTAGAACGTATACAAACGATTCAAAATACCAAAATAATTATTTTACATTTTTGTTTTAAACTTGTATGCATTTGAAATTTTCAGAAATATATTTTGAGTTCTACAAAGTTTAACATTGTACGTCTTTATAAATCATGGTGTGTGACTTACTGTAGATTCATACATTTGTCCACTTTATTTTGCTGTATTTAAACTATAATATGGCTTCTAAGTTCTAATGAAGCAATAAAGCAGTTACCTCTGATACCTATATTTATTTAGGAGTAATCTTGAACTTTTATTGTATTATTGTTGTGCTTCTTTTATTTATGATTACCTATTGATATTCCTATACCAATAATTATTACTATAAAAATATTTATGAATAGATCTATGCAACTTGTTAATTATTTAAATGTTGATCTATTTTCCTGCGTTTCCTTAAATGATTTTAATTTTTACATAAATAATGTTTTAGCTGTATAAATGTTATAATCTATGTCAATATCTCATTAAGTCGATTTCCAATGTTAAACAACTTTACTCTGTATTCTTAACCATTTTTGTTTACAGTGAATTATTTTCAACCATAAGTGTCTCATCACATACATTACTTAAACCTGTCTATTTACCAAATGCACACTATCTGTATAGCTGTCATATTATAATATTTATGATTAGTGTTCATGTGATAACAAATATTATTATTATTATTATTATTATTATTATTATTGCATATTTTATAATAATATACGTATGTCTATAATAAATGTAACTGGGTTTGCCCGTTTAAATTATACAAATAAATAAATAAATAAATAAAATAATATGCGATAAATACAATAATCACAATAAATATCATACTATGTAGAATATTATATTTCCTAGAAAAACTTTTAACTTATAACTTAGATGTGTTAGTAGTAGGTACCTATTAACAGGAACTGTTAAATAAAAATAATGAAATTACTTGATACAAAATATAATATAAAATATAATTTTAAAATAGTTATTTATTAGTCAAAATATCTGTGAGCGATTTCTATATTTTTTTGTTTACTGTACTGTTATCGCTCGTACATAATATAAAATTAAAATGTTTTATTTGTAAAGGGGTTTTTATTAACAATCATGTTAAATAAAGTTAGAGTTGTTCACTATAACAGTGGTATCATTGATTATTAATACTAGTATGGTGGTATGGTTAAACGAGATCATAGAACAAATAACAATTGAAGCTGAACGTTGTAATTATACAGAAGAATTATTATTATACGATGTAGTGCACATTAGAATTGGAATTTAAAACTAACACAAGCAATATTTTCAAACGCAGATAAAAAACATAACATTTTACGTTCTACAATATGTATTGTATGTATTCTTGTACTTAAAGTTTATGTATTGTTATTATTTTCATATAAATAAATATATATTATACATGTATGTATTATGTATTTCGTGTTTTTTGGAAGAACAGCACATTTCTATGCGATACGGAATGTTTGATAAGCACAACCGAGACTTAACGGGAAACGTTTGCAGACAAAACTCGTGGAAATAAGCGAAAATTAATGTATTGGAAACGGATGGAACAATCGGTAGGCGGGCGTTGAGAAAACTTCCAAGGCACGTTACGTTATTCAGGGGTCTTCGAGTTTTCGGTTGAAGAGGAATGGAGGAGCGAAAAGAAAAAAGTTTGTTATAAATCTCTAAAAATACCTACCCCAAACATCCCTCCCAGAGTACTTAGGACTAAAATATAAAAAAAAAATAACGAAAATCCCCCACGCATACAGAGAGAGATTCGTACATAAAACACTACAAACATCCATAACAACCCTAGCACTTTTGACGATTTTCGTAATCGGGTTAAAGTTTTAAAAGAAAATTTTAGCAGCATTCCAGATTATTTTAAAAACACGTATGTATGAAAACAAAATAACACTATACATAATATTATGTCATATTACATGAAAACAAAATTATCATCAGAATTCTTGATTTCTTTTTTTTTTACATCTTGAATAATTTCAACACTAAACTAGTCGGTTTGAACCATAAAATATATACTGGGTGGGACACTATTTGTATACTACTATTTACTATTCAGATTTCAATTATTATAAAATTGAAAACAACGAATGAAATTAATTATTAATATATTGAAATTAAGTAATATTATAATATAACTATGGCATTTATTTAAAAAAAATATTATTTCCTCGAGATGTACTGAATCTTTTTTATGTCTTCTCTGTACTGGAACGTGCCGTTTAATAGTTTGAAACGAACTCTAAGACGCTGAGCAAGCAGCCACATCGTATTTTTGTAAAACGATTAATTATTGCAAAAGCACGTTATTTTCCACTACGGCCTACGTCATGTTTGCTAAATGGCCCTATTGTTTTTGAACTAATAACATTTAGTGAGCGTTCTTATCTCAAACCATTATTATCGAGAAAAGCAATTTTTATAAGCGGCCGTTTCACTGCCCCACCACTGTACCTACTCATAAATATGATATCGTGGTATTCACAAATGAATGACGATTACAAAAAAAAAATGTATACAACCACAGTATTATAAGTGCCCTGATATTATTCGAATATAAATATATTCTGTCAATAATAATAAATATACCAACTATATTATTCTATATACCGGACGCGTCAACGATTGGATGTCAGTCAACACAACAGCATAACAATCGTAATAAAATATAATATTCTGTAGGTAATTGAGAAAAAACATAATATAAGTACAATGCAACAGGGTGTAGGTACGAAAGTTTGACTGGAAAATCGCCGAAAGTAAATAATTGCATGTATCAATAACGCAACGTAAATGGATGTACCTACACACAATCTAGATACGGCGGCGATCACTTCCGGCCGCATTATATGATTAATGGTGGTTGGTAGTGATATATTTTTAACGTGTTGAAATACATATTATATATATTATACATGTATACATTTTAAATATATATATATATATAGGCAACACACACACGCACACACACATACACACACTTACATACATATTACATACATACATACATACATACATACATACATATAGGTATATACGGCATACGCGTTCCGCACTTGACGCGTGTGGTCTGATCGCTCAATTCTGTAGCAAAGTCTCCGGAAGTCGGAACGACCTCGTGTAAAGATTGATTGTGTCTAATCAATTATCGTTTACGATACCATTATATTGTTGTTGCTATTTCCCTGTACCGTGGTATACGCGTATTTCGGGCACACCACAACGATCTCCCGCCGACCGAAGACTTTCGGAAGTCGTGCTGCTGCTGCAGAAGTTCAAACAGCACGACGTCGAAAATGACTCATTGACGTCAGCCCACACCGCCACCCGATACGAGAAGATACTTTTTTGATTTGGAGTAAAGTTTCGACACGAATTTAGGCGCTGTGCCGAAAAAATCTCACAGAGTTCAAAATATAATCAATTCGGTCTGATCGCCACCACTGCCATCGAAAACAACTGATTCGCAGTGGACGAGTCAATACTACATAATCAATTTGGAGCTCGGAACTCAACGATCTAGAAAATTAAATTTAAAATGTTTATTTTACTGTACAAATTATTATTAAAATAAAATAATAAGTACGTCACAGTCAATAATCTAATTGAACGGAATAAAACATTCTTGTCAATTGGAAAAATATTACACACAATTACAAAATATGCTCTTAAACTATTTGAAGATTAACTTTAGACATTTAGTATAGTTGCTGCGTAAATTAAACATTTTTTAGAGACAGTACACTCTCAATACTCGTACAACAGCTATTATACAAGTAACTGCTGACAATGACGAGATCGATTATCTTATAATAAATACAATCTAGGCAACGTAATTAATATTTGTATTAATATTATGTATGTTAAGGGTTTTTTATACGACCAATTTAGAAGGTAATGTATTTCGAAGGAAAAAATACCACTTTGTCATTTCGATTTCATAGAAATCGTGTCTGCACGTGACTACTCCGTATTAGTTTAAATAATTTCTAAAAAAAATAACGATAGTTCAATGTATTCCGTTTTTTTTTTTTAAAGTACATTGAATAACTATTTAATATCAAGGAGGAATGAAACCAAAAGGCATAACATTTACAAAAAATGCGAAATAAAAATAATTTTACTATTACTTTGTACCTATAATATTATTTGATTCTATAGAGACGAGCAACACGAGGCCATTAAGACAAAAGAAAAATATATAAATTTAATTGATAAAGTTCCGATCCCTATATAATGGGAATAATACATTACCTATTAATACTATCAATATTGTATAGAAGTACCACAAGCATTGAATGATAGACGAAAAAACCTTTCAGTGAATTGAACACGACGTATTTTACAATATTATAATCCAGAAGGACAACTCTATATCGACAATTTACATATTCATTACCGATGATTGCTTAAAGTCGTGTAGTACCTACCCGCAGAATGTCAAAAACATATTAATGTCAACAAATAATTATTTTTGATAAGGTACGTGACCCATAAATGCTATTGATTTGCAAAATTTATAATTTTTCTATGCATTTGACGTCGAGGAATAATAATATAATGCATTGCCTATTATAATTGTATAATATATATCTCATTTCTTCAAAGGATTTCTCGTGATTTGAAGGACTATTATTCCAAACCACTAAGCGAATCAAAAAATAATTTTCGGACTTCTAGCTTACACTGCTTGAAATAAAAGTATTTCCATTTATTTGTTTTGTTAAAAATTCGATTAAAATCTGTATACATAAAAATAAATGTACGTTTGTATGATGGTGCTTATAGACTTAAAAACTATTGAACAAATTGGCACCAAATTTTGCAAACATATTCCTCGAGAATCGGGGATTGTTCATAGCTTCGTTTTCAACCCCTATAAGTTTCTATAGGGTGGCTCACACATGAATATCATTTTCGGTCACGAAAATCAAATATTTTTTTGTTTATACACACCTAGGTGGATTCTGTCCAGCGTGTTTGTAACTCTAATAGACTCAAAAACTACTCGATCGATCTCGACAAAAATTTCAAATTGTTCTCAGAGCTTTCGGGAAAGTTTAGAGAGTAATTTGAGCCACGTTTGAAAATATTCAACTATAATATCAAATCCGACACAAGAGGATGACCGATCTCGGTCGAAATAGTTCACAAAGAGAGAGGTACACCAACAACGAATTTCCAGTGAACTGGGGTTCACTATGTAACCGAAATACTCCTACTCCGTATTTTATATTTGTACCATTTGTTCAACGGTGAAGTGGGGTCATACAGCTATGGCAGTATATTAATATAACGAAATATTTAAATAAAAGTAATAATATGTTATATTCACGAACCATCTCGTCGCTACCGAAGAGCCGAATGGCCACCCTGTATATGACATCTACATATAATACCATTGACTAGAGATATGAAAGCGAAAGTTTTTTAATAAAAACTTTTTAGTCCATTTATTTTTGTCTTTTCGTTGTGTTCACCGTGTTATTTTGTCCGCAGTAATAATATGGCGAGCTCCAACACACTCTGGCCATCTCTACGACTTATTCATGATGAAAATGGAAAATTTATATCTATATGTATAAGCGTGTTATAAAATAAAAATGTACAAAAAAACTATGTTTACTAATATTATGAAAACACTACACATATAATATTTTAGGTCGCTATTAGGTACTACAGATGATAAATCCCGGAATTATCCTATTATATTAATATAATATGTCCCAATTAAATTCCAACCACAAACGTTACCAATTATATTATATTTTTTCCGAACAGTTTGTAAGTTGTACAAAATAACGACGATCCTACTACGTTTTCAAACAGGTAAGACGTGGTAGGAGGGAACGGGTAGGGAAACTACCTATAGGTACACAACATGCAATGGTTTTGTTTTCCAAATGACTGAAAGAAATAAGTTGTCGAAAGCTCAAACATTTCAAGAACAATATAATATAGACATAAATTCTTTGCTTGTATTCATTGTGGAAAAAAGTTTTCTTTCGCTCCGAAAGTTTTAGAAACAGTGACAATGGTTAGGAAACAACTAAACACCGATCGTAAGTAAAAGTCGAACGAGCAAAACGAATACTTGGTAATAATAGCAAACTTTCGCTCTTTTGTTTGAATATATACGTTGGATGATAACAGCTGAATTATATTTTTAAACAAAAATCCTACAATTGTATAGTAGACCGTGAATACTTGGAGGTAACGATTTTAGATTTAAAGGAAAAGTTTTTCGAGTTGATAACTTAACAACTGTTAATTTCTTAACATATTATATCGAAGTAATTTCAAACTGCTGAATAATTTTCCAAGTCGTTTAATTGAAATTTAATGAATACAACCAAGATTATTTCTTAGAATTTTTAGATTCCTATTTAATACACAAAAATATATATAATACATTATAAACATATAAATAATATACACATTATAATATTTTTTTTATCTTTGTTTTTTATTATTATAAATACAATTATTCAACTGTATATATTGGACATTGGTCGCCATTAGTGCACTACTACATATAGTTTTTTAGTAAGTGTTACGGAATATAAGTTTTTTTTTGGTGTTCAATTATGGGGTGCCACTAAATCTTCTAACACCCGTACAATCCAAGCCTTTCAGTCAATATGCCTTCGCCTAGTTTCATCTGCACCCTGGTACTTAACCAATAACAATCTCCACAAAGATCTTAAAGTCCAAAACCTTAACCAAAGCTCCAAATTATATTACACCAGATTTCACAATAAACTTCAACAACACACCAATCCACTAATCTCTAAATTATCAACGAACACACTCCCCAATAACCCACGCCGCAGTCTTAAAAGACAATGGTGCACAGATCTGCTTCTTTAGTAGGCAAGCAGAATATTTGCTGGATGTTAAAACCAGGTAACACCTTCCAAATTTTAAAAATATTCATTGTTTCTGTTACTTTATAGGGTGTTACCAATGGGTATCCTCCCTAATCTTAAGATTCATGTCAACCTATTTTTTACTGTCAATTATCAAACCTACTTATTCTATATAAAAAATTGTATAGATTGTAGGTATATTTGTATATAATAAAAAAAAAAGTTTTATATAATATATATACTATTGAATTAAATAAGTAAGTAGGTAAAATTAAAAAATTAAAAATTAATAGCTTGTATGTACAATGTACATATTGCTTTTGTTCTGATTATATTATTTTGTATAAATTGGTGTTTTTAACAAATGTTAGTAGGTTATAGATGTTTAGAGGTTCATTTTTAAAGGCTATTTGGGATGTTGTATTTAGCTTTTTCTTCACTAAATTGACGATATTTTAGCACCTAGTATAGCATGTTTGATACATTATAATATTATTATTTTTCGATTGTATAATAAACTATGGAAACTTTTATTTTGTTATTCCATTTGTTATAAGAATAACACTATAAAAATACTATTATTACTTTTAATAACTTAATAGTTGAATATATTATTTTAACATAAATATACTATTAAATAAAAAAAAAAGTCTAGAAATAAGCCACTAATATTGTAAAATTTTTTTTTCTCTTCAAAAGTTTATATGTAATTGTTTATATCTCAAAAGCTAATGACCTATGCTGTCGAAGCTTAAATGCCCAAAAAAAAAAAAATAATAATAATAAAACAAATAAAAAATATGTAGGCAAATCAACATAATTTAAAAAACAAAAACAAATTCACACTAATCTTTCTAACTACCCATACCTATATAAAATATTATGCAATCATGTATACTATAGGTATTGAACATTTTTAAATAAAATATTTCGTCTATATTACACATGTTTTTGGCGACCAAGAGTATTATTAAAAAAATAATTTATAGATAATAAACGTTGATTTGAAAAATGAAAACATACCTATTGCAATATGATTTGAAACGATGTATTTTTATTCAATATATTTTCGGATGGTTTCATACAATGTAGAGTGCCTGCGAAAATCAAATAGATCGGTGTTGAGTGGAATTTCACAAAATCAAATTATATGCAACCATAGAAACAGAACATGCAAATGCACGGTGTATAATACATTCCGACATTGAATATTCGTGTAATCAGTATAATTTCATACGTCAACCAAAATGATATCAATGTCCTAAATGCTCAAGCTCCAATTGTTAATCAAGTAACCTATCTAGCTATAACATGAGAACATGTTTCGTACGCCATGTAAAATTTACTTACACAAATGTATACCTAGGTGCCTGTATAGATCTAATGCATTATTTACTACGAATAATTAATTATTTATTCAATTACTATAATATGGACGTTAGGATATTTTTATACGATTTCTAACTGTAAATTGTAATCATTACTATAAGTCTGCAGCGTAGTTAAGACAACAATTATTATTTTCTTTCAAAGATCAATTATTGATATATTTGAGAAATAACTACAACTGAATGAAGAAAAAAAATAATAATATATAGACACATTAAATAATTAATGAACTCGTTGACGCCATCATTGGGCGTATATGTTTAACCTATTAAACAGGCAAATAGAGAACATTGAAAATCATGATTTTAAACTCAACAAATTAAATTATTTTACAGTCACGGATTTACATGAATAAGTGTTATAATTTTATTTACCAACGAACATATTTTTAGCTCATTTAATGTAACAATACAATCTATTTTCTCGGTGACTAAAAAATTTAAAATAATGATAAAAAATATATCCCATAAAACCAATAATCACAACATTTTCTATGGGTAGTATTGTTTTGTATGTGTAAAATAAAATTTACATTTTCAACGTTGGGTCCAGAACAGAAAATTTTACGTTAATACGTATTTTTTTTATTTCGTGTTTCTACAGATATTTTTATTCAACATAATATGATATCAATAACAATTCTAAGACAAAACGTATTTAACATACTTTGTGTTCATCATGTATTAACTACACTGCAGTCTTGTCTAAGTAAACAAAATAGGACTCTATTTTATGAGCCCGTACATAAATCAATTTATCTTTTAAATGCTTTTATAAAATAATCTGGATCATTGTCTTGAAACTTATGCATTTATTTTTAAATTGTGTCAATCTATTCAACTCGATAGTTGTTTTCAAAACTCACTGTACCTATGTCCTTTTTATGAGTGTCTAATGAAAGTGGCTCGTACGACTAATTAAAACGGAACAGCATGGATTCCCCCTAGGGGTTTGCATTTCTTGGTTGGAAAACTAAGAAGAACATAATAATAATAATAATATATTACTTCAAATTATTATATAGTATTTCATCGACAACATTTTGGAAACCTAATCCAACAGAAATTAAATTCTTGTCACTTAAATGCTCGTACAAAACAAACTCTTAGTCAGTTGTAGATACCTACATACTCTGGGTTTTCGCAATGGACGTGTCAAGAATTTCAAATTATAAAGTATTATATTTATATAACATACTTTTACACTCTTGGGCCTATTGTACGACAGCAAAATAATTGTATTTGAATTATAAGAATAGGTACAAAAAGCGTTTTTATGTATGTCAACGTTTAAATTGTGTACACAATACTGCAAGCATTATATTGTATGGGCTGGAGTTGTAGTCCAATTTCAGTAACTTTTTTTATATCTGGATATGAAATGAGGACTTGTATACATAATAATATTTATACTGGCTAAGCCACAAGTCGTTTCCTCCCGTTTTATTTCATTTTCAAATACAAACACAACGAGAAATGGCAATGGCACATACTGTATATGTGTAGGAAAATACAAATAATAAAATAACTTTTCATTAAACTACGTAATATTTAACAGTTAATTAATTTTGGTTTTTTTTTTCTGTGAATTTTTCAGGTTATATCGAAAAAATCGATCATGCATGCATCATATTATTATAGTGCGACAATACATGTGTAAACGTACCAGAGAAGTATTAATGATTTTAATTTACTTTTAATAATAATTTAGTTGGCCTCAAGGTTTACAACTCAATAAATTATATTATAATATTAACGCAAAAATAATAATAGGAAGACTCCGGTTAGGTTAGGCTACCCGAAGGATATCAATTCGGCCCTTCTAACACATCTTCAGAATATTCAAACATTACAGCAAACGAAAACTTTCAAATGTCTTCAGAGCGAGAGCTCAGGCACGCTGGACAGTCCATATCAGAATGATCAAGGCATCACAAACCACCTTTTAAGATTTTAAAAAGACAAATCAGCTAAACAGGGGATCCAGGTGATCACGAAGTTGAATGTTTCGGAACACTCGGAAATGGTCCACTTCACAACAGAAACAATTGTATCATAGCTTACATAGACTTTTCCAACACCTTCGACTCGGGATCAAAAATCGGTTAGGCTTACATCCAGAAAGAGGTATCAACTAATACCTAGCAACTCTCCCGCTCACTTCAATGCCCATAAAAATTACAACTCAAAAAAAATTTGATTGTTCAACTTATTTTGGGTGTAACTCGCTGCTGTAAGAGCAACTCAGCAACCCTGGTCAGATCGCGACCCTGCAGGTCAGAACTACATCAGATCGCTGACAACGCAGACGAGCGGCTTTAAGTGAAACTCAGCCACCATGGTAAGCAATAAGCAAAAATTCGATTTGATGCTTACTTTCACCTGATCGGCCCGATTAACCGACGGCAACCAATTAATAAATAAATATTAATACTAATTTCTACTAATTATTTTTCCTATAAACAATAGCAACCATTTATAAGCAAAAATGTCTATCGTTAATCTCAAAATCCCTATTTGAGCACCTCCCCGGGTTAGACCTACCTGTTTCAATCGTGAATCTAAATCATCTCGGGAACCACCTCAAACACACACACACAAAATGTCATAAAAATTGGTCCAGCCGTTTAGGAATGCATTAAGGACAGACGGACAAACATTAATTTTTGCATACATAGATAACTGGAATTTTAATTACAACAACAAGTACATACCTACTAATAATTTACCGTTGGCCATCTAAATGTTTAAAAAAAAAAAAAAAAAAAATGTTGATTAATCACCAGACACTGACCCAACATGCAACAACCATGAATATCGTGGTTTTTCTTGATTCGGAAACATCTGCACAGTCATGATAGACACTCAAGCTTCAAAACTGCATAGATCGCTGACCACAGGAAGAGTATTATCAAATTTAAAAAATAAATAAATACATTTTTGTAGTATATAATATAAAACATTATAAATATAACTTCTGTGTCGACGCGACAATGCGTCTCACTCCACTCCACACGCTTTCTTTATTTTTCTTTTGTTTCGGATTGTCCATTGTGTTATCTTATTGGCCGGCGACCCAGTTGAATATTATATAATATACATGTATGATGTATATAAATATATATTTATAAAGTCGATGATTATCACGACCGAGTAACGAAGGATAACTATTGCAATCATCAGTTCAACAGATTTAATCGCCTCGTGTCAGTATATAACGGCGAGGTCGGGCCGAGGGGACGAGACTGTCATTACACAACTCTTAAGGGGTCTCTCGCTGTCCGTATTATAACCGCTGAAACTTAAGACCGTATTCCGGTCTAACGCGTCCGGTCCCAAAGTCACTCTGTACACGTTATTATGCATATACGGTGCAGTACATTTAATATATAACTATGTGTGTGGTGTTGTGTTGTATATGCTTACAATAGGAATTAGTCGAGCGTTGATCATTCCGAAACGAATAACGGTATGCCGAGAGCAGACATATTGACAGTCATTTTTAACACCACTATCGGTCGCTAACAAGGTCTACGAGGTGATATTTACAGTATTATTATAACATAATATTATTGTGCTATATACTATGCTATGGAATCCTATTAATCCATAACTCACGGCGTCCGTGTCCTAATAAATAATATATTCTATTCAATTATTATTTTTTTTCCGCGTCTCTTGATTTACGAGGAGATACAGCAGTGTACGTGATGCTAATATGTCGGTTGTACATTGTTGATATGCACTGTCGTGCCTTTTTTCCACTCGTACAAATACATAATATTAAGGTCACATCAAAAACGATTTTTGGAACGAAGTTCCTTATGGGGCGTTAGGTGGATGGGAGTCGCTGGAAAAAAATCGCAACACCAAAAAGCGTAACACCGAAAAGCGTAACATTGCTCGGCTCGGCTCGGCTCGGCTCGGCTCTGCTCGGCTGCCGGCTTACATATCCCCTCCCTCCTCTCATATTATCGTATGTCCCCACTAGGATCGTACCATCTGGCAACCGGGTTCCATTCGAGTAGGCTACCCAACATCGGTCGTCACGCGCGTAGAGGTGACCGTCGGGCGGAATGGGGGGGGACCCATTAAACGAGTAATTATTTTTGACGAAGCATAACTTAGCCGGTATTCGACTTAGAGACCCCGGACCAATGGGCATCTCAATTTTTTAGTCCCCAGATGAATTTTCAACATTAGGGAACCAAAGCCCCCACCCCCCCACATTTTGAGTTGAGTGTAACTCGGCCGGAATTCAAGTTAAAGACCTCGGACCAAGGGGGAACCCATTCTTATTATGAAGACTACAGTTTTCCGCTTTAGGGAACGGGGGCACCTCCTCCCCCCCTTTTGGATTTTGCTTTTTTGATGGATTTTGGTCCGGGAGAGTACTAACACCCACCTCGCCAAGGGGAAACTCGGGGTTTTGAGTTTTTGATGGGATTTATTGGGATTTTCATAAATATTGTTTTTATTGATAAGGAAAGTGATAAGAATTTTATTTTCAAAATAATTTTTGCCCCTTAAATTTATAAATTCCATTGTGATTTCCATTTACCTTCTTCTCTATATACTTACAAATCTATTAAACAAATGAAATTAAAATTTACTTTTGAAAAACGATAATCGAGTACAAGCTGTATCAACCGTATCATTATTAAAATTTCTTTCAGTAGAATTGACTTAACCATCAATAGGTTTTTTTTTTTTTTTTTCTTTTTATTGGATAACCCGCGGCAACATAGGCCATTGGGTGTTGGGAGGGAACTGCAGGTTTTTAGATTGGGTAGGTTGGTACACGTGTGTGTTTGTGGTGGCAGAATTTTTATTGGGGCACCCGTAGGTTTCTGCCATGCCCCGGGTTGGGGGATGGCGGCACTTGTACTCCGGACACCGTGACTTGCCCGGAGAAAAATGCCGCCCAGTGGTCGAGAGGCGAACCCGCGACTGCCAGCGCCGCAGTCGACGCGTTAGACCTACTGATTAATTTCATAATTGCTTTGTACTTTTATAATGATTAAAATACCATTTTTTCATAATACTCAGAAAAAATGTATTATAATTTTATTACCATGCGCGCGATATATTTATACAAGCATTCATTTCTCTCTCTGTCTCTCTCTCTCTCTATCACTATTTATTTATATTTTTCTAACCATATATGTTTCCGCGTCTCGCATCACATGCACTGAACTTCGTTCCTGCCGAGTGTTCAACAACACTCACTGTTTTTTCTTTCTTTTCCTCGTAGTACTGTTGGTATTTAAAAAACTATTATCGCCATCGTTTAAAACCAGTAGGCAGTTTGAAAAAAAACCCAAACTCAGCAATGGACGTCCATCTTACAACAAAAACCAATAGAAACTCGGCCAAGAGTTGATAATGTGGGTTAATATTATTATTGTGAATTTTGGGTTAATAAATATTTATATTTTATAGTTATTCCATACGGTGATGTACCTATATTGCCTATTCGAACCGCCGTGCAACTAACATTATTAGAAAAAAAAAAGCCCGAAAACGAACTCAATTGACAGGTTAATCAAATATCCATCAATTGACCATTCGCTCAACTCGGATCAGAATGGCGATGAGTTACTAATTAATAGGTCATTGCTTCAACCTTAATATAGCGATAATAATATGATATCATGAAAACCGACAGAGATTAACACCAAGCAACGTTTTTTGAAATTTTACTCCGACGTTTTATTGGCCTGTTTTTAAATGCATATTGCTCATAAAACTAAAACAAAACCGACCTCATTACATAAATAATTTATAAACTTAATAAAATAATCAGTAAAAGCTTACTTGAGTGTTCTATATAAGGAACGAGTGTAAAAAAGAGTCATCCATAACGTGGAAACACGTTCATTTTTTCTTTATTCAGAAACATCATTAAAACTAACACCAAGTTCAGCCGTATTTCAAGTTACACCCATACGTACAACCAACGAGCAACATGTCCACGGTTTATTTTGAGAATATATTATATTTCTGATGTGTATGATATTATTATTACTTTACGAGTTTTTCGAATAAATCATATTATATTATCGTTTTTTTTTTTATTCTCGAGGTTGTCTATGAGTTCGGGAGAGATATTGCGAGTTGTGACCAACTCATTTTTAAGTATCATCGATTATACCGGGGAAAATATACTAGCCAAATTGCTTTTAAACTTATAGTATTTTCGTTTTTAGATTAGCAAACTTTCTACGACGGCGCACACCGAGGGGAACTTACTTTAATATTTCATAAAATATACTGTAACCGTCATATTTTGTTCACCCTTTAGTAATATTTATTATGGGATACCTCACAGTATGTCAAAAAATCTGAAATTTATTTTAATGAACGAATCACATAAGTTATGTAGTCTTACTTCAAATCTTTAGGAATGCTGATTCATACCTAGAAATCCGAAGGTAAAATACATTCCATCTCGAGTGTTTGCTGCTTATTAAATTGTATTATCCGTGTAATTTGAGTAGGTGGTACAATGAACTACCTACGCGCCATATCCATTCCGGTATCAATATGCGTTCGTATTAACAATTCCGGTATGTTCAAATAATTAAAACCTTATGCCATTTTGAAGATGATTTAATATTATATAAAAGATGCAAAAATAAATTTAAAAAAAAAAAACGTTTTCGTAAGTTATTGTTTAAAATTATTTTTGGTTGATTAAAACTATCATAAAAAAAATTACAGCACCAAAAACAATAAACTTTGTTACAATCTATATACTGTGTATATTAAATGATATGTTGTAGCTTTACATCGATTATCAGAGTGGAAACTAAAACAATGTACGATTCGAGTTGAAGTAGTTGTGAAACTGCAAAATACAATGAGCAAACTAAGTAATGTGTAAATGCGTGTGCTCCCATATTCGGGCGAATGTTTGTAGGTAGGTATACAGGTGAAATGTATAAAAGAAACTTTAAACAAGCCAGACAGAGGTGATGAAAAGCGAGAAATTAATTAAACGCTCGTTAGTACGAACCTCTGGGTTTAAATAAAATGAGAAAAAGAAGAGTTTTACGAAACATTGTTTATCCTCCGACAATGTAACGTTTCAGGGGGCGCACTTTCTAGCGAAACTAAAGTAATTAATAGTCCAGTCGTTAAATATATAGGATTTAACGAGTAAACTTTGTAATGAGTTTTTGCAGGTTTTTTACACACACAAAAAAAAAAAAGGCCAAACTAGCTTTAGACAATTTTTATTTGAAATGTCAACGGCACAGGAAAGAGAAATTATTATCGCTGTGATGTTTATTATGGCCTACAGTTGGCCAATTCATTTTTGTTGGTCTTCGTCGCAGAAATACAGTGGATAACCACAAAATACAATATAACATAATAATATTATATACTATTAAATTGGATTTATGCGGTGAGTGCCTTGTCAAAGTATGTTATTGAATGGTGAATTCGAAACTGAAGTTATGCTGCTGGCCTATTATAAATATAAGTCATTACGAATCTCAATACTCGAGCACTCTGCAGTTTTGAAAACGGTCACGTGCCCATACTTAAACTAATAATATTATCATACCAACATCGTGTTTTACTGGCGCATGTATAGTATTTCCAATGAATACATAATGACCCTTTAACGAGTGCGTTCTTACGTTTTAGACAATACCGGAATTGAACACGTACGAATAAAATAATATTATGTTTGTATGCTATTGTAAACGCAATATAACGTTAAAATAATTGAGAAAAATAGCACAGAAAAGGTCCATCACGCGAACGCATAAGATCAGTAGCGGGGGAGATTTAAGCCCCAACCCCTCTTGGTATTTTTTCACTACATGCATAGACGTATACAAATTAATAAAATAAAATTAATATTTTGATATAATATTTTAAACGTATATTTTTTTACATGACCCCTACCGTTGAAAATATCTGTGAGCGCCACTGCATGTGATTATTAATTACCGTGGTATAATATTATAATAGTCACGTATATTAATTTATAACCGTTCGAATAATCCCGAGTCTTCGGTCTCGGCGTGCGTTTCGTATAACAATTAAAACGGCGACGACAAAATGATCGTATTATTAAAAAAAAAATAAATAGGGTTTCGAAACGATACTCGTGTGGTACAATGTGATAACGTGTGGGATGTATGAAAAAAATCTAATGCAAAAAGCGGTCGACATTCCACACAAACACACACACACACACACATACGTATAATAATATATATAAATTTAACATGCAATCTATTGAAGAATTTCTATTACGGCACAACACACACAATATTTGTATTATTATTATTATTATTATTATATTTTTTTTCACAACATTTTTACACATATGCACCATACACACATAGGCGGCCTTCCCTCGCACTGCATGCCGCCGCCGCCGTCCTTTCGACACTCGATTGTGGGATTTTCTATTTTCGCACAAAACTTCTGCGGAAATAATTCGATTATAACCACAAAGGCGTTGTCGCGCGGAGGCCGCAAGTCAAAACGCATTAGGTTATTGTCGGAAATGTCTGTCTGCTTCAATTTTAACTCTCCTTTCTTTTTTTCTATCTTTTTTTGTCACTCTCACCATCGCCGCAGTCTCCCCCCCCCCCAAACCACGGCTTCCGGCTCGTCGCATCTCTACACACGTACATACGTCTCCGATTTTCGTTTTTTCCGTTCCCGTCGCGGGCCTTGTCCTCTGTCCGACTTGACACACACACACACACACGCACACCCACACATACAACACACACATACACACACGCATATACTCACGGGCAGCGCGTGCGCCCGAATAACATGCGATGTACAAGTCCACAAACGAACACTGTAGGCGGGTGAAAAAATTATTTTTGGATCGATGACGAGACGAATAACATAGTATTGTATAAAATATACACTCCGATGAAGAGGTATGCCGTGTACGAGTGGGAAAGAGAGAGAGGGAAAGAGGGGCAAAGGGGGGTGCACGACCCGAGTGTGTGTGTTTGAGAGCGTGGCGTGTATGCGTGCGTAAAAATTGTTTTTGCAACACGCCGTTGACAGTTATTATTATTATTATTATTATTACTCCCCACTTTTATTGTTGTTACATTATTATTATTATTACTGTACCGAATGCATATGCGAGGTGAAAATAAGGAAACGTCATATTCAATTGAATAAGAGAGAACCACCTCGCGTTTGACGGGTTTTCAATTGGAAATATTCATCAGGCGCGAAAATGAAAAGTGGAAACGTACGTTAAATTATTGGTAAAGCCGTGTGGCGCTGTGCGTGCAACGTCGTGGTAGAAGTTCGGCTGCGACAACTTTACTTTTACGGTGGCAGCAGGTTTAAGAAAAATAAAAGATGTAAACCAAGATTTTCCTTTCTTCTATACTTGTGTATTATAATATATTATATATTTATATATATTTTTATATAGGTAACTATATTTGGTATTTTAATTTATTATGCTTATCGTGTATAATACTATTGTATATTATTATATGCGTCGGTTTTGATGAAAATCAAATATTTCTGTAGGGTTTGTCACACTGTCAAAGCAGGGCTTCAAAACGTTTTTATAACGTTATGAGTATAACGTTAAACAATTCAAAAAACGATTGAAATCAATAACGGATAACGAAACAGAAACAATAAACAATTGAAACATATAATTGCCTGAAAAAAAAAAATATTTAAAAAATTATAACTATCATTAAAATATATATTATGGTTATTTTTGTAATATTATATTTTTCAATCATTCTGTTTTATGTAGGAAACAAGCTATATACATCAGATAACTCTAAACGCTTCTTAACGTTTAAATTTGTAAAACGTTTAAACGCTTATGTTGAATAACGTTTAAATTCTTTATAACGTTAAACAGTCTTTCGATCATAACGTTTAATATACATATATAACGTTAAACAGTCATTCGATCATAACGCTTAATATCCATATAACGGTAAATATTATTTTTGATTTAAGGCCTGGGTCAAAGTAATTTTCATAATTACATTGTACCGGTGATAACACTATGCTCGTGTATAGTGCGTAATAGCGTGGATGGTTCTATCAAAGAAGTAATTAAAAATAAATGTTTATTTTTGCTAGCTACCTGTTTCATAAAAATATATGTATATACACTAAGGAAATAACTATTTATTTATTTATTGTTGTGATAAAAACTTAATTTTTAATTATGTAAACACCACTTTCTTGAACCAACAGTTTACTATAATAATATTTAAAATTGTATATTTAATTTTCATAGCAATATTTTAAAATTATATTGTCGTCAAAGAGGCACTATCATAAATATTATCTATTTTTTTTTTTTTTTAATGTTTTCTCCACTCGAGTGAATGTACTTCCATGTTATTTGTTTATATATTTGTATCTTATAGGTACCTATATGATATTTAGATTCTGGTAAATACTTAAATGTAAATATTCTCAATTTGGTTATAAAAGTATAATTATTACAAAAGAAATGATAGTGTTTGTAATTTAATTTCACAAGACAACTCGGTCTTTTTAATTTGTATTTTTTTTACTAATTATATCCAAATACTTGACCATAATACGTAAGCAAGGAAATAATTAAGAGTTAAAAAAACCACTGGACAGTACACAAAAACTAAATGTTTTCTTCTCGTAATGCTTCACTCGCCACGAAATTCAGTTGAAACCTAAAAACAAAAGTGGTTAGGCAATTATTATTATCTTAACACTCCTAAATATGATTTTTTAGTTTTGTTTGAACTTTAATTTTATCAATTGACAATTCAACAAAAATAATTAGAAGTTAACATTATTATACGTGGTGCTTAAAAACCTATTTCTATGAACGAGAATCGCAATAACAGACATACAGTAATAATTGCCTTGAAGACGACCCATTTATGGGTCCTTTCGGATCCATTTTCATTACTAAAGTTAATGTAAATCAATGTTATTGCCGAACACTATTTTCACTGCGTACATATAGAAACTACAACGTCATTCG
Organism: Macrosiphum euphorbiae; assembly: GCA_949089665.1. Classification (NCBI taxonomy): domain Eukaryota; kingdom Metazoa; phylum Arthropoda; class Insecta; order Hemiptera; family Aphididae; genus Macrosiphum; species Macrosiphum euphorbiae. The sequence goes on from CARXXK010000001.1 coordinate 132,810,038, forward strand.
GCAAAGCAGCGCTGAATGAAAGAAATAAAAGTCTCCGAAATTTCAACAACCATCACATAATATATACACATTCACCACGATTGCATTTCGACCCATTCTGGGCCCAATAAATTTGTTTTAATAACTTCGTTGGGTCTTATTATTTTAAATTAGGATACATGTTACTGTACGCAATTTAAAGTAACTACGCACCGCGTTACCAACAATACTTTTCTACGCCCGTAATTTATAAATAATGACCATGTACAGTAAGCAGTTCATTGTTTTATATTATATTAGTTCGGGATTCGTTATTAGTCGTGAGTCAGTTTACGACACCAAGAGTCCCATAGAAATATTATCAAATAAATAAGAAATTTCATAGATACCTATAATATTATACAATCATTTATTACATTCAACAGCCTACCATAAAAATATTATATATTATATCATAATTATATCACACCATACTTTATTATTATCCCTATAAATTAATTTTACAACGTATTATAAATTATAATACGTGAATATATTTTATCAGTAAATAAGACAGTTGAATAGATTGTACAATAAAATAACGATAATATTTATCCCAATTCCATACGTTTGGAGATGCCCGTCATATTTTTATGTTTTAATACTTAAATTAAAAAATTTAAAGTTTGGTTTAAATTTTTTTAGAAATTTCCAAAATCACCAATTTTTAAATCTCATTATAAGAACAATTTTTATGGTAAAAATATTTATCTAAGTCAAGTAATTTATTTTTTAGAATTTTTTTTAAATATCAATGTATTTTTTTGTAAATTAATGCAATAACTATTTTCTAAAAATTATTTTTGGGAATTTCCTGACGTGAGTACCTATATTTCTAAATTTTTTTACTAACCCTATCATTTCCACAATTTCGTCATTTGTTTGAGTAGCATCATTTTTTTTTCCCCCAGGCCTGTTACACGTATATATCGTGATGGAAGTCGTCATATTATTATTATTTCCTTTCGCCCGTCGATACGATTCATTGGATACGCGATGTGCGATGTCTTGGCAGCGTCATGTGACATCGACTTTGCCACCTTACAGCAGCCCGCCGAGTCCAAACCCGCGAGCACACATTTGTTTCAATATATAATAATTGTTATTCCACTCAGACGGCGTTAGTTTCCAATAGTTATATTATTATTGCCCGTCAGTTTATTTTTACAGTTTGATTTTTTTTTACGCTACAAGCTAATTCGCCAATAATGCATTTTCCTTCAAAACTCACGAGTATTTTATTATGTTCCCTGATCGACTATATTATTAATTCCACGGTCAAATCTCCAATCGGACATTGCAAGCTCCGATTCATCACCGTCGATCTTGGTTTTCGGACGTTTCGTCTCCTCGAGAACAGAGTACGCGTACAATATTGTCGATAACGTTTCATTCGTTTCGCTAATTTCTTCGCTGGATGTTTTGGGGCGGAAGAATAGATTTCAAGAGCATTTGGTTCTTTACGCGGAGTTTTAATGGTCTTTTATTTCGATAACTGCCGTAATAAACGACGCGGGAAATTCGGACGGAAGGTAAATACACAGACACAGTTTTGAGTTTGGGCCCATTTGAGACCCATTATCGGATCCCTTAATGGCTTTTGTGTGATAACCATCGCAATGAGTGATGTGGAAACTTAGAATTTTGGACCGTAGTCACGCAAACCTCACGCGGGGAAGCCCCCGAGCGGCGATTAAAGTATTTTAGATACTTAGAACAGATGGGTCGGAGGTGCCCGTGGGTGGGTGGGTTGGTTGGGTCGAGGGACGGCCGACCGTATTCTACAGCATGTGTGTGTGTGTGTGTTGAAGTTGTACGCGTGGCAGCAACGACAACAACAATGGCGGCATCAGTGGGTGTACATGAGCCGGTAAGTATGGGTACACATCGGCCGTGTGTAAGCATTATTATATAAGCATGATTATGACACCGCCACCGCCGCTGTCGGATGGCACCAAATAACGCTGCTGCAATAAAGCATTAGAAAATATAAATCACCGTGTGGGTGTGTGTAGGGCGAGGAAACCCACGATATTTTCATTCTGACGTTTATGTATCATTTCTATTTGGATCACGTTCATTCAACAGGAAACCGTTATTGAATTATAAGTTCGCCGCCAATTCCAACGAGAAATCCCATCGAAACGTTATTCGATTTCTGCGCCGCGACGCCCCCCCTCAACGCTACCCGTATTATCACCGTCGAAAGATGAACGTCAGAACTCGAGAAATAATATTAAAAGAGACTGCGACGACGATTTTTTTCTTTTCCTTTATTTCTTTTTTTTTTTGTCTTTTGGGATGACGACCACGTACCGACCGTAAAAAATTGGATCGAGATTTATTGCAACAGAAATAACCCACGCGCGGATTTAAGCTGAATTTCATACGACATTTTCACACACGGACTACCACAATGTCATATCAACTTGTCAAATTATATCTCTAATGATCTATATTATTATTATCTATACGTATAATAATATATAGTAATAAAAGCAAAATATTGAAAATATACCTTTTAAACTATAATAATATATTTATGAATGTGTTTATTATTGTTTTGATTTAAATGTAAGCTCCCAAAATATGACTGAAAATATTTTAGTATTATAATTTAATATTATTCATTTTGCCGGACAAATAACAAGAATTTGCACTTTCCGAGCAGGTTGGGCAAACGTTTGGAAAAAGTTTCAAAACTCTAACGACGTTTATATTATATAGAACAAAAGATAAGCAAACAGCTATCGACTAATGTTGTCGTTGTTCGATTTACGAAAATAATGTGTTTCGGGACTTAGGACAAATTTATGCAAGTTAAAAGTATATAAAATTCTGATAAAAGCAGGAAGTGAGGGGGTTAAAAAGTAATTGCATCGAATAATAAAAGCAAAGACTTGTAATCTTTTGATGTAAATTAATCCACTAAGCATATTTAATGGATCTCTCTGAACCTAATAAAACAACACTTGGGTGCATATACATATATTATATTCTTAATTAAATATCATTCAAAAGTTTTACGCTACGAAAAAGGGAGTTTATTTTAGCGAAGTGTAAAATATTTTATATAATAGACATCAAAATAAAATAATGAATATGAATTGCGTACAGGACAATAATTTATTGGAATTATTTGTTGTATTTAATAATATGTACCTAAGTATAAGGGGCTATAATATAATAGAATTAATTAATCAAATATTACGGTAATGTTGTTTTACACGATTTTAATAATTTGAAACTTAAATTTACAGAAATCGAATCTAAAGAATGGATTATTTTTTTTTAGACTATACATGCGTTGGTTATACACCAGCCCTATCTAGAATCGCCTCCACCATCACACCCACCATCGACCGCTGTGAACCATGGGTGAACACCCTTGCACGAGGTAGGTATAGACTCGATTAAAATATTTCCGTCGTGTTTGTATTGTTTTATTTGTTCAACCAGGGGAATCGGGAAATGATTGATAATTAAATTTTGGGTCAGAGAAAGGGAGGAAAAAATATATATATATATGTATATAATATGTGTAAAAAAATCGGTACGCGATAAGAATGGGATTTCGACCGTAAATCAAATTGGCGTCAAAGGCAATCGTATATGCGAAACACAAGCTCGGCAAAGAGAATCGGAGCAGTGAAAGAGGACAAGCACAATTATTAATTTGCGCCGACAGCCAGCATTCGGTTTAATTTCCTGCCTGCCTCGTCAATTGCCCCTCCGTCTGTTTATTTTATTTATTTTTCATTTTCCCCGCTGTTCTCTTTGTTTTTATCATTATTATTTAAAAAATCGGGATGTACAAAAAAAAAATAAACTCGAGCGGGAAATGTTTCCTGCGATATTCGGTATAGAAAACAATAATCACTCGCGTAGTACCTATAAAAATACCGAATCATCAAAAATATGTTTTGAACGCAAAATTTAAGTTTTATCCGTACGAATGATTAAATATTTTCCCTTTGTTAATCTTGAAACGTTAAAACATTTGTAAAAAATACTAAGGCTACCTATAACGCGTAATTACAATTTGTTTTTGAAAACATTAATAACTTTTTCTCCATTATGATTTCACGATGATCGACCAATTACCTGATGTTTTACAAGACATGTAACTCAAATAATACAGATAGGTACCAGGTACCTGGTATCTATTATAATATGTGTTGTTTGTCATGCATTTCAAAGTATTTAATACGCGTCTTATATTAAATGTAATTTAAATTAGTATAATTCCACCAGATAATTAACGTCTGAACATAGGTTTTGATATAATATTATCCAGTGATTCCATGTACAATAAGCTAAATTAATGCATCAAACTTAGGTTGAATATTATAGTTTTCAGTGTCTGTTAATAATTATTACCCATAAGAAAAAACTCTTTGTGGTCTCTTATATTATTATGTTGTTGAGAAAATATCTGTAACGTAAATGTTTGTGCAACAAATTTTATTATATTTTTTTCTCGAAGCAAAAGTACCTACATCAATGATTATAATATAATATGTTATGTCATTACGGAACGATATTCCATATTATTTTACAAACGAGCAGAAATCTATATGGATATCGAATTAATTATCAGGACACACACACACACACACACACACACACACACCGAAGAATAAATAGTTATTATGTTGTTTGCAATGATTTATGCGTCGCGTTAATGGAGGTCAGTTGGGTAATACAACAAAAACGACGACGACGACGATGCGACCACGGGAAATTGATTTTTCCGTAAGATAATTCGAAAAGATCAAAACCGGGAACACCGGAAATGGGTTTTTTTCCCTCCCAAAGTACACATCTTTCAAGAGATTTATAATCATATAGAGATTTTAAGCACATGCTGTTTTATGAGACCAACTCGGGAGTGCACGCGTAGAGTAGTGTACATACGCGGCGGGTCCAGAACAAATTCCCCGGAGCATCGTAACCCGTAAACCTTTTTTTTTCCATTTGGTTTGTCGATTTTTGAACTTTTAAATATTTCCTGAACCTCAGGTGTATAAATCGACCCTTATCTTGGCACATTGGAGAAAAAAAAAAGGAAAAAACCCATTCCTACGCAGCCATCGCCGGAGAGGCAATCGATAATCATGGGGTACGGGGACCGTGCGGGCGGGGGACCGGCGGGGAAAGAGAATAGTATGTTTAACAACAATGGAGAATTTGTCGAAAGACTCATTTAAAGGTTTAGACATAATGACAGCGGGAACACTGCACAATGAATGAGAGATTCTAAGAGTGCAGGTGGTCGATGTACATATATATATATCGTGTACCAGATACCTATATATAAATATAGGTATAGCAAAATGGGTCGGAGTTGTAAAAATGGAATACGACGTCCCCTTCACCATTGTCGGGTAATTCTGACTTGAAATTCACTCAGACGGGTTCAACGACTGAAGAACACATTGGCGGGTTATAAACATGTGATTCATTATGGCGATGTATAAATCAACAAACTGTCTTATTAAAACGACCAGTGGAATGAACAATTAAATAATAAACAATATAATTAGTAAATTTATTTTTATAATAATATGCATTGTATATGGGTACATACGCACATTATAATAATATGTTAAGTTTTTGGCAACTGTATAATAAAGATAGTCGACACAATAAGCTTTAGATAAATGATTATACGAACATTATTGTTTTGGGTTTTTTTTTGCGTTCAGAAAACAATAAGACCGTCAGAACATATTATTATTATACCGGACTCTTAAAAATGCAATTACTTCAGCCTTTTATTATATCACTCGACGATCTGTATGTATACAGACGATTTTTCGATTAAGAATTAATTTCTTTCAGTCACATTCTTCCGATCACTTTCGTTGGCCATTTTTAATAAACCGTTTTTAACAAACTAATCGACTATTGTGTTTCACTACAGTAATAATAATATATTTCACAACAATCTTTTTACAGTTGTTTATTCTTATTCATCATATAAATCTCTGCATTATAAGAAATACATTTTATTTTTTTCTAATAAAATAATATGATTAAGACATTTCTTTTTCGGCTTACAATATAGCATCATTAGAACTTAAAAAAATTAATCTTTTTTTAACAAATAATAAATATAGTATAGAATAGTATAATACGTTGATATACTAAATTACTATATAATACAACAACATACAAAATTAATTAAATAGCAAGCACAACATCTAAAATGTATTTATCGTAAAAAAATAATACTCCATAAAAAATATAAATATTATATTATAATTATATATTATTATATACTAAACATATATCCGAAAATATTATTGGGGCCGAACGTATAGGCAAATTGGGATCAAAAATGAAATGTCATTGGGAAATTGTAATAAAAAACTTTTTTTTTTATCCATGGAAATTTTATTACAGCACAACGTAATTAAATCAAAATTCGCATTATAGTAAGACACACCAGTTATAATACATTTAAAATATACTATCTTTGTTAAAACGCTTCAACATTTAAATCATAATTCTTCATGTAGGTACACAAATTTAACGGGAATTATTTTTAGTTTTCAATGTTTTTAAAATATATTTATATTTAGTTGAATAACTACAACTAGGTATACGTGACAAAGAAATGTTTTTTAAATATAATGATAAAAAATGTGTATTCAAGATTAATGAACGTTTTTTTTTTGTTTTTAATACATTCTGTAGAAGTAATCAAACCGACCATCATTAAATGGGTATGCAGGTGTTGTAAAACTTTTTTTTAATACAATTTCTTTATCCGATGGATTTAGTTAAAAATAATGTATTTGGGTTAAAAGCTAGAGCTGTTATTCAGCTTAGTCTGACCCTAGATAACAAAATAATATAATAATATATGCATTTTATAATAATTCCATTTAGATATTGATAAATGTGTATGCAATTTACTATTTATCAAGATGTCACACTGATGCTAAAATAATAATATGGTAGTATTCAAAAATTATTTATTCAAATATGCATGAAAACTATTGACCGTTATTTCTATCTATTATTTTTTATTATTAGTAACAAGCGCTTTATAAATATTCAATTTAAATACCTAACTAAGAGTCAGGATTCGAGTTCAAGTCACATCGTCTTAGGCTTCACCCCATTATTATTTTACTTATCTCTATTATTGTATTGTCTATTAAACTTATAGGTATTTATACTTTGTGATGGACCAATTATAAACCACGACCATCAACAACTAAAAACATTATTTAAAAATGTTTTGGTAACGAAACAAAATATAAACGTTTTCATAAAGTTCTATCAATATATAGCCATTAACCAGTCTTTACTTCTATTTTTATAATTAGCTATTAATATTTATTTAATGAATTAATCTTATTTTATCTTATTTGCTTACTTTGCATTAAACATTCAAATAAAGATTATGTGTATTCTTTTTAAACCAAAAAATACACATATCATTAAAATATGTGAGGTTCATCTAGTCATTATAATTTATTAAGTAAATCATATTTTTTGAAGGAATCAATTGGTTTTTTTAATTATTAAACAATTATAGTTTGACTGTAAGTATTTAACATTATAATATAGGTACATTTTATATTATAAACAGTGTACCATTTTTATGAGTAGACATTAAATTAAATTATATATTATTTAATTGTATTACAATAAACAAGAATGGACCAATTTTAAAAAATAGGATAGAACCAATATTATATTAGGTATTGATCTAAAAATGTTATTTAATTATTGAGCAAAATAGTTAAAATAGTAAGTTAAATGGTTTACTTACTTGAAAATTTTTTAATTTCCAGATAAATATTGTTTTTTTTATTTGAAATATCAATAAAATATACTACGTCAATAACTAGTTTAATGTATTTTACTTTCTTGAATAAATTATAACTTGTTAATTTGATCCATTGTTATTTTTCAATCGTCCTTCGTGGCCACTGTAGCCTTTAGCGTCGTATATATGAAATATATTTATAGGATTATTCAAGGCTTAGCTTATTATTATGCTTCTTGCATTCCAAATGAACCCATTTACCTTATCTCAAGTGCCAATACTGTGTTTAGAGAAGCTAATCCACACTGGATTACCTGGACGAAAGTTTTGTCTTCAAACAATTAAACCCTCATCCCGGTTAAACTCTCTATCTTCTATATTCCCTTACTTCCCACTCAACATACCTATTAAATTACGGTCAATTAAAACTCCTTAACAACGTTTTACTATAAATTAAAATTTGACGTTTTTATTAAATTATCTCTGTGGATCGGTTAGTTAAAATGTGTGTTGAAGTTGTAAACAAGTTACCCTGTGAATAACTGAATTATACAATGATGTATACTTACCTATGAGCAAACTCGTTATCGACCAATTGTTGTAATTTATTATTACACTTCGCCGTGTTCTTAAATTTTCAATTACTTATGTCGATGAATGTTCTTAAGAAAGGCATAAATTGTGTTGAGTATCAATTAAGAGAAAAAATGGTCCATCGTTTATTTTTCTCTGAAGCAAACGCACTATCCATGTACTATTATTGTTTTCTATTAAAATAATCCACAGCTATTAATAATTATTGTTACATAAGTATTATATTAGTGTAGTAAGACAAAACTTTATTAATAATAAATTAGTAGAACAATTTACTATAATGGTCGAGTAAAAATATATGAAAGGTTTACAACAGTCATTATGGTGTGATTTTAACATAAAATGTGTCATTTTCTGTTGATACACATTAAAAAAGTAAGTTAATCAATACATATTAGGAATGCTTATCGTCGTCAAGGGTTGTGAATCATGGATGACGAATTGAAACACGTGTTAATCGATAAAATATGAATGATAGGTTGATCCAGCTTGATGATAGTTTCCTTAATAGTTTCTTTATTCGTGATTAATAAGACTACAGAATATATATTAATGATTATGATGTCCTTACATGTAAGTTACATGTACTCTTGGATGGTATCCTCAGCATAACACAGTCTAGTAATTTATCGGAGTATTAATTCGGAGAGAAGACGAATCGTATTATTATTTAACTTTGTAAGTAGACTCGTTGGTTTTATAATTAGTACTTACGCCCTACACGAAGGTGGTTTTTACACTTGTGATCATCGACCTTTTGATTTTAGGGAAAAACTCGATTGCCACCGTTTTGGAAATGACCAAGATATAATAATACCATTAATTGGGAGTTGGGACTGTACTTCTCCGGACCTTGGACTTTCGATGACCACCCCAACTCCCCGCCCCCCTATTACCACATTTCACCGCCGTCACCGCCGCCAACACTATATTATAACTATCACATCACGCACAGTAAAAAGCGAATGGAAAACGTCTAGCACAGCTGTTCTAACTTTGCCATTTCAGCATACGCCTCTCATAGCAAGTATATAATATACATACCTATATATATTATATGGTAACGGATTTAATGAAATGTCTTTAGGGGTCCAGTTTGTGCGGTTTTTGAGGTTTGACAACCGTGTTATATTACAATAGCCGACCCTCTCGTGGCACTGGTACGCTCTGTCCATGACGCCCTCCGGCCTCCGTTCGTATTACCATATCAAACATGATATCCTTGTTAAAACTTGGTAATAGTTTATACGGAAAACGCGATTACAAAATTGAGTGCCGCGCCGAGTCGCCCGCACAACCATGAAATCATGATGATATGGCTGAAGAAACTTGTTTTGCCATCACATCCTTCAAAACATGGTGGCTGGATAAAAAAGCTCATTAAGCTCAACGAAAGTTTTAAAAGAGGGACGTGAAGTTGGGAGAGAAAAAATTCCGAGCGACAAATTACAAGTTAAGTGACCGGAATTCAGTGTGTTCGGATCACTTTCAAACTAGTGAATATAACTAAAAAGTGCGTTGAAATATTAAATTTAAACTGTGTGTCATGCAATGTTGGAATCATTAAAATTAATTATAATATTGTATACCTAATAAAAAAACAAAATTGTGAATATTTTCTAGACAAAATTGATGATTAGCTATTACATACATATTGTATTAAAATAATAAAATATAATATACTAGTGTAATCTAATGGTGTTAAAATTACTTAAAAATCTATAAAACCTAACGTTACAATAATATACTCTCGTTTACTGGCCAAGCTATTAATACCATTTCAAATAAAATATTTCCTTATTTACAACAAAACGAGCCATTTCAAATATTAAAAAAAAAAAAAAAAAAATCATAAGTAGGGAATCAAATCTAAAACTCCTGCATTTCTGAAATGCCACAATATTACTACACAGTTGTAACTGAAGAAAATATATTAAGATTCTGAAAGCTCCAAACATTTTTAATTTCGGTAATGACTGTTTTCAATCGAAAAACAGCGAATATTTTTAAAGAAGACATAATTTCTAATTTTCACTTATTTCCATCGTCAAAGTATTTTTTAAGAAAACGCATTAGATTAATACGTTACATTGTTTCTTAGATACCTATTTTGATTTTCGTACGAAATTGTTTGTGTTTGCTTTATATTTAATATAGGTATACAATGAGGACCAAAATATTTCAAGTTGAAAAAATATTTATTTTTATTTTCATATGCATTATGAAGTATTTACTAACATAATATACGGAATGATTCACCAATTATGTCACCACAGGGCACAGGACACTCTTTAAGTAGTACGAAAAATCCTAAAAATTTTAAAATTTGATCTTAAGTATATTATTTAAAAATTCCAACCATCAGGATTTGAATAAATTCATTTTTATAGGAAAAAAGTGGGCAAGTGCGGACCGTTCTGCTGTACGTTGGTTGGAAAGTGGGTCACTCGTAATTATTAATTAATGTGTTAAATTTAAATTCAATGATAAATCATTGAATACGAAAAACATTTATAAGCAAAGCTGGTCTGTCAGCCTATTTCAAGTATATTTCTTGGTATATTTTTTGATATTGCTTTTAAAGTGACTTGTCTTAAAATTTAACTTTAGATAATATTACAGAAGGTTAATTTAATTTTTGACTAAAACATTGAATTTATTATATTAATTGTTATTTAATTATTATAATAGGTACTAGGTGGTCTATATTTCTATTATATTTTAATATTATTATTATTATTCATTTTTTAGTCAATACCACCCTTAAACAGAAGAACTTGAATAGGTTCATAAAATAATTAGATAGGTAAACGCTTAAAATGAATCTATATATCTATACTAGCTGATCCCGTGCACTTCGTCGCCCGTTAAATGGATCAACTCAATACTACCTACTCAAACTTTGTTCAATTCATTAACGTGTATGGTGTTCAAAATTTATCTTATCTTTCCCGTTGCCCTGAATAAAAATTCTGAATCGCGGCAGTACATTATCAGGTAGGCAATCTACCTGCGGTAGATCGCGGACCCCGTGCTGTTTGTACGGAAGTGTATGATTTAACTCTAAAGTATCAAAGTTATACCAAGTTTATTTTGATGTAATACTGTGGATTAATATAATAAATTTGGTTGCTCGTAAAAAATCGCAACTCTTAAAAAAATTATGATTGTTGAACTCCTTTTGGGTGTAATTTTCTGCGGTAAGTGCAACTCTGCCACCCTGGTAAGCATTGTTCAATAATTCGATTTGATGCAAGCTTGTACCTGATCTGCCCGAATAACCAATGGCAACCAATAAATAAATGCTAATTTCTAATGTAGACTGTAACCAATGGCAACTATAAATAAATAAAAATAAAATTTCCAATTTCTATCGTGAATCTCAATGTCCCTGTTTCAGCACCTATTTAAAATGCGAATTTTGGCAAATCCTTTCTTAGCGCACGTCTATATTATAATAGCTATCGGTATGCCAAATTTCAGCCAGATCCGTCCAATGGTTTGAGCTGTGCGTTGATAGCAGTCAATCAGCTTACTGTTTTTTATATACAGATATGGTTGCCATGGTAATATGGACCCACACACACACACACACACACACACTGACATACATTCATTTTTATATATATAGATTGATATGAAATCTTGGTAACCTTAGTAACCATGGCAACCTTGGTAACCATGGTAACATGGACACACAGACACACAGACATACATTCATTTTTATATATATATTGAAAATTTCATTGCATATATTAAAATTATAATTTTTCAAATCCCCATGAATAATCTTTTTTAATTGAGGGGCTCACTGCAACAACGAGGCAAGTCCACTTTTATCAATTATTCAGGAGAAGCAAAACAAAATTAATTATATCATTTAAATCTATTGGCGGGAAATAATTCAGTTTGAGATATCTTTGGAAATAATAAAGCGATTTTTCTACCAAAATATAGTAATATATATTATAATGTATGTATAATATATTTCTTCCATGGAAACACTCATTTTTTTTAAAAAAATGGACCTGCCTTGTTGTTGCAGTGAGCCCTTCAATTACAACAAAATAGCTAACATCGTTAACCTTTGTTTAAATAACTAATTTCGTCCAGATTTGAACTTAAAATTACTTTAAGATAAAAATTTGTAATTATATTTTTTTAGATTTTTAGTTACAAAATAATTTTTAAACTTGAATTAAACTTTTTGACCCTGCAGTGAACAGTTTATTGTTGTGCGTTATTTATAGGAAAAACACTATATTCATTTAATTTTTTTAATTTGCATGTACAATCATTCGTACTCTTTAACAATACTCAAAAATATATATGATTCCTCAATTTTCCTTTCAGAGAAAAAATACTGAATAGTATGCTTACTTTGAATTTCGAACATAATAATATACCAAGCTAAAGTAAATTAAAACAAATCTTTATTATAGTACTATAATTATATTTTAATTTAAATACATATTTTAGATTCTGAGCTGAGCAATAAATGTTGGTTTATTGTGTAATATCCAATGGCGAACCAATCGATTTAGTCAAAAACCGGATTTATATAAAAATGCCCGTTTTTCCTTAATTTTTTTTTCGTTTTTCCAGATTCTTGAAAAATTGTCGATTCTCACCTCACAAAAGTATCAAATTGATGCACTCCCCCCCCCTCCGTAAAGATTCCTACTTTTTTCGTACACAAAACACAAAAAAACATACCATCGCCATCATTCATAAAACCGATACATTCATTGATTCATAGCTCCAATGAGAATCTAATATATTTATTGTTCTCCGATAATTTTAAGACATTCGTCAAGAACACACTTTCAAAATGTCCTCATATATTACATCGAGGGGAAAAAATTATGCCTGCTGAAAATAACGCCTTAAATTTAATAAGGATAATAATATCTGTTGATCGGTATTATTGATGGGCTTCCACCCCCGAAAACCTTATCCCACATTGGATTAACCGAAGATTAATGTTGTGTACGTTACTATAGCAATTATTTTAATCGCATTGTCCCGAATGCTTATAGTTGGTGGTCAAAGGCAGAACAATGTCCAGTATATGCACGGTACACGTCTGTGAATCGGCAATTAATTTCCGAGACGAGAAACGTGAACATAGTTTTCATCTCGCAAAGAGAAAATACTCTGACCATGAAATTTACATTTAGATAATGCGATACGATCAATTTTCAACAAAAGAATTATAAGCGATTCAAGCGGAAAAGGGACGCTCGTCATAATCAATAAAATATGATAAATCCTCGGGTAATGTGTATTTGAGTATTTCAATTTGATATATTAATATAGTGTGGACCTAACATATATATTTTTATTACGACTCTGTTTTATACGAACCGGATGATGAGAGAACATATTATTATTTTCTTCAGCTACGTCGTATTATTTTTTTATTTTCTAACCGTTCCAAAGAGTTGTTTGAACAATACGATCAAAATTACATGCTGTATTTTATTTTTATTTATTTCGAACGACTACCTACTTAGAATTCGGAAACAACATATTCGTTGTAATTCGACTAAAATATATATTACACTTGTACGGACGTCGACGGTGTAATAATATAAGACGACGACGATAACTGCCGAGTAAAACGACGTTCAATAACTGACGCCATCGTGTAGATTATAATATCGTTTCATCCGACGAGATGGATGCGCAATGGCGCGTATAGAATATAGGTAGGTATATACTCGTTATTGTATTATATATATATATGTTTAAGTATCGTAATATATCTACGCGAGACCGTAATTGAAATTCAATCCTATATATATTAGGTACTTGCCGGTTCGGGTGGTATGCAATAAAACGCACGTTTATAATAATATGACGCACGCGGGCAAGACGGATGCAGCGGATGAGACTTAAAAAAAAAATAAAAATATTTTCGAAAAACAACTACTCGAACGTATAGATGTTGAAGTGGCTTGGCAGGTGCAGACGGTAAATATGACGAGATAGGGGGTATATTCAATTACGGACGATACGTCATGGAATATGTGGTGCATGATGGTGTATATAATATATTATAATACGAGCACCGCGTTTTCTGGGGACCTTAAACGTTGTAGCGCCCCCTAAAAAGCAATAATACGAGTAGGGCAGCAATATGAATCGGTGTGTCGACGAATGTGTGTGTGTGTGTGTGTGTGTGTGCATGCGCGCGCTCTATGATCTCCCGAAAAATCCCTTTGACACATGTTCTGATAGCGTGTTACGACCTCGACGATTGGCAAAGGGACGCTGCCACGAGGCATGTATGGGTGGGTGAATTCACAGAGAGAGAGAGAGAGAGTCAGTCCGTGTGTGTGTGTGTGTGTGTGGGGACAAATCGCCGCAGGGTTATAAGTCTGATTTGCATTTATATAGCTTGTAACAAGCACTACACCCTTTCGCTGCCGCCTCCGCTGCCACTGCGAGACACAGAAAATCTACCCCAACAACGGTCCCTTCGGATATTTTCGGCGGTTCATCTCTCGATCCCGCGCCCGGCCCTCGCGAATTTCTCTGCTGCGACGGCGGTGGTTCGTTTGCCCGTGTCCCCGAGCGCCGTTTGCTTATGCGCACCTGTAATGTATTCCGCCGAACGCCGAACAAACCCCCCCCCCCTCCACTCCACCACCCCGACCAAACATACCTCGCAACGAGTCGGTCCGTGGACTTTTATTTTTATTTTTTTTTCATATTTTAGAATATGACAATTCCAATGGTAATCCTACGGGCGCTGCCGAGTTCAGGAGAGCCCCGGGGACGTATGCTAATAGCGAACGCGGACATTCGCACCCGATGGAAACGCCACGCCACCTCCACACACTCTACTGTAGCTTATAAATAATATTATAATAATATGCGGTGTGAAAAAGGATTTTTTTTATCTATACATATATAGATATATACACGTACCTATATATAAGTGTCTTTTACGCGTACGTAAACCAATATGAGTGTGTGTGCAAATGTTGTGGAATAAATTTCATTGAGTGCAGCCGGAGTACGAGTGCCCGCGTATATTATAATGTGCGCGTCTAAAAACATTTATTTCCGGTGGGATTCGAAAAGCTTAATTTTCACTCGGACAATCGTTTTTAAGAGCCAATTTAATATTTTGATATGTTATTATAATATAAACCGAGCAGTTGACTTGTAAATATTGCTAGGATTATGAGTATGAAATATTTCATATACAATTTTCACTTTGAGATATTTCAATTTGAAACTTTCACCCTCCTTGAAATATTGGAAAATTTATTATATTTTTTTTAACCCTGTTTTGATATGTTAAATGTTTCAGAAAATCATCACCAGATGGTCACACTTATTTCATATATGATTATTGATGATCAATATTTAATTCCCGATCATTATATAAAGAGGATATATATTGTTATATTATATAAGATAGATAATTATTATGTAATTTGTATAATGTACTATGTAATTTCTAGCATGACTAAATAAACAGGCATGTCAGCAAAATCATTCTGCGCATATAGTGTGCCACCATACATGGAACAAACGGGTTCTTTATCAACACCCCAATGTATTTGAGATGTAAATTATCGTTTATTCCAAGTCTAGGGCACACATAGATATTTTCAAAGAGTAGTTTTATATATATATATATAACTAAATATATATATATATATATATATTTTATATATATATATATATATTTTATATATATAATCTATATTATTATATATCTATACGACTATACAACACACATGCGCGAAAAACACTCGAGTTTGCTGATATGCCTGTTTATTGTGTAGTCATGATTTCTATAATATGTTTCATTTAATACTTAACTAAGTAGAGGTATTCACTGTACTTTCTACTATAATTTTAGTTTTTTTTTATTTTTCATAGTTGCATTAATATTAAATATTTCAAAAAAATTAATTTCTACAAATTTCAGAATCCTACTGGGATAGCATAGCTAATTATTGAAGTATCTAAATTCCTATTTCACCAAAGAGTTCATTGAGTCACTCGTCAACGGTTATAACACAATATGATACCTTATAGGCTATAACATAAAATAGGTCGTATCACAACGTACACCTGCAGTGATGTCCAGGGGTGGCCTTTATCGCTTAACAGAGGGGATTGCAATTCAAACATTTGGATGGACGGATGGTTGTATTTACTATATCTAACGTCTACAATTTGTATCCATAAAATACTTTTTTTCAGATTGTCATAATATAATTTAAGAATTAAAAAAAATTTTCTTAAAAAAGAAAAACTCACACATATAAATATCTTTTTAGAGTAAATACCTGTTTGTTAATAAAAAACACATTACTCAACACTTGATTTTCATTAACAAATTATGACCTATTCTACCTGCGTCTTGTTCACATGTTGACATTAAATTAGTATTTAGTAGTTCCATTCAACTCAATTATTACACATATTATAAGCATAATATAATATATTAATATGGATATTAAAATAATAAACAAAAAAACAGTCCAAAAATATATCTGACCCGTATCCAATTTAACTTAATTTAACTTCGTTGATGATCCAAAACCGGCATTTTACTTATATTTTATAACTAATAAGGATTATGGTTAATGGCTAAAGAATCATTTCTACATATTAAAAAAAAAATCTTATCTGAGGCCAAAGTGGGAGGGCGTCACCATAAACTCCCTCCTGATGATGTCGTTTTAGTTTTCATAATTAATTTAAGGGGACGAGGTGACCGAGCGGTCTAACGCGTCGGCTGTGGCGCTGCCGGTCACGGTTTCGATTCTCGACCACCGGGTGGCATTTTTCTCCGGGCAAGTCACGGTGTCCGGAAAACAAGTGCCGCCATCCCCCACTCCGGGGCATGGCAGAAACCTACGGGTGCCTCATTCGAAATTCTGCCAAAAAATACACCCACGTGTAACACACCTACCGTTCCAAAACCTACAGTACCAACCCCCCTCCCAATGGCCTAAGTTGCCGCGGGATAATTAATAATAAAAAAAAAAAAAATTAATTCAAAGTTTAAACAAGTCTAGAACGACAAGCTGCAGCCAATACGACAGCAGGATATTATATAATTATGTAGCTATTTATTTCCACTGTCCCGTTATTGTTTGTTAATAAATTAATAACAATTCGTCTGACAATTCTGTACAAACGAGGTAAATTCGAAAATATATCCGTCGGAAGTTAAATTTATTTAACCTTATAATTTTTATTAATTGTTTCAATTGGAAGTGATAGGTCCACGTTAGTCTCATAACATATTATATATTATATCCTTGACATAAGACGTAATACACCAGAGAGATTTTAAATTGTATAGCGTATATTTGTTGAGCTTTATCTTTCTTTCGCACAAAGTATGATTTGTAATATGGAATGAAAAGTATAACATATTACTAAAAATCCCAGGTGATTACTCATTCGAGAAACGAGCGGCGGTGGCGTTCAAGTGTAACTCAACTTCAATGCGCGATATCTGATTATTATAAGTTATTTTTATCCGTAATGTAAAGATATTTCATATTATTCTCTAAGATCACTATCTGAATATTTCGAATTGAAAAGATACTCTGTTGAAATAGTACAATTACATTTTCAGTCAAAACTTAATATTATTATATACAAGTAAGTACCTATATAGACGTTTCCGCCGCATTACTTTGTAGGTACTAGGTACGTACAATATTTAATTATTATAATTATTTCCCTCTTATAATCTTCGCCTTAGTTAAATTACATTACATGAGCATTTTAGATTCTGAGTGGGACGATGAATGTATTGATTTATTAATGATGTATTTTTTTTTTTTATTTTTTTTTTGTGTCTGTGTACACGATAAGTAGTCGAAATAATGCTTCGATTTTCAACTTCAGTATCTTGTTCGATGGGAAAGTGAATATTGTTGGTGCATTGGGGAGGTAAAAATTTAATTTTCAAAAGCGTCTTGATAAACAAAAGAAAAATTAAGGAAAACCAATAATTTCTATGCTAAATCGATTTTGGTTTTTGGTGTAACTTTAAAATAAATGACCTTAGATTTTGATTTCTTTTGAACTGTTTACGGACATTTTCAGTTTCCAATTTTATTAGTTTTTTTTTCTATGAATGTCAATAAAACTTTAATTGTTGAGTAAAAATACTTGAAAATTTAGTACAAGGCTTATTATATTATATTGTTACAATGACATTTGAACAATATTAAAAATCCTTAGTCACAGTTTTTTTTATAAGCATTTAAAGTTTAAAATTTGACAAAATATGGAAAAATCATGAAAATTAGCAAATTATTTTGAGTTAAGAATTCGTAAAAATTTTTCTTTTTAAATCTAAGATTTTAAAATATAAAACAACATTCCTTATAAGATCATCTACCTTTATCAAAAAAAAAAAAAAAATCTACAAGAAAGTCAAATTAAATTTTTATGAGCGTTTGAAATTCAAATTTTTACAACATTGGATATTCACTCGCTTTCTCATGTAGTGATTTTCTTATTTTGTTGTAATTCAAAAACGAATAACTGTAGATACATGACAATTTTACTGAATGTTTAATTAATCAATTCTTATACTTGATAATATTTTCAAAATATTTTTATTTGTTTTGAGCTGTTTACGGACAGTTTCATATTTCAAGTTTTTTATTTTTTTTTTTTATGAATATCAATAAAGTTGGCCCAAAAAGTGTAAAAAATTTAATACAATTTTTTTTTATACATATAGATAAGTATATATTATGTCTTATACTTAGACTGACATACAGTCTTCACTCAGAATCGTTTTTCTTATACAATGATATTATATCATTGAATTCAAATTTAATACCATTCATTATACAGTGACCCTACTTGTAACCTACTGTCAGGGCCGTATTTACACTTTTGTGTAAATTGGTAACAATATTTGTACGCTCATCCCACAAAAAAAAAATAAAAATTGGGTAATCCATTTTTTAATTGTTTAGTTGTAGGTTTTTATTTATGAAAATGTTGTTAAAAACACAGATCACGATGATACATTATTTTAATTATTATCAAAACGTATAACAACATACAATTGAAATCTATATAAAAAAATTAATAGTTATCATTGATTGCCAAAGTGAGTAAATAACACCAAATGGCCGTATCATAGGGATGCAATGCAAAAAGTACAAGTATAGGTACTCAAACAAATTCTTACCACAAAAAAATATGTTTATTATATAATATAAACCAGCGCCTGGCCACTAAATGTGTCAAAAATTAGCCACCCGGGGAAAATGTCCCCGTTGCCAAACCTTAAATACGGCCCTGCCTAATGTACAGCAGAGTAACTTTTTTATTTTTAATACGACTGCTAGAAATTGATCAGTTTAATTATTGCTATCTACTGTACAATACTACAATGTAAATTTTGATTATTGATTGTTGATTTCTATAGTAATATTGTCTACAACTACTGTTGAAAACTCTAAATTATATAAAATAGTACGTTTTATAAAACAATACCTCATTGATCCACATCGTTTTCAAACACATACCTAAGTACTTGTTATTATTAGGAAAATTAAAGTGTTTTTATTTTTATTTCACGAGACAACGTGGGATTTTAATTTATGCAATTTTATACCAACTATGTCCAATAATTACTTTATCAAAATTAAACAATGACATTATTAAGACTTGAATAAAAAAAAAAAAACAACAGTTTTAGGAGAGCACACAGAATAACTTAGTGTTGCCCATGTGGTCTAGCTTCACTTGCTTGGGCACAGGATAGTTGTCGTGTACTTGTGAGCGCGTCTTTTTCGACTTAAAAGCAACCAAATACATAATAGGATTTTAAAAGAGGATCTGTGTGGAATTCAGTTTCAAGACCATGCTGGCAGGACATTGTTATTATTTAGAACGAGAATTTTTAAGTTTGAAAATTGAAAGAGTTTTAAAATGCCATACTATTATATTATGTTGTGCGGATAGTCGTTGTTTGATGCCTACCTTTGTTAGTCCTAAGAATATTGTACTAATGTTAATACAATATCTACTAGCTGTTTATTATTTGTATTATTATTTTACATTTTTACTGCACAACAACACACGCTAATGAAGCTCTTTAATTTCGCAAAAATAATATTGTGTACAAAAAATTGTTTTTAAATGGTTGATAATTCAAGAGGGACAAATGAATGACAAATAACACGTCGTGTTAGATACGACTGCACTGCGTTTTATGGCAATTAATATTACTATCGAATATCGATATACATTATTCTGCATCATACATTTCAATATACAGTACCACAATACAAATAACATAATATCATCGTATTATATTAATTAACGCATGCGTATCTATTATCTATAATTAACTGTGATTTTTTGTTTTTCTAGTAATTGTATTATAATATAATACAATAAACGAATTTGTGGTGGGGGTACCTTCTACAAAATAGTTATATTATCACAACATTATATCTCTGAGTTTTTCATCTGTAATATTCTGTTAACTTGACATCGATATTAAATTTCATACCTATGGATGTAAAAAAAAATATCAGCCTGATTTTGACATTTAGTTCAATCGTATAATTTATTTATACACTAAACGTATTCATACTATTATTATATCACAGATAATATGATTTTTCAAATATTATAAAATGTGTAGTCATGGTGATAACTTGCATAGGTCGAATTTTTTTTTATGAAAATGATTACTGGCGATTACGGATATTACGAGTTTTTGTATAGTTCATGTCATGAATATACAACAAAACGTTTCAGAAATACTTGGTAAACAATAATTATACAGTTCTTTAAAAAAAATAAAATAAAGACAATTGTAGGTCCTGCATTTTTCGATAGGTCTTTCATTCTATCGGCATCGATATGTCCTTCGCCATATGTAGGTCATAGGTACCATACCCTTAAAACATCACGTCCCGGGTGGAAATCAAATAATCATTATATTTATTTATTTTTTCTTTTAGGTTGAAGGCTTCGACGACTGAGGTTATTAGCCTGTAGACTGGTAGAGGGTTTGACCTTGGTACAGTAGGGTTGGGACAGTTGGGACGGTTATTTAGGAACACGTGTATATGTGGCCAAGTTTTTGAGCACTACGAACCCAGGTGGTCACCCATCTGATAACTAGTGACAGCGGCCGCTGCTTACTCTCAATCACATTGCGTGATTGATTTCAGCCACTGAGCCGCGCCGAGCCACTTATAATATTATTGTGCCGAGTTCAATTCAGTATAATATTATACGACCAAATATTATTTATTCAGTATTATGACAACAGTGTAAATTTTTTATAATATGTTATTATAATCAAGGCATTTTTTTTGAAAGTAAACACACATTTTCTCGAAAATTATTAACGGTTTTTGGAAATATTTTTCAGCATAATCTGAATTCGTTACAAAACAACAAAATATTTTATCGTTATCCTATTTTTGTTTAAGTGTCTTACTTTTTTAAATGACAGCGACGCAGATTACGTCATTTAACTTAATTTTTCAAAGCACTATATATTTCTGTGAGTTTCAATAATATATAAAAATAAATATTTCAAACGAGTGGCGTGTACGTCTTAATTAGCTACATCTTACAAGTTACATGTATACATTTTAGATGCTGGGTGGTGTATAATATTGGACCTACACAATACAGTATTAAATGTTTTACTTACTCCACACGACTTGTCATCGGAACTCGGAAAAATACTCTGGTTTGGAATATGAAATTAAAAACGTACGCTATGTCATTCGAAAATATATAAAATATTAAACGATTTTGTTTTGTAACTCGTTTAAATTACGTAAAAAGAATATTTCGAAAAAACAACGCTTATACTTTTTGAGAAAATGACTGTTTACTTTTAAAATAGTCACCACGTTAATCACCTTACATTAAGTTATTATATTACTATATAATATAAGTATATTTCAGACGAGTTGAGAAAATGCGTAGGATGCACAACGAAAGGAGGTTCGTTAAAAGTTTATTTTACGAATAAGTGGACAATTTAAATTTCTCCGGACATGCCATAAAATTGTTGTACTTTATTTTGTATCTTTAACAATTTCGTCAATTATCAAACACATGTGTATTGTGTTTATAATATATAACTGCGCTTTAGAGTGTGCATAGTGCCCTAATTCATATTGCATCTTGTTTGGGGGGGGGGGGGTAAGCATCATTAAGGACATAACTGAAGAGCCAGCTAGACATTAAAAGTCGTAAATTAAGAGTGCAATTTATTAAGAATTCCAACAAGTAGAATTTTAACATTTTTTTAACAACGAATATCATTAGTTTAAACTCTTTATGTTCAAAAGTTTGTTTATTATTATTATTACGCATGTTACATATAAAAAAAAAAAATGACATTTATCAAAATATTATATTGTTCTGTCACTTTTATCAGCAATGTTCATATTCAAAATATAATAAAAATAATAGATTTAATTATATTGTTAATAAATATAATTTATGTTTAAAAATACCTAGGTATATTTTGTCATATTATACTACAAAGTACCAAACAATATATTTTATTAATAGTATTTATACATTAAACATTATATAAATTATATAATATTATTATATTATATAGAGTTGAACTTATATAAATAATATTAATTAGGTACTTTTATGCATAAACACGTGATTACTTTTATGAGTATAAAGCTACCATGTAAGTTTAAAAAAAAATATGTACACAATACCCTTTTAATTCTCTACTCTTTCATATTTATTTTTGAAATTCATAACTGGTGGCATCCAACTTTGTGGACCGCAAGTCCGAAAATCTTCAAAAGAATTCTTCAACATTTTTATTTTAATACATTTATTTGTTCTTTTAGTTCATCGACTATCATTGTAAAATTATACAATTTTCAAAGGGAAGACTGCTCTTTTTTTTAGATCTTTTACCAGATATTATCCGGCATAAAAGAGCTCTAGTGTCGTATATCAGTAAGTGTTTGTCTGGTAAAATATTTGAAATAGATATATAACACTGAATACCAAATTTTATTCAATTTGTTGTTCTCGAACTTGAAATATATTAAAGCTTATTATAAATTGCATTTAAATCTGTACCTGAAATGCTCAATGTTTCAAATAGATATCAACTTTATTTAACACTTTGTTTTAAAATGTTAAGAACAATGATAGGTAAGTTGGAAAATTTTTAATATGATTTTATTTGCTTAAAACAGTTACCAGATAAGTGCATATTTTCTTTTATCAAATTCTAACTTCAGTCTAGGAAAACTGAATTTCAATATTTAAATTGATTGTTAGGCAATTTATTGATGTAGTACTAAATGACCCATATATTCACTGAGGTCGTATTTATAATTTTAACAATTTGTTTTTCTTTTATCACAACATAGTTGATTATACATTTTAACACTATAATAATTTTTTAATCTATTGTAACTTTTTTACTTTAAATATATATAGTGACGCGGACCCGATGATTGAATCAAAGTTGATCGTGTCTATACTAATTAGGATTGAGGTGAAGAAAAAAAAACAACACAAACACTTTCTGAATGTCATAAATTATGTATTATAATTTATAATATTACGACCAAATAATAATACATGACTTGCCGCTAGGGCAATGAGTTTAACGTCGGACGATATGCTATCGGTCCGACGGTCCGATGATGGATTCTCGAATCCGCTTTTCCGCCGACCGTTGTACGTCTTACGCGACACAGTCCCCCGTCCCGCCTTACCTTTACCGGCTCGGTGGGAGAGTCAACCCGGTCACGCTGCTTGCATCCCGTGGTGGTTGGAGATAAGATAGACTGGTTGCTATAGTGCTTTTACATTGTACTTGCTAGTTGCTACTTTGAGGCCCACATCAATAGGAACTTGAATAGATCACTTTAATTATCATACCATTAATATTATAAATAGATACATATTTATTTACTTCAGAGATATATCATTTACAGATATACTAATATTATTATTATTATTTTAAGGTATCATAAAAGTATTAATAACTTATAATATTTTGTACGTTATTAGTTATTACAACTCTTAAACAACAGATTTCGCCAAAGGCGCAAATTGGGGGGGAGGCTTGAGGTGATTAAGCCCCCCCAAAACTTCGCCGCAGCCCCCCCCCCAAAGAAAAACCTAGGACATAAAATTTTAATATGCTATATTGCAATGGTCTGCTTGCCTTTAATATATTCAGCCCCCCCCCCAAGTCAAAAGTTGAAATTGCGCCTATGGATTTCGTCTTAAATAATAATTTAACATTAGGTACCCAACACTTATATCGAGTTGATGGTCTGGAAGATATTAACTTATAACATATGATCCAATAATCGAATTGAGTTCCAACTTGCTACGGTAATACAAATACAAATTAAATATATATTTCACTTATTTTATTATATATTAATTTAAAAAAATACAAATACAAATAGCATATAATTACAGTCACAATTACTCTTTAAAATAACTTAAATTTAAGTACCTATAAATTATCAACAATTTTGTGTAAAACCCACACCTTAAAGTATTTATATGAAAATTTCCAATAAGTTTTTTATGGTTAATGCACTCAACAAAATGTTAAATATTTCTATAGATAAAATTTATCATGCAATAATTAAATATATATAATTAAATTATATAATCGTGATTAATAAATAATTTTCGTAAATTGATAATAATTGGTAATAACCAAAGTTTTTTTTTTTAATTCCATCTCCAGTTTGATATACATATTATACCTACCTACTCATAGTGCTAATAAAAAACTTTTCTCGACTACTCGGTATCGTCCAATAAAACTTTTCAGCCATTTACATATTAATTAGGTATGTTAATTTATATTTTATTTATATATTTTTTTATTTAGTTCTCGTGGGGTAAAAAATACGATGTTGCATCGTAATCGCAGTGAATTATTTTGAATATATAATAAATTACGTCCGGACGGAAACCACCAAACGCACATTTTTGATACCTAAAAAAAATAACGTGTTTAAAAAAAACTTTCAAATGGTAATTTCACCATAGTTCTCTATAAGACAAAAAACTTTTCAATCGCATAATATAATTAAATGTAAAAGGTCAGAAGTCATTGTCTATAGCTAGTATATATTATATTCTAGAACGACATATACATCTCAAATAACATTTTTTTTCCGGAATATTAATTAATAAGTAGCTACTTTGTTTAATTTTCTCTTCAAAACCGAATATCTGATGATAGATAAATAAAATATGTTACTTTTATACATAATAATAATAGTATATAAGATATTATAATATAGTATATTCATTAAGACAAATTACAAATTTAATTACAATTCAATATTATTTTCGAGTTTTTCTTATGCACACTTAATAGTTCTGAGAGGACTTATTATATAATATTATATATATATTTAAAAGTTACAGAAAACTATAGCACTTTTTATATTGTAAAACTACCATATAGTAAATCCTTAAAATGTACATGTTCCTCGCAGCTGTGTAACCGGAGTTGATGTTAAGATAGCAAACGACCGTAAAACTTCGTCAAAAGTTATAAATAAAATACTTATAACTTAGTACAACAAAGCAATTTTTACTTTATATTTTCTATATATCTATAACGGTTCACGTTGTTAATACCTAGTTTTATATAAATCCCTAGGATATAACATGTATTCGAAGACTATAAAAAGATCAATAGTGTAATAAGTACTACAATTTTCCAAGTCTGGCTAAAATAGTAATAACGTATTCAAGTTGTACCTACTACACAATATTATTATATGTTTGTCACATTGTTATAGTACTCGTATTGATGAAAACAATAACTTGGTACTTACTACAATTATGGGAAACGTAAATGATTATGTTCAGTGACTTATGTTTCTGTAGTGTTATTATAAACGAATAATTAGTACACTGTACTGGCATTTGCCTGGAATGCTGAGTTCCGAGTTAGATAGCCGTATTATTATACATAGGTACTGAAATTGTCAATACCTATGTCGAATAATTGATAAAATGTCAAATCCAAATCACCGATCGTAGGTAGTATAGGTATACTCGATAGGTAATATTAGAAACAGTTAAAGTGCCATACAAGGGCCCCTGCTTATCTTGTGGTGCACGCGTAATATTTATAGTTATTTAAATTACAATACATTATAACTATACCAGTTATTAGAATATTTTTTTTTCATCATTAATCCCCATATCACTTATCACTATTTCACATTGTTTATGAATTAGTTTACCAATTCCTTCTTAAAAAAATAAAAACTTAATTTTCTTTTGATGAAATACAGCGTATGCCAATACATTTCCCCGACAAATTTGTTTTCTAATTGTTTAGATTCTGATGGAATCTATTGATATTACGCAATGACTTCATATTCGTTCACTAAAACGCGTATACTATGGTAATAATTGTAAACACACTATCGGTATATCCCAGGGTCCCGAAGAACTATAACAATAATTAAATTCAATCATATACGAACGATTTTTTAACAAAACACAGACTAGTGTGGAGTCAATTTCTGTGACGTATAAAGCCACACTGGTTCGCAGATGGCCATGTTGAACTCACCACCACACTATTGCACGAACGAGGGCTGGAAAGACACAACTGTTCTGCTCGTGACGGCGACGTTTTGTAATAATTAAGTTTTTAGGATCTCAGCCAGGCACATATAGTGGGAGTTCTGGGGGTTCAACCCACACTCTCCCCTGCCCTCTCTGTCAGTGAAATATTTTCAACAATTGTTTTTATTTTTTTTCGACATGGCTAAGTAAAATTAATTTGTGTACTATGCGTCTATTCACAATTTATTTTGCGATTAATTCCTGCAGCTTAAATGATAAACATTTTTAATTGTTTTTTCTGCATAAGTGCCTGATCTCAGCATAATATACACTTCAGAGGCCAGTCCTATAGGTAAACAATATATAGCCTATACTCAATCATTACTTATTTTGCTTTAATATGATTCCCGTTGTATAGCGAATGTATATTATTAAACATTTATTAACGACTATATTTCGTAAAAACATAACAATCAAAATATGTAAGAAATGCCAAAACGCTATTGCAAAGTGAATTTCTGGCATGCGAAATTGTATCTTCGAGTTTTTTGAAGCTGCTTTATGAAAAGCTTATGTGAGGGTCCTTATACTGAATCTTAAGCTTATTGACCAAGGAACGAAAATTATGATCAACATAAGAGTGCGTCATCATAGAAAAAAGTTAAATAAATCAATATATATTTCAATAACTGTCTTTCAGAAGGTTGCAGAAAAAATTTACAAATATTTTGGAAATTAGATTGCGTCTAAAAATGTTATTATAAAATATATTTTGAGATAATCTCAAGTATCTACGGTTATTCATTTCTGAATTACAATAAAATAATTTAACGTTTTTTTGTTTCTATGTGCCAAAGCAAAGGCATAATAATTATTATTATAATAGTTTTAAAACCCATGGCAACCATTTATAAACATAAATAAATAACGTAACGTTTTTCGATTCTATGCAAAGCAAAGACATAAAATGTCAATAATTGTAATTGTAAAGTTAGCTAATGATCAACCAAGTTTATTGTTGATGCCTTACCTACGTAGGTAGGTAATAAAATAAAATAATGAAAAGTATATTTAATTATTAAACAATTAAATAAGTATTAACCAAACTTCAAGTTTTTAAAAACGGCCTACTTTTAATGATAATAACATTTACATGAATATGTATGTTTCGTACAATAGTTAACATATGTTATAGCTAGTAATGCCTATCTACATGGCTACATGTATAATCATGTTTAACTGATATGATACATAATGAAGTACTTACCTACTATCGACTACTTTTTTTTTCATCTGTTTTAATGGAAAAACATAATTGTTGGAGATAACAGTTTGGAATACACTTGTATTAAAATTACACGTTATTACATTTTAGATTCTTAGTGAAACGATGAATGTATTGATTTTACAATGATGTGTGTTTTTTTAAATTTTTTTTGTGTCTGTCATCACGTTTTAGGACAGTAAAAGTGCTTGGATTTTCTTCAACAGTAGCTTTTCTAATAGTAAAGTGAATCTAGTTGGTACTTTGGGGGGTCAAAAATAAAAATTACCTAGTAGTTTTCACAAGCGCCGGGAAAAACAACATAAAAATTAAGGAAAAACGGGAATTTTTACGCAAAATCGGTTTTCCAAAAAATCAATTTTGGTTTTTGGTGTAACTTTAAAACAAATGACCGTTGATACATGGAATTTTCACTGGTTGTTTATATTTGCATTTTCTATACACTATAACATTATCAAAATATTTTGATTTATTTTGAACTGTTTAGGGACATTTTCATTTTCCATTTGTTTTTAGTTTTTTTTCTAAAAATATCAATACAATTTTATTTGTTGGTTGCGAAAGCTTGAAAATTTAATAGAAGGCTCCTAGTATATTGTTGGATATTTACTCGATTTCTCAAGTAGCGATTTCCTTATTTTGTTGTGATTCAAAAACGAATAACTGTCGATACATGAAAATTTCACTGAATGTTCATATTAGCATTTTCTATACACTGTACAATTTTGAAAATATTTTTACTTTTTTTGAGCTGTTTACGGACATTTTCAGTTTTCAATTTTATTAGTTTTTTTTTCTATAAATATCAATAAAGTTTTATCTGTTGGGCCAAAAAGTGTAAAAATTTAATACAAGGCTCCTGATACATTGTTACAATAGCAATTGAAAAATTTTAAAAATACATAGGCACAATTTTTTTTTATAAGCATTTAAAGATCGAATCTTGACAACATTTATCAAAATTTCGAAAATTATCAATTATTGTAATTAATAAATTATAAAATGTTCAGTTTTCATAGCTAAGGACTTCAAATTTAAAACAAAGGTTCTCATAAATAGTTCATACTGTAACCAAAAAATCTAAAAAATATATGAACACAGTTATTTTTTACAGACATTTTAAATTCAAATTTGGACGAAATTATAAAATAAAAAACCTAGAATAACTATTTTAGTTATTTTGTTGTAATTGTATAATATTATTCGTGGGTACTTGAAACTTCTAAATTATACTACTATATATCTATGGTATTATCAGGGTTTGTTGTTGGTGTATAACGCGTTATAAGTACCTAATGGATATTGTGGTATGATTAATTTGGAATTCATTATAGGTCAATTTTTTTTAATACCATAGATAAGTATATAATATGTCTT
This sequence comes from Macrosiphum euphorbiae, assembly GCA_949089665.1. Classification (NCBI taxonomy): domain Eukaryota; kingdom Metazoa; phylum Arthropoda; class Insecta; order Hemiptera; family Aphididae; genus Macrosiphum; species Macrosiphum euphorbiae. The sequence goes on from CARXXK010000001.1 coordinate 132,839,701, forward strand.
ATACCTAGAAGGACATACCGTCTCCGCTCAGAATCTTTTTTCTTATACAATGATATATAATATCATTGAATTCAAATGTAATACCATCCTTTATACAGTGACCCACTTGTAACCTACTGTACAGCAGAGCGACACCCACTTGCCCACCTTTTTTATAGTTAAGGATTGAAAATTTAAATCAAGGTTTCTCGAACATAGTTCATATTGTAACCAAAAAAATCTAAAAAATATATAAACACTGAAACTCATTTTTTTTTATAGACATCTGAAGTTCAAATTTGGAAGAAATTTGGTATTTAAACGAAGAATAACAATTTTAGTTATTTTGTTATAATTTAAAAATATTATTCCTGGGTACCTACTTTAAATTCTTAAAATATATTATTATATTTTATAGTTTTATACACAAAATTATATTTTTTCGGCAAAAATGAATTTAACCTATTGTTGTACTAATGCCTAATAGTAAAATAAATTACTTATGATAACTGATAAGGAACATTTGGTTTTTACCAAATGTCAAAACCTGAATTCAGTATTGACTAAAATTACGCAATATACCTACATTTGTGGAGCCTCCTCCCTACTCAAAGCCCGTGTTTGAAAATGTTGGGCCTCGGAACAACATATTTTGCACCCTCACCACAAAAAAAATTATTTCTTAAAATGTAAAGACTTATAATAGACCTATAGGTACTATTTTGTGGAATAAATGCGGTTTAGCTCCCAAACGATTTTTGAATATTTTTTTCGGATACCTATTATAACCTTTTCAAGTTTTGAAGTCCGCAAGTTTGGGTATTCTTACCAGTCGTGGAGGGAGGGGTGTTTGTTTTAATAAATTACTTTATTGACAATAAAATAAAAACTAGTACGATAGGCAGGTAACTTCTGATTTCCCCAAAATTTTAAGGATGAAAAATTCACATTTACAAAATAAAATTCAAAAATATTATAGAAATAACCATGTTTTCAGCCTTACCTAGTTTGTTGCCTTGCACTATTGTATAAAAGTATACTTGAAAGCCTTGTGTTACGTAAATATTTTTTTTATAAATTTAAGCTTTGAAAATGATCTTTCAGCTAAGGCAGATGTCACTGGTATAGTTAGAAATATTATAATACCGATAAATACATAGGGTAATTTTGAAGTCAAGTCTTCCTTGACAATATTATCAGCTTACAGCTATCATGAATACGTCAATATTTTTTAAATGGTTGGTTTGAAATTTGGAAGATAAATAGCTCATGATTATAATAAGTTGACGAGTGAAGTTAAAACTGATATCTTCTTTATATTTGGTAATAAAGTATTTATTTTAAGTCATATGCATAGAACAATGGTCATATGATGACTGCTAGCTAGGTACTTACCTACTTACCAAGTAATACAAGCTAAATATTGAAAAAAATAAGAAATCATTAAACAACAACAGACGTAGACATTTGAATCGCTACGACATTGGCACATTGCTAAAGTAGATAATAAGTTAATGGATGTATTTTTCCGTTAGATACATAATAGAAAAGAAAATAATGAATTAAAAATATATTATGCACAGGAGCAATTTCAACTTTTGACTTGAGGGGGCTGAATATATTAAAGGCAAGCAGACCATTGCAATATAGCATTTTAAAATTGTATGTCCTAGATTATTTTTTTTTTTGGGGGGGAGGAATGCCAGACGAGACGGTGGCAAAACGGGGGAGCGGTACGTGAAAGAGAACATTGGGTCCGGGCGGTAAGTCGCCCTCTATACGTTCTTTGCAGGTCAACTCCGCGGAAAGACGAGTGGTGGTCGACGACGTCGCGAACTCGCGCGCGGCTTTCGACACTCGAGACCATCGAGTCTATCGATCCGGCGAGCGCCCGTCAGCGGCGGAAGGCGGTTTTGGAGGCGGCGGCTAGCTGTGATTCGAAGACGATTGTGGCGCTTGCACGAAGACGCGACTCGTAACGCCGACGGTGATGGCGGCAGCGGTGGCGGAGACTGCCGAACACGACGGGCGAGCTATGGAACTATATATTTGAGCTATAGGACGTCAGCATCGCGACTCCTCGGCATGCCAGGACGAAAGCCCCGGAGGGTCTGCCGATTCTTTCAGGTTTTCGGCTCCTCGGCGACGGAGGACGCAGACGCGGCAATGTCGGGATTTCCAGGAGGAAAACCGTGAGAGTATATATGGAACTCCAAGGTGCGGTCCGCCGATACTCTCGGGTTTTCGTCCAACGGTAACCCCGCCGGCCGAGTCTTAAGCGCCTCTGGCCGATTCCTCAAGCGCAAATATATGGCTGTCTTAGCTCGCTCAGTGTTTTTGGTCTGCGCCGCCGCTGACGTCGTTGTCGTAATGTCGTACGGTCTCGTTTTCAGTACTTCGTCGTTGTCGTCGTCGTTTCGCACTAGCCGCTCGTCGCCAACCGTCCCGTCGAGGCCGGGCCTTGCCCTCCGTCACGATGGTCGTCACCCGCGAGCAAGCGGGCCGTCGACTCCACTCGTCCGCTCGTGGGACCGACCGGGAGAACTTATAGAGGTGGACCAGTAGCCCCTTACACTTCGACATCACGTACCACTCCCCCATGCTTATTGTGTCTCGTCTGGTGTTTTTTTTCCCTTTTTTTTCTATATTTATTATTATTGTGTTGACACTTTGTATTTATCGATAAAATTTTTTTTCATTTTTGGTTGTGTACAACTTATAAACACACCACATTTTCAAAAACTGTTAAATTAAAAAAAACTGTTTATATATTATTATAAAATTTGTAATAAAGTTACATTCTTATGTTGATATCAGATATTGTGTTTTTTGTTCGTGTTAAATCACCAACACTGCTCTTAAATTTCTACCGAACAACATTCTACTTTCCTTAACACAAATTATAAATTGCCCCCTCAGAATTTGCTACTTTCCACGTGCTTGGAAAAAAGCAGTAATAATTTCCATCCCCAAGCCGGGTAAAGATCACAAACTACCCGAAAACTACCAACCAATCGCTCTACTCTCCTCCATATCAAAAATGTACGAATGAATCATCCTCTCACACCTTCAAACCAATCTTCGAGACAAAATCCGCCCAGAACAATTTGCCTTCAGACCTGAACACTCTACCACTCTACAACTGACCAAACTTACACACCAACTTAGTCAGAACTTTAACGACAACGTTAACACCGCTTCCATTTTCCTTGACGTGGAAAAAGCCTTCGACCGGGTCTAGCACGTCGGTCTCCTCTACAAACTATCCCAACTCAACATCTCGACTGAAATCGTTAAAATCATCGAATTCTTTCTCACTGACCGCACCTTCATCACAAAAATCGAAGACTCATTCTCGTCCACCAGACTCATACTCGCAGACGTCCCTCAAGGATCCTGCCTTTCACCTACTCTCTACTTGACTTACATAAACGACATACCAACAACTCCTAAAGCACATCTCTCACTATTCGTTGACGACACTATGTTCTTTACTTTCGACAAAAACCCGAAACGAGCAGCCATACAATTACAACACCAACTCAACCTAGCTACCACATGGTTTCATCGCTGGAAAATCAAAATAAACCCTACCAAAACTGTAGGTATTCTTTTCGGACGTTCTAATACTACTCACATCCCACCACTACTACTCAACAACCATCCAGTGACTTGGTCCAATCATGCCAAATACCTCGGCGTTACAATAGGGCCCAAACTCACCTTCGACAAACACGTTCAAGACATCACCAAAAAGGCCAGTCTCGTTCACGGAATTCTTTACCCCATTCTCAACCGTTCTAGACCCGTCCCAAAATCTTCAAAACTCAATATTTTAAAACTCTACGTCTCTCCAATTCTTTCTTATGCTGGCCCCTCTTGGGTACCCTTTATCGGTCCCTCACATTGGAAACGTATCGAATCTGTTCAAAACATCGGCATTCGCACGATAACGGGTGTGTCCACTATCGTTAAAAACTCGGTCCTTCTAAAATCAGCAAATTTCAAGTCTATCAAAAATTCTATTCATAGCCAATCCAAATCGATGTTCTACAAAAACTCTTTCTCCATTCATGCCCACATCCGACTCTTAGGGAAATCTCACACCCCTCCAACCACAAAGCGTAGAATCAAACCCTACCCTTTAACATGGGTTGACCAACAATTTTAATAACCACCTTCATAAACATCCATCCACTAGTAGAGGCAAAAGCCTGGTATAGTTTCACAGATCAGCCATCCCCCCCAAAGCAAAGCAAGGTCAAATCATCAGTCTTCAATCTACCTTCTACAAGTTAATAACTCAAACACTGTAGAAGAAAGAAGACCACCCGACGTAACAGCAGCAAGTTACCTCATCGACCACGGCCAACGCCGACGAGGCCAATTCAGCCAAGCCAGCCGACGACGTATCTCGATCACACCAGCCCGGTTCGACTGCTCAACGCCGTCAAAACTCAACAGCACCGAGCTAACCCGGCTAACCAGCACCGTCAAACCGATCGACGACATCAGCCCGGATTGTCTACCGTACTCCGACGAACGGTGTCTATTCAATCCGACTAGATGGCGCACGTAACCAATCACCGGAACAAATTTTGAACTCATCGGTCGACACTAGAGGACAGCCACGAAGTTGAACTCAACCGATCAATCGACGGCCACGAGCACTCCGACGTAATTCGACGATCCAGTGTCGGCGTTCCTGAACGTTCACACGGAGCCAGCCACCCACCGACGGACGATTACCAAGACTCACGGGCAACCGACCTTGCAACACGGTCCGATCAAACGATTCTCCACAGAGTCGGCAAGTAATACCACGTCCCCCCTTTGGTGAGCTTGCTCAAGTGTAACCGCGAGGAAGAATCGTACCACGCACGACTTGCTCAAGCCCGTGCACGGACGATTCTGACTCTCCCATTATTATTATATAATTACATACTACAGACTGACACGTCCCTACTATTGTATTTGACTCGCGCCTCTTCAGGCCCGAACCCGTCCGCTGCAGCCCGCTTCTTTAAGCCAGCCGCGCGACCCGGGATAACTTGCCTCTAATATTATAATATAATATATTGATTATACAATAAAAAACTACATCGATATACGAAGTGTATTGTTATTTATGATCACGGACGTCCCGGAACGACGCTCCGTATCAAAATTTATAGTTGTAACGTGTAATACTATTGTATTAAATTCAAATTTGGATTATACTATAAGATTTGTATCTCAAATTAAATCACTAGTTCTCAGAAGGGAAATTAAATTAATTGAGAAAGCAATTCAAGGTCTATAAAATTACATTAAAGTTGAAACAATCTGATCGTGGTACGACGTAGTAAGTACTAAGAAGGTATAAACATCTAGACTGGATCAAGACTTACCTTTGTGTACAATTTAGATAAGGAAAAGTGTTAACTTTAAAATACCGATGGAAGTATTTGTACTTTTATTTAAATGATTTATTTTTAATTATTTGCAAAAACAAAAAAAAGGAAGTTTTACATTTGTGACTTCACTAAATACTAACGTTATTCAAACCCTCGTCGGAGGACGGAGATACACTCTTTTCTTAAGTTTTTTTCAATATATTGAACATAATACATATTTTCTTTTACCGATTATTATTATATAGGTACCTAGTAAAACATTATCTTATTTTATTTATCGCGTTGAAAGAATAAGGAAAGCCAAAATGTTTCTGTTTTTGTTGAAATCTCCGAACAGGTACGAGCAATAACTAATAAGTACCTGGTACGCACAAGTTTTTGAATTAAAACGAAACTGATTACGCTGTGAATGTGAGTGGTCTTCATATCGTTCGTTCTGTCTCGTATAATGGAGTAGCACGACAGTCCGATTCAAATGTAAATTTTTCACGACCCATTGCGCTTCATCACCCGACACCCGTTATTTTCGTATTTCCGGAGAAGAAATCCCTATAGAGATTTATTTAAAGAGTTATTCACTTTCATATACCTACGCAACCATCGCATGTTTCCGCACTATCTAAATTCGAATATTTCACTTGAACAAAAAACACAATGTTCATTAGTTTTGAATTTTCGACATTATAAAATATATTAATATATACATTATACATTATAATATAGATAGGGACGGAGTTGATCATAGTTGATATAACTTGAGTATATAATATGTTGTGCACATATAACTTAAAAATGGTCTAGATTCTTATCTAGACCATTTTTAAGTATTCTTATACGGATCCTTTACAGTTTTAGGTTTTTAATAACTTTATAAAACAAATTATAATATTATATACATTATACACTACATATGTATATAGGTAACACCAATTAAATTGTAGTTAAGATTAATTTATTGTATTAAATAAAAATATAATTTATATATTAAATTGGTAAATTTCAATGAAAAAAAGAAAAATATTAAACATATATTGAACATTTTAAATTAGGTATCTAGACACTTAATTTTATTGTTTAATGAATGAATAACACAATTTATTTTGACAAAAACAAACTGATCAATTCAGATCATCAAAGTATTTAAAAAATATACTAACAATTTGTGTGGTTTTGTTTTTAAAATACAAACATTTCAAAATTACACAGTCCGGGTGACGTCTTGTGAACCAATTGAGGCATTTAGAGGGTTGGATTGAATTTAAAATATCAAGTCGAATTATAGAAAAACGAAAAATCGAGTAAAATTAATGAAGCTGCAGTTGTCTAATTATCTGCAGATAACAATTTGATTTATCTGTATAAGACAAAAAGATACATAGTTTTATATAGATAACGCACAACACTGTTATATTATAATATACAGTGGTGTATCCAGGGGGGTGTTAGGAGGTTGTACTCATCCACCCCGAAAATGGTTAGATAATGACAAAATATTCATTAATAAATAATTTTCAGATAAAATTTGTCAAAAATTAATTTTCAACCTCCCCCCCTACACACACACACACACACACACACACACACACACACACACACACACACACACACATACACACACACACACACACACAAACTGGATACGCCACTGTATATAATAATATTTATGCGCATGTTTTAAAAGTTGCTTTGTTAAGGCAAAGTTGTTTTCGCCGCGAGCACCAATAATCCGTTTAAACTTTAAAATGTATATATTATATTGCGTCCGTCATAATCCCGCTGCAGGTCCAACAATAACCTGGGTTCATGAAAAGGTCTTATATTAACTGCGGAATATGATTCTTTCATGGAAATTAAATGTCTGTTATAAAGAACAGATAACTGAATTAGGTCATTGCACAGGATTCGTTCGAACATGAGATAATCTGGATCAGTGGCATCCCGTCTTACAGGGGCTTTGTAGACTGTAGACGCTCGCGTGCCAGACCAAATGGAATGAAAATCAAATTATGGCTGATATCCTTTGGACTGCGGATCACAATATTCAACTAGTCGTACGTACTTATTATACACTGACGAATAACAGACCCACCGTTGTCGACAACTACAATCGGATACAAAATATTAATGTTTGAATCATGCCGTTTCAACACAAACACGAATCGCGAGTCGTGACCCTATAGGAGTTTTATAACTACGAAACCAAATTTATAACGAAATTTTAGAACACACACAAATCCTTAGATTCGACATTTATAAGATATAATATTATGTATTTTCTAATATTTGAAATCATTAAACAAACATTAATTGCTATTCTACATTTCTACATTTCTACTATTATATTATAATATACTCTTTATATTATTATATAGGTAATAATAGACTAATATGTTCATTCATCTATATACATTCACGAATTCAAAAATAAATATTTATAATATACACCTAATGTAAAGGTTTTTTATATAGTATTATATTTTATTTCGAATACAATATATACATTGGTTGAGGAGCTGTTCAATTTAGGTTATTTGAATTTCAAAACAGACACATTTTTTTATGATTCAAAAAGTTATAATAATATACATGACGACCGGTGGTGCGAATCATTTAAGTTACATTTCTTCTGTGTATCCGAGGTTTTAACTAGCGGAGTTGAAAACTTTTCCAGCGTTTTATTCGAATTTGACTTTCTGGAAGCATAACCGTGCGATGAAGTTTAACGAAGCGTTATTTTTGAAACCTCAGAAGCACAATTATTGGATTTTTTTGTTTTAAATGAATTTCAGTTAGGTTTGATTAATACTCTTTTGGGTTTGTTAAACAATCATCAAACTCGAGAAAAATTTTTCATTTTACAATTATTAATATATTATGTATTCTTCTTTTTAACTAAAAAATTATTACATACACCTATCGTCAAATTAATTCCCACATTCCCAGTGTAGAATATGATATTTCCCATAATCCCACACTAACACATCATTTGGTTGTTTTTAAAGCAATACTTAAAATACCTACATAGGTGAAATTCTATTTATAAGTAAATGAACAAAGTTACTACCAATATAGGTTCAATTATTATTTAAAATATTTTTTTTCATACACTGATATGCTAAAACAAAGTACTTGTTTAATCTTACAATATGTGCCTAACACGTCAAGTTAAATATATATTAGTATAATATTGTATAAGTTTTTGATTAAACTTGTCAGCCGCCGAGGGAATAAGAGCACGCAGTTATCAAAATCCATCTAATCTGATCACATGACGACATCAGCTACAGTTCTGGAATGCGTCTTCCTTCGAAACTCTCAAGTCAAAACTGTGTAATGTTGTCCTCGTGGAGTAATTAAGTTTAGAGCTGAAAATGCAAAATATTTTATGCAAATTTAAAAGTAATTCTTAGATGAAAATTACGATTTTTTTTATCATCGAACAACGAGATACGTATATTATTATAAAAACATAATTCTTGAAAACATCTATAAAAATAAAATTCAATTATAATGATATGATACATTTTTATTGATTAATCGCCTAAAATAACGTTTACAGTTTTAATACCTACCGATGTTTGTTCATTTTGACACAATGTCATTTACAGTTATACTGGAGTGTCCATTAACTGTCATTGAATTGTGGTCAGGTTGTTGGTAATGTTTGTAAGTCATTTACGATTTACCAATACAGAGATATTTTGCAAAAGGACCGTAAAACGTGGTTGTGACTATTGCAATACACTGGCTTTGAGTTTAAAGCATTTAATGAAAATTGTTGGTCACATATAAATTCAATGCTTTAGTGTTAAGACTTAAAACTAATTATGATTTATATAAGCTATTGATAAACGTTGTATAAGTTATTTTTTTTTTTTTAAATAAACATGTTAGTTATTTGAGAAACGAAAATGTTATCAACCAAAAGTAATATTATAATTACAATTGTTTTTGTCATTAATGTTGTTTAAAATATTAATTATTTATTTATATTACCTATATTAAATAGAATAATATAAACTATTATCGCCAACTATATGAAACTTATTATTTTTTCCATTGTTTTCGGACGAGTAAGCTATCTGTCTTCACATAGTCTGTACTATTATCATGATCTAAGAATAGTAAATATTAGGTACAATAATCAATAATAATGATAATATTAATGCATAATATTTAGTATTTACTTACCAACTTAACTAAAATGTTAATTTTTCTATTTTCGTTAAAAAAAAATGGTTAAATATCTTTTAGTTAATTGAAGAATTAACGAATAAACACTGACTTCTATTGTTATTCCTAACTAGTTTGTTAAATGTACAACGGATTCGGATTATAATCAATTTAAAACTATAAAAAATCTATCAAATTATATTTTTCAGCCGAAGTTAACGGGATCACGTGATTGGTTCATATATTTTTTTGTCCAATATCATTCTAATTTTTTAATATATTTATTACATTAAATGGATGGAACAGATATGTGCGTACTGCGTAGGTTTAAAAACAATCAAAAAATGTCCGTTTGGTTATATGCCCATTTTTAGTTCAATAAACCGCGGTAAAGTATAAAATTGTACGTTTGAATAATATAATATTTCCCTCTGTTCGTTTTATTTTGTCATTTTCACAATGTTACCGTTCTACCGTAAATTAATGGATTTTTATTAATAATCAATTTTGAGCTCCGAAGGCCCTGAAGTATGAGAAGAGGCAAGTAAAAAAAATTAATAATTTCTTCCTTTCTTAGTTTAATAAACGGCGACGGAACAAAAAAAAATAATAATTTAATATGTAGTCTGGTTAGCGTTCAAACAAGATTCAGCCAAAGGGGGTTCGACAACATTTCACTGGGGGAAGACCGATATTATTAATTTTTTGTATTCGTTCCATGAACACTTTTTCCACTCGTCAACTATACATAATATTATGATTTGCATGTTAAGTCTTAGAAGGGTTTGTAATTTGTTCCATGAGGCTTTATACAGGTCCATACCTCGTTTATGAGCGAGTATAGGCTACAACTGCCCTCTGGTTTTCAAACACACTAAATACTTTTATTGTCGCCAAAGGGAAATTAAAAAAGTTTTTCGTGACTCGTTTCTTATTATTTTATTTTTATTTTTTACTTCATTTTTTTTTTTCGTTATACTTTTTTCGCGCTTTTAAAAACCCCACACCCGGTTTGCCGTGTAATCGTCCTTTTGGCAAAGTACTTTGGAGAAAATTTGACAGGAAGAAGTAATCAAATAAATAAGTTTGTTTTTTATCTCTCTTCTTCCACGGAGTACTTTTTGCTCGAGTTTATTCGTTAACTTTTTATTCCCCACCTCTACATTACTCGCCATTACAAATAGATGTAATTTCTCGGGCCTCTACAAAAAAAAAAACCGTCATCCTGTAATAGTAGCTGTGCCACTATGTTTGGTCCTAGCACATAACAGTGAAAGGTCTTTGTCCGTCAGTGAATCATTTCGATCCTATAGGTTGTATTTATTTTTTATTTGAAAAGTATTTATTAAGTGCTATAACAAGTGTTCTTTTTTTCATAAACAGTGTTCGAAAGATAATCCTTAGAAATATTCCTCAAAAGTCCAAATTTGTTTAAAAATTCTCGTGACACAATATAATATAAAAATTTAGTCACATGTCAATTATTTATCAAAATTTAATGAAAGTTTAGACTAAAGCATTTTAAAATCAAATATTAGCAAAATTCATTTTGAAATGTCTGAATGAATATACTTAAAACATTATTTTTTTTATAATTCACTATGCCATGTTTTTCTAAATTAATAAAATTTAAATATTTAAACCTAGGTATATAAGGTATATCTATTATATAATTAATATTTCATTGTATTTTATACCTAATTTGGTAATTTATTCAGTGGCATTCAACAATATAAATGTCACACACTGATACGAAGATATAATAATAATTGTAACAAGCAACATTGACACAAAATAGCAGCCATAATGTCATCGATAAATACATCGCCATCGTTATGTAATGTTTCTTGCTTCACCAAACTAATAACAATAGTCCAACCTGTAGTTAATTAATGCAATTTTGAATTTACATTGCCTGGGTGTATGTTTACATTAGATAAACAAATATATTTGGTATGTATTTGTATATAGAGCTATGGTAAAAGCTTATTAGTTATTAGTTACACGGTTGTCATGTACCTATTATAATATTAATAAATATCACCATAAATTAATTTTTGATTACTTATGTAATTTAAGCACAATCATAATGGTTATAAGTAAAGAAACAAATCCACGCAAATATCTGTAAACTGTGGACAATTCATAATATACGATAACTTAAACGAAATATAACTATTATAATAACATTAATGATAGTTAATTAATAGTCTATGATTATAAAATGATTATTGTTTCCCGTTAGCATCAAAGCTGTTAGATACGACATTAGGATGTTTACGATCCTCGACAAATTTATTCAAGAAGTTTCGTTATCTCTGTCTCTATAAGTCTCACATGCAAAGACGTGCTTTTAAATTTGTTACGGCGATTACATATTAAGAAAAAATAAAATATTCATAAAAAAAAATTGAGTTACTAACATAATATAAATGACACGTCATAACATGGTGATTCACTAAACATATGCTCATCCAAATTTTTTCTTTAAAAATGAATTTATTCGTGTTCTTAGTATTATGTTGTTTGGAATTTTTAAATACTGAATACTCGAGGACCGCATTTTCGATTTTTATATTTTCATACCATTTAACGAGTGTCTAGTAGAGATACAAAGTAGGTACATAATGTTTTCAAATGAGAACCAACCTTTTTTACAGTTAGTTTCCAAGCAGGTGATGGTTTTGAAATTGTAAATGTACACAAAATAAACAAAATTTCAGTCGAATCAATTCTGAGATATTGACATGTATAAAGTTTATACTAAGAATAAGAGTAAATATAAATGGTTTTACAAAATTTTTTAATTTATTATTTAATATTGAATCTAGTATTTATTATAGATAGTCTGTCGATATTTACAGATTACAAAATGTTGATGGATTAATATTAATCAAGAATCACTTTAATTTTCAAATCATCATAACCCACATAGGTAGTACCAAACATAATAATATATATTATAAATTTTATTGTTTACAAATAATTGGGCGAGCGAGTACAAACCCAGTGGGGTTGAAGTACATTCGAATTGCCCTAGAGGATTCCCCGCATGGTCCCTAGGCGAAGCATCGAACGACTATGCAGATTGCAGGTTGCCAAAGCCTATCCCCAGGTGGAGTCGGGCAAATGCACACACAAATATGTCGCAGAGTCAATGTGAGTAGGATGAGCCATAAAGAAACCCACGTTATGCGGTGGAACAATATTAAAATAATAGAAGCATCTAGAGGTTTCGTAAGAGGTTTTTTTTTAGTGGAACTCTTTTTTGGCGTTCCGTCGTCGTCAATAGGAATCTTGCCCCGTGACAAGCTTAAGGCTAAGTCTGAAAGAGACTAAATCAGCAATTATTTTTAAGCATTGGATGTTTTGCTTTGTGTGATCGAATAAAATATACGATACATATTAAAAAATGTTCTTTTCTTGATGTTTATGAAAAATACATCTAAAATGTCAACACAAGTATTATAATATCATTCGAATGATCTGCAATTAATTGTTTTTATTTTATCTCAAGTAGTCATATTAATGTGTAAAATACAATGATAATAAACGTAAGTTTTGCAGCATCTTTAAGCAAAATATACAGTGTAGAACTATAACAAATTATACCTGACACTTATTTAAACCAAGTACCTAGCAATAAAATTTATCTTTAAGAACTAAATTTGTAAAATGATAATTAAATTGAATTATATTATTTAATTTATTTTCAATACCTTTCTATAGAAATATATTTTCATTATTCTAACCAAAATATTAATAATTAAAAATCATCTAAAAGTACAATACAAAATTAACAATATTTAATATTAAGTTCCTTATTTCTATAAGAAAATCTTTAATTAAATTATTTTTACCTTTAAAGAAATAAAATTATTCATAATTGTTGCAATTAAGAAAACATCATCGAGGCTTTCGCTCTTTTTAAAACTGGTGTATATCCATAAACGTTTACACCATTTTGGTGACGAATTATTTTTTAGTTGATAAAACAAGCTTGTTTGATAATTTACAACGAGTTTAAGTTTTTTTTTTTGCTGGTTTGGCATTACCGACAAGAGCATCGGATTCTGAACACATTAGATTTAAAATAATATAATAATAATAATAATAATGGTACTAAGGAAAAGAATAATAGTAATAGCTCAGCTCATAAGGGTTAAACAATACGGAGCGTGTTGCGTACAAAACGTCAATATAGTAGGTAGTCGGGAGATTACTTCGAGATGATAGCGGAGGTGGAATAAGCGATTGTCTCAGTATAACGTTATTCCTCTGGACGGCGTTCGGACGTATATAAAGAGGGTGTATAATACAAAACTCAATTTACAATAAGGCTTTTGAACGGAGTTGAAGCGAAGGGCCGGTAAAAGAAGGCCCAAAGTGAGTTAAAAAAATATATACCCTCCGCTAAATTCGGTTATATTTCCTAGTTTCTCGGAGGCACATAATCGAAATATATTATCTTTTTATCTTGTGTCTTATACTATGTATACACGATGTGCTCGAAAATCATAGTCACATAATATATATATTTATAAATAAAATTATTTTAGAAGTACATATATAGTGCTTTGGCTAATGACCTACTTTACATAAATATCTATTGGCTATACAAAACATAGAAATTATATTTCCATCTGAATTCCAGGTAATATCACTTCTAAACGGACATTGCAATATATATTTCATCTTTGATATTTTTCAAGGATCGCTTTACAGATTTAATATAGACTAAAAGAATTCCATACCAGGAACGCAAAAAATGTGAAACCATATATTTTAGTAGGTACGTAATATTGTGCTGTAGTATTCATAACTTCGTATAATATGGGTTGGTAAGTTAATAAAAACGATGACTAAACGTCAAAACTTTAAAATTGCTATTTCACTGAAAACTCATTAGTAATGCATACAACATTTTTACTAAAATGTTTTTTTTATTTTGGCATTAGGCAAATATGAAATGTTCATTTTATATTTTGAAGTGTATAATAAGAATATAATTAGCTAAAAAATAAATAAATTATGCTTGGTATGTACTAAGTATAAATACTTAATGTATTATTAATAAATATTTGTAGGAAAAATATTTAATAAAATAATTTAAAATTGGCGGACCTATCCACAGATTGGTGATCAGTTCCATTCATGTCGTTCCTTTTAACAGTTTACTTCTAGCCTAGACAGTAAAAATATTATTTTGAATATTAAAACAATAAGTAAAATAATAAAATATATCCTAAATAAAAATAACCCCATCACCGGATAACCAACATTTATTATACATGTATGACGTATGTATTTACATTCACTATTGGCTACTACTATATTATATTGTATTATAATTTTACTATTTTTGTTTTTTCCAATTTTAAGGCAAAACAGAATCATCTGTTTACGGTACCTAAAGTTAATGATATAGGTAATAGGTAATAGGTATGGTTTAAAGTAAGAGTGAAACATACATTTTAACAAAACACTCTTAGATATAGGTACTTAAAAAAAAGCAAACAATTACTTCAAATGTCTAAAGTGTCAAAGTATTTTAAAATTAATTCATATCTAGAAAATGTTTGTGTAATTTTTTTTTTTGGAATATGTAAAGTCTTTGTGGTCGTTTATACTTTTTTCATCACAGCAAGCAAACGAAATCAAATTTCTCAAAACTGGTGTTCCCGTTTTTCCAAAAATTTGAATAAGTAGGTACTAGGAATTTTTACTTTTGAAGTCCTCACAAGTACCACCAATTAGATCAAATATGGTACCAGAAACAACCCTCAATATACTGATCCTAAAAGTGACGTCAGAGAACAGCAAAAAATATGCCATTTAAACCAATACATTCATCACCCCGCTCAGAATCTCAAAAGTAATAAATCTTTCATTTATAATAATACAATTATATAGTACCTATGTTGTAGAGCTTTCGAGTGATTTTATTTGCATTATAAAACCTAGCTATTCACAATGATAAAATTAAATAATACTAAACGACGCTTTGTTGTAAAATAAAACCATTAAGAACAAAAATGATTTTAAATTTTAAACTTTTGTTAAACCACTAGAACACACGAAGTATATAGTATTTTGTTACCGTAAAGAATAAAAAATCATACTTATATTTTGAAATAAATTGAACACACATTTAATATATAGTAAGATGATTAAATGATTATGTTACAGAGTAGTCTACAATTTTAAAAGATTGAGTGATATTATTTATCTTTTATTTTTTTTTTTTTTGCTTCACTTTTACTTTTGTATAAATATTAAAATGGCTATTATTCATTATATTATTTGTTCGATATAAAAAATTACTACAAAATTAAAAAGCATCTCCACACTGCTCAGAATCTAAATTGCGTATTTTTTGTATTATAATACTTAAAATAAAAGTACATTCCTGCTTAAAAAATCAGAATACATAATACCGATTTAATGTATTGCGAGACATTTTAAAAAGTGTTGATACAATAAAAACAACTTACACAAAATATAAACTAATGATACAAATAACATTTTGTTAAGTTTTTTAATAATTATTTGTTCACAGGTTATACATAAATAATGATCTTGTTAACTAGGTAATTTTTAAAATATATAACTTCAGCTTAAGTGCAAGAAATCAAGGTTCATTTTGAACAGATATAGGTACTCTATTAATATATTATTAATACTTGATTTATCGGTAACTTAATCTTATGTTTTTCTATAAATTTGTTCAAATACACTTAACTCTTAAATATATAAAAACGTTTACCTACTAGTTTAATGTGATTTGATAAGAAATTTAAATGTTATAAAACTTTTTACTGTTGATCGACGTTATTTTTTAATTGTATTTTTAGCTTGTTGAGTAAACTGTATTCTTCGATTAATTTTAGAAAGTTACCAACCTCTTTCAAATTAGTGGTAAAAACTTTCCTACGGTCGTGAGTGTATTCAATTCTATGAAAGTTGTTTAAACTGAATTAGACTAGTTCAAGTGAAGAAGTTTATCCATTTAGCTTAAAGACGATCCAGCAGTTTTGTTGATAATGGGTGAACATTTAGGGACAATGTATATTCATTGAAAAGTGCTAAAAGGAAACTTCAACAGACCGATAAATGTTCATTAAAAACCATTTTAATATTATATAGTTATATTTCATACAAAAAATACATTATTCATTTAATCTATTTTTATTTATTCAACATTTTAAATTTCAACGTTTATTCCCTAGTCAACAGTTTTGAGTTGACATTCTATTACATTTATAAATAAAGTAAATATAAAAATAATAACATTATATATTAATATTGTTCTTATTAAAAGCTTATTGTTTATATAATATTATGTGTATAATGTATAGTATATAATTATTGACAATTGGTGATTGTAATTTGTAATACAAATTGTTTTAATATTATATATTATTATATTATACTCTATATTTTCTACTAGAAGCTATGTACTAGAAATATTCAAACTTATTTATTTACTTGAATTTATTTTTATTTTTTTCAAAACTTAAAATTACATAATACTTATAGTAATTATATTTTTCATCCACTCTCTAATTTATAATTCTCAAAGATAATAATTTTTTTAACGTTGCGTTGTTTATTAATCTTATACTAAAAAAACAATTGCTCATTGATTAAAATCCACAGTTTTTTGCTTACATAAATATATTTAATAAAAAAAAATATGTATGTAAAATGAGAATACTAACAATAAAAATTATGCTGTTTGAAAATACTTCAAAAGTAGGTCAACTCATTACTTAAAATTTACAAATGTAATACTTCGTTTAAATTTTTTATACTCGCTAACCAAGGATTTCTTAATTGGGAACAGATCCAAGACAATGTATCTTACAAAATTCATAAGTAAGCTCGAACAATTTAACTAGACACCTATTGTAGCACAAGTAAAAAATAGAAACAAACATGAAAACAATCGGTTTCAGCAAAACTTAAACAAATATGAATGTATGTGATTCTAATTTTTGGCAAAAGTCAAATAGTTAACATGCTCTCTGCCAAAATAAATAATAATATATATAAATGTCTAGATTTTAGTTAGAATATTATACTAGATGAAAAATGAATCAAGTTGCATAACATTTGATGATGACATAATTCTTTATTTCAAAAATACAAAATGTATATTTATTTTACAACAGTTAAAAATAAATTATTATGATTTACTCAATATATTTCCATCATAAATTTAAAAAAAAAAATTGTTTTTATTAATTTTTTTCAAATCGCTTACAAAAGTGAATTGTAGATGGAAAAATCACTTTTTGTTGTTTTAATTTAATTTAAGTTATTGTTATACATCATATTGTAATAAAAGAAAAAGTTTCGTCGACCATAAAATAGTGGCCCGATCAAATAAAAACAACGACCCCGAAATGCAAATACAAATGGTTAAAAATCAAATTTCCCGAACCAATTTGATGTAGTCCAAACTACGTCTATTTTTGAAACCCAAAACGTTAGTCTACATATTATAGGACCGTATAAAGAGCAGACCATACCCCACTAATGGTGTACCGAATAATGCGCCTCTCGTTTTCTCCGGCAAAGTTTGAATTGCTATTCTAGTCGACTTGTTGGTTATTGGGAATAGGGATGCCACAGAGAAGGCGCCATGGTATCGTTATTGTTATTATCGTTATTATTGTAATCCCATAGCTATAGGCACTAATACGCGAAACGGGCCTGTTCAATATATTCATTAGAATGTTGCACGCACGCATAAAATAATGCACCGATTGACCTCCGGAAAAGCGCGGTAATAAATATTAATGGACCATAAGTGATGAGACAATGCAATATCCATTGTTTACGATGTCATTAAGCCACACTGTGTGTGCCCCCTCCTGCTGGGGCATTAACCTGCAACGCCTGCACCGGTGGTGGTGGCTGCGGCTGTGGCGGTGGCGGTGGTGGTGGCGGTGGTAGATGTGATGTAAGGGTGAGGAGTAAAACGAAGAGACGGTCGGGATTCGGTGGTCGGGTCGAATCGAATATATTATTATCAGTGGCGGTTTTTGGCGATCGCCGAAAATCGACGCATGCAGTTCTCTGGAGTCAGCTGGACTCGAGCCAGAGGCAGATCCACACACCACACATACACACACACACACACACACACACACACACACACACACACACACACACACACACACACACACACTACTGCTGGGCGTTTGGCAAACGATTCGCACAAGTTAAATGGGTTAAGTTCTGTTGTGTTCAATACCATTGGCACTGGGGCGCGGAGAAACGTGCCTAATGATTCCCGCCGTACTGTTATCTAAGAATCTTTGGGGGAGAGGGGGACAGACCTACGTTTCGCTGATGTAATAATATTAATACAGCAGACATCGTGCAAAATCTAAAACACAATATAATATATTATACAGATTCGTAGTAATTATTAACTCTTTGCAAGTCTTTGTATTATTTTTTTTCAAGCTTTACCGTTTATGCCAAGTGACCTAAAAGTCTGAACGCCTCTATATTCCGCACAGCCATTTTACTTCTTTAAGGTGTTTTACTTAATATTTAAATCCTCCACCACAGCTACATTACGGTAAATAACCTCTAAACTAAAATTAACATCTTGTTGTGTTCAATAACTTATCCAGCGTTAAATATCCAACGAGCTGGGATCCTTATTATTCATGATTCGTAGCGAAAAATTATATTACCTGTAAAGCTTTTAACATAGAATACGTAAAATACAGAACTTCAATCAATCGTAATATATTACTTTTGATTTTAATCATAGGTAGCTTAATTAATTTTTAGTGTATATTATTAAAACAGCTAGGTATTAAGATATTAATCTGTATTAGTTTAATCACCGAAGATTGTTTACACGATAGTTATTAAATATTACTATTTAGATTTCAATTCATCAGCTTTACATTATTACCTATGTGTTGAAGTTAAATATTTCATGAATTTATTTTAACAAAATGGAATTATTATTGAATAGGTAACTAATACGATATTCATTAGGTTATAACATCTAAACTATATAATTAAGGGGCCTGCTCGCGATTTTTCAAATTTTCCGCAATTCTATAAAATTTGAAAATTAAATTTTATATTTTAGTTGCCACCTCAATTATAAGACTTTTCCACTAATCTACTACCCAATACCTATTTAGGGGGGGTTGATAGGGTGTATTATATCGGTCAAAACACAGTTTACAGGAAAAACTCTCACACCTCGTAGATTGGTCCGATTTCCGTAATTTATACGCTAGATATATAAAACAACAATTATTAAAACAAAACTGTTACAAGTCATATTATTATCGAAAAATAGGTAAAATATAACCAAGTATAACCAAGTAAAATAACACCGACGAGTAGAGGAGAACTACCATGCAAGTGCAGTAATTTGTTGTCATAGGTACTAATAAACACCAACATATCAGGACAAAGAAACGGCCATCAAAATGTATATCCGATCGAAATTATAACATCATAATATCTTCCTTCATCGGTAACTTTATACATGGCACACCTCAAGTCTGACTGTCTCGGCTACACAAGTTTTAGCTTTTTTCTAATGTACTCCACTTTATCAACTTCAGGCCGCTCTTCGCCTACCACGAGGGCGGACACTGTGGTAACCGAGAAAAAAACTAGAAGAGATCAATGATCTCCAGACTCCTTACGAACCTATACTCTGAAGATAGGCCGCCAACATACATCACCTGCTTCTCCTGTTGTGCCTGAGGAGAATTCCATCTTTCAGGACTTGATCATAACTTCAACCATTTTATTCAAATGGGACAAGTTCGACGTTATATTATGGAGAATAACATCACTTCGAAGTTCTATCGATAGTCGAAAAAACCAAGAAATTCGTACATAATATCTCAGCTGAAAAAATATGTGGGGAAAGATACTCACGCCGTGTATAAAAGGTTTACTGAAGAGCGTGAAAAATGGAGAACAAAGTCAAATGTTACCAACCTAATACAGATTAAAAAAAAATTATATACTTAGGTGCATATACAAATAAGTTTATGAACAAAGTATATTATGTACAAAATCATATGTAGGTACTTAGACACTCAAATCTAATAAACAGTGATATCCTGCTGTTAAATTCGAACGATTTAACTAGGAGACATTTTGACAAAATAGTCTTTAACGATAAAATTAGCAGAAATATTCGTTTTATTCTCGAAAAACAGTTTTGCGAGCGCGAATTGCAATTACAACACAACAACTGAGCACTTTTAGTTATTGCTGTAATGCGGTCGATTAAGACACTCGGAATCCGTTAAGTGCTATTTAACGTCCCTTGGCTGTTTTTTCCCCGCTCCACGTCACGTCAATGCCCTCGTACAAATGCTATACGACTCTTGGAATAGGCGATGTGAAATTAAAAGCTCAGTGAAAGATAAAAAACAAAAGGCACGCAGCCTTTTGGGAAATTTAGACTCTTAAAGGTCTCCAAATACGAGCTACAAACAAAAAATAAAATAAAAGACGCAAAAAACAAGACGCGAGGGGAAAACAACTCAATCCAATTTCCTGTCAGTATTTTCCTTCTCCTCACATTTACATAATACGTATTAAGATTATCAACAGTTTACGTTTAACAGGAAATCTCAAAGCGCTTTATTAAGCGTTTCAAAATCGGTCAACTCATGTCGAGAAACATATTGTATCCATAGAATTCCACCCGATAACCAAACAAATTTTGAACTATCTGTGTCCGACCAGAGGAACTCAAAACGTACGGTGTACAATTTTAATACCTACTATAAAGTATAATTATAAGTTATAACATTATAAGAAATAGCATATTTTTCGATTTGCCGTTCTGTACAGTAGAATTTCTTTTAATACTAAAATCTCGAGTCTATGGGGACCTGGCATATACTCCGGCTATGTTCGTTTATAAAAACGAACGAATATAATCTGAAATGGTTTTGCCAGAATAAAATATATAAGTATGTGTTGACAGAAAAAAAATTAATATATTTTCTCTTCATACTACATTATTGTGTGTTATATAAAGCATCATATTGACTGCGTATTTTTTTTTAAGAAAATAACATTATTAAATTATATTATAAAATTGAATAATAAATTACTATACTTCATTGTAACACATCAAATACAAATAATTAATATACTAAACATAAGTCAACATGTTAAGTACACTAGTACAATATTACACAAATTGATATTTCAGTATAGTAAAATATAAAATAACACACAAACATAATAGTTAAGATAAATAGGTACTCAATAATTACGGTAGGTGCAATTATAATACCTAGGTAGGTAGTTATAAGTTATAGAATATTTGTTCACTTTTGAAGTTATAAACGTCACAAAAATGAGTTTGAAAAAAACCATTGGTGATGTAAATTTTAAGAAAACAATATTAACATAAGAACAAATTATTATTATTGATTACAATAATTATCTTTAATATTAATTTATTGCATTAAACAGTAACCAAAATTGCATTTATAATATAATTATAATTTTTTTTCTTATTTTGGAATCCAAAATATTACGTTATATTAATGTGTACTTTGTTCAGTCTGTTCTGTTCGAAAAAAATTCTCAGATAATATTTGCCATATTATTTTTAGTGAATATTTTAATATAACATTGTATAAACTACTATTACGGACTTTCGTATCTTTAGTATAAAAATGTTTACACCTTACTAGTTGAATTTCGGTTTAAATGTATCAACGTTTTGAAAAAAAAATATATGATGCTCAAAAATGTAAAATTGAAGGATGATAATACTTTAAAAAAAAGTTAGTCCTATCGCATTTTTTTGGAAAAACCAATGTATTTAAAAGTATGATCTGTATGTAATTTTTAAAATTCAAAAAATTAAAATTAAAGGATATTAAGAAGGGATAATTATGATTAGTAAATCACCCTGTGTCAAATTTACAATTAAAAACTGGTGCATGAATAATATTTTAAGAGGCTGTGGAATCATAAAAACAAATTAGTTTTTGAAATATGACAAATTGTAAATAGTATAAAATTATATTATACTAAACATTATACATTTCATAAAAAAAAGCTTTTTATTTGTTTGGTAGTATAAAAATAAAAATGCGTCTGGTGAATGTAACGATATGTGACATACTATATGGTCTACGTTTTCTCCATGACGTTAAATTCAACATCAAACCATTAGCTTCATAAGTCATTACCTTCACTCTGTTCAAAACTGATTGACACTGTCCAATCTAAGGCAAATTAATGACATTGTCTTTGTTTAAAAATAATGATTTGCATAACAAACAATATTCAAAATTATTGATCTTATTTAGATATTATTCTATTTACGGTCGATGAACATTTACATTTAGCTAAAATTAACATTTATACAGAATATTGTCCAGCGCAGAAGAAAAAAAAAATAAGATTTTTAATTAATTGGGTGTAGTTTCTATACGTTAATTGATATGAGGAACGAACTTTATAAGTTTAGACGGTATAATTGCACTTAAGCTAAAACAAATTTTTTAACTAGTTAAGAACAATGTTGCAAAAAAAAAATTGCGCAAATCATTACCTATTTTGGGAATTATGCGATTTTACGTTTTTATGCATGCGCACAACAACGTACTTTACTGCCACACGCAGTGCCAATAACGAATGGATTTTTTTTTTTTAATTCCTTATTTTAACGAGTTAAGAATGGTGGCGAAATCAGAATTTAATGCTTGATCTTCGTTTTGGAGTTATAGTGATTTTATTTGTATTATTTATCGCAGTAAGTCACTAGGTCAGTACCTAATTACACACAGTAGTCATTCTTATAATGTGAGAGTATTAACGCAACTACGCAAGTAATAAGTATATTATTAGTTATTTAAATAGGTATTTAGGTTGCCTCACCGTCGAATTTATAAAAAAAAAGCAGCGGGGAAACTACGTCACTGCAATTGTACACACCGATCGCCGTCGTGCAACGTTATTAATTATTATATTACCGCCATTCGTTCACGAGTGTTTTAAACTTTTAACCATGATTTAAGATAGTGTATAATATTTACTATACACTTGGAGTCCTAGTAAGTACGTCATATCATTGATTATAAAATATTTATATTATTAAAATATATAGTAAAAATAAATAATAATGTATAATCAATTGTCATATTATTATGTATGTTCAGAACATTTCAATTCAAATGACTTTGAAAGTGACTCGAAAGCTGAAAGCTTGGGAAAATAACCTATCAGGAGACTGAAACCTAGTGTAGTACCTACAATAAACAAAAAAAACTGCTTATCCGCCAAAACATCAACAGCGTTAGGACGTAGAAGTCAAATGAAGGCAAAAATTGTTTAAAAAGGTATGTCAACTCAATGATGAAACGATGTTTAAACTGAATTAGGCATATAATATGTTAGGTGTTGTTAGCAGTGGCTGATCTATTTGGAAATTTGATGACCGGGGCTAATAAAAATCCAGCGCCCTTACATTATATATTTGCATTAGATTTTTTGCATTATAATATTATGTATACAACTGAAAAAAAATCTGACAATCAAATTATCACGAATGAATTATAATTGGTCAAATTGTCAAGTTTTCATAATTATTATGTTTGCTCAATCACTACCTGACCATTTAAAAAATCTGTAATGACCTTTTTATAATATCAACTCAAGAGTTCAAAAGAAAATGTTTTCTATAACCCAACCATTTGCAATGGAACAATTCATTGTGAAAATAAAAATGGGTGGTGGTGTATTTTCAGAATCTTACAAATTTAAATCAGAAACTGTAAGGCAAATAATATATAAGATATTTATTACTTTATACAACCAAATTGTTTAAATCCTCAAATCATTTTTAGTATATTCTTAAAATTTAAATCTGCAAGTACACCTCCACGTTTGGAAGTGGCATTTTGGACATGGAGTATAGACGTCAAAAAAAATTGATTAATATGGGTGAAAATGCCTCAGAAACGTCTGAACCTATTTATTATATTTTGTTAATATTTTAATTTAAGTTTAGGTACATTAATACATAAATTTGTAATATGAATCACTCCATAACGTACTATTACCATCACTTAGTTGGTTTTTTTATAATTCAATTAAAATAGTACGTTTTGGCAACATTTAATCATAACAATGATACATTTTTAAAATTTCATTATTAGTGCAGAATTTCTTGAAAATGTCAAAATATTAATTTGGAGATATTATAATGTTTTATTTTTTTCTTAAAAACTGTTCTCTGCGTCTAAAAACTCGGCTTGGTGGCATAAAACTATGTCCCCTAGCTTACACGAAATGTATGTTTATTTTGATTAAATACAGTAGCTTTGTAATTAACTGAATAATAAAGTGATTTTTATTTTGCCCAAGCAATGATTCCGAAAATACATTTAGTAGTTGTAATACGGCATGCGGTGATATATTTGCTTTAATAAATTTTCTGTTAATTCCAAAAAATGAATCAATGCTGGACAAACTCAATTTGGTCCACTTTTAGTTTCATTCCATGTGTACAAAATTTAGTTTTCTGGTCTTCGATTTGAATCCGGTATAACAAATGTCAAATTATAATAAGCCGGACTATACGACTGTAAAATACATCAGTCACAGACAACTTTGATTAGGTTGGTAGTGACTAGTGGCAAGGTTTGTTTTTATTTTAATATTAGATGCATACATTGTGTGAAAACATATTATATAATATTAATAAACAACAAATTATTATCCATTCATATAAAATATTAGTTCAAATAACAAATAGTATAATATAAATGGTATGCAATATTATAAACTACATACTCAAAAGCACAATTATTATTTAAATCGACAACCAATTATTAAAAATTGGAATATTTTCCGTTAACTATTCAAAAAATAATATGCTAAATGGATTTCATTAAACGTGTTTACGTATACTTAAACAACTAATTTTATAAACTTGACTTTTATTTTTTATTCACAATTTTTCATTTTAATTCCAATACTTTACTGGAATTATTAAATAAAAATATATTAACATACGTATTGACTGACAAGCCGGTTCTCAGAAAACCGGCATTTCTATTTACCTTTTTTATTATTTTTGTACATAAAAGGTTTTTTAGCATTTTACATATTTAAAATGTGACACATTTAAATAAGCGATTGGGAAATTTAAAAAAATTATCTTGTTTAATTGATTTTTTTAAATAAGCGTAAATTAATAATAGGTTATGTCTTTTTTATAATATCTTAAAATGTTCTGCAGCAATATTATTCAATTATTAGCTAACAATATATTGTAATTATATTAGTGAATTAATTATTTATATTTTAAAATTGTATTATATTATGATAAAATAATAAAAATTTAATTTACTATCGAAAAAAAATGTTTGTGTTGTTAGTTAATTATTAATAAAGTATACCGTACGTATATATAGAATATTTTTATAAGCAAATATATTTATTATCAAATAATATTTGCATAGGAATTTATAAAATGTATTTTTTTTTTAGTGCCGGAACTATCTACCTACATTGTTAAATTATTATTCCTGTAACAAAAATATATGCATTTTTTTTTTGAAACTAGAATGTTTTACTTTATTATAGACGATAGGTAGGTACATATTTTGTTTGAAATTAATTTATTGATTGAATCGTATAATAACATTTTAAAGTAGGTACATAATGTACAACAAAGCACATTAGTATCGCTATATTCCATACAAATACGAGTATTATTTTTATTTTAAAATAAAAATATACTGAAACTATTAACTAGCCATCTTTTGAATTATTTATAATTGAGAATAATACTAAATAGCTACTATTGACACACACACACACACACACACACACACACAGGTAAAACACTTTATAGTATAATTATTTAATTAATTTATAACATTTGAGACTCTATTTCCTAGCTGAGTGTGCATTGTGCAGTTAAATACCATTATAATATCATAATATTATAATATTATATATAATATAATATTATAGAACGGTACGAGTAACAAAAACGAAACTCGATTGAGTGTTATAAAAAAAAAATGTGCTAGCTTTTTACATTTATAATAATATAACTAATATCCAGGTCGTTACAATATACTATAGAAAGTTAACGTCGCGGTCGTTATTTGTCAAACTATTAGGTTTACCCAAACGGCGTTCACTACGTGTCGAATGTGGAGGGAATATTTAGATTTACTTGGACCTCAAAGAAATTGCATAAGTGACCTTACTAAAAAAAAAACACAAGCACATTAAGTAATTATTATCTACTGAGTTCTTTCTGCAAATGCTAAAATGTCTACGCTCGTTGTATAATTTAAACATTATTAAAAATTACGATGAAAAATATGGAATAGCCTAAAATAATTATCGTTATAAAAAATATGCCATAGGTAACTTTATATATTATATTATTGAAAGTATTCAAGTATTTCTTTTGAATAAGATCAATGTATTACAGGCAGTATAACAAGTGCCAAGTACCAACTATATTCATAAGTAGGTAGGTAATGTAAAAAGTTTGTATTATTTAATCGGTATAATTATTGAATATTTTCTCACGCTTAAACATTCAATGTTTAAAATTCTTAAAATCGAAACAATTAGGTGTATAATTTCTCTTGCAAAAAATGTACCGTTGTTCAAACCATAATAGACCTTATATTTATATACCAACCCTGTTCAAAATAAAAAGCACATAGACGACCACGCACAAAACAGGTTTTTTTATGAAAATCTATGTGCTTTTTATTTTGAATAGGGTATAGATGAAACATCGTGTAGTTCACAACTTCCACGACAGGTAGACAGTCTCACGAAGCACTGAAGGCATGAGAATTATTTACGTGATACAATTATATCGTAAATAATTGTGCATTATTATTTACAATATTTATAAGTTATCTCAATCATTCCTGTAATTGATTTTATTTAAAAATGTAAGTATTTAACTACCTATTAGGGGTATTTGAGATAAATGTAAATTGAATACTTCAAGTAAGGAGTAGCTGTTTTTCAGGCACCAATATTATCACAATAATTATCGTGTGGAAATTTAAAAAAATAATTTTGTTTCAATGAATGGGCATTACTGCAACTCTACTGCTATTGACCACACCATCACACAGGATGATCTATAAGTATAACAATATAAGGTCCAATGTCTAAGCATAGAACACATAGTTATTTTTTTGTAGAATTATTGTAAATTATTATGTTTTAATTAAGTTCGATTTGTAAATGCTTACTCTCGACCACCTAGTGCATACAACAAGCCGCTATTTTTTAAAAGGATTTATGTCTTGGATGAACACCACACACCCATGATGGCTTGATTATTTCTCGGATTCCTGAGCATAATAATAATGACGCCTGAAACAACTGGACAGGGAATGCGAGAAACGATCTCATCAGCTGTCGTGATGGATATATTATATCTTATCTCCGTGCTGTATCCTCTTCATTCCTAGGGTTTTTCAAAAAAAAAGCCTAAACAGAGCCAGCTGTCCAGAAAGTCTTCTCAAATCGAACTCGCTGCGTGATACGTACAATACGCTAATAAGCGGCATAATGATGGGGTGCCCAAGATATTGTTATCATCACCACACCAAAACTACGTTACGACGTCGTTATCGGTACCACGGTAAATGAAAATTTCATAATGATTATACTAAGGTACTGTTTGCGGAGTCACTCTTTTAGCATTGTTGAACGCTTATTGTTCCAAAATCAAACAGTATATTATATGGATACCTAGTACAATAACAGTCTACGTAACGTCGTGAGACTCTGTGTTTAAAACAATCATTATTATCGACCATAAAACATACATGGGATCGTATTTAAGTCATAAAAATATAATATAAAATGCGCTTCAGACAGTATTTCTGCAAATGTAGATATATATATATACTGTATAAGTATATATTATACAATATACATATTATACTATATCGAAACGTTTACCATCAAATATTGTCAAACCAGCCATTTCATATAGCTTGTTATCTCTGCGTATTTCACGGTCCAATTATGTCGGTAGTCTCGGCAACCAGGTCCCAAAAAAAGCACATCATTATCTGATTTTTACAACGGAAGCGTGTCCCCCAATAACTCGGGGTGTAATCCCTAGGCCAGTTCCGCCATCATTAGCAGCGCACTAGGGATGACTTGTTATTGACTGGGACCTTTTGTCCCAGAGTCTTCGACTCCTCTTCTCTAGTGTGATGGGAGGACAGTGTTCCTCAATCGAACATCATATTTTCACAAAAGCCTTTTGTATAAAATGTGATGTCCCGCACGTACCAAAAAATAATAATAATAACAAAAACTTTTTATTATTTTTCGTCACTCCTTATTACGTGACAAATTTCACTCGTTAATATGCATACTGACATATTATAGGTACTGTCTACGCATAAAACATTTTTAATTTTCTGTTGATTCGGCTAATAATATTATATTACTATAATTGTCCTTAAAGAACTGATTGATCCAATCGCCAGAATCGAAATACAATAACATAATATACGATATTACGATAGTATTATTCTCACTATGAGTTCGCCAATAATAAATAAAATTTGTAAAACATAACATGATATTATTATATAGGTTTAACAGTAAAAAAATGTTCTAAATATTTAAATATTTAAATACAGATAGTTACTGTTTTTATCAAAATGTTATTCAATTTTCCTATTAGATATTATAATTTGTAATTTTACATCAACGTAATAAATGCATTAATCATTTAAAAAAAAAAAGGTATATTCATAAAATAATTATGAAAATAGATAGGCTGTAACTTGTCAAATGTTTAGTAAACAATTTTGGGCTATATTAATATAGTAATGTAACACTGAATTTTCAATAACAAAAGAGTTATTAATTTATTAAGCTTTACGATCAACATAAGATCAAGTTAAGGGAAAATGTTGTTTGGACCAAGAAAAGTAAACAAAAGTAATCAACATTCATATAAATTATAAAAATAAAACATCGAACAAAATAGTAATAAAAATAAATAATAATTTTAAAAATTGTTCCGAGTGACTATTGAGTTAATAGGTTAGACGATCGATGACATGAAAATATATTGCAAACGATAAAACTTCAAAATCCTTGGACCCACATCGAGTGAAAACTGCAAAGGATGAGATAGGGAAATGCCAAATATCCAAGCAAAGGTTATCAAACGGAATAATCGGCTTGAATGCCAATCAAATCGTCTGGAAGAAATGTATATGTATAATGTATATACATGATACATGTGCACGCGTGCGCACGCGCGCTTCTTATGGTATTTCTAACGGATTTTGTCAATATAGGACATTTTTTTTTTCGCACGGTGTAACAATAGAAGAAACGTGACTTTTGGCAATAAAAAAAAGAACAGAAAATTGAGTTTCCTTAGGGTGACATTTTGAACTAGGTTCTTAGAGAAAATGGGCTATCAATAAATTTTGGCCAACGAAAGCACTTTAGGGACAATACGGCTGGATTTCATTGGGCATAGAGAAAACGATCGTTGAGTTGATTATGTCGATAAGACATAAACTTTCCCAAAGAGTATAGCGGACTGATAAAATACCAGCCATTAGAGGTACCAAAATTGT
Organism: Macrosiphum euphorbiae; assembly: GCA_949089665.1. Lineage (NCBI taxonomy): Eukaryota > Metazoa > Arthropoda > Insecta > Hemiptera > Aphididae > Macrosiphum > Macrosiphum euphorbiae. The sequence goes on from CARXXK010000001.1 coordinate 132,869,897, forward strand.
AGTAGTTTTGCTTCTATTTACTGTCACGATTATATCTTATGTTGTTGTTTTTGTTGTTGTTGTTTGCTTTTCCATTAAACTTGCCAAATTAAAAAAAAACACAATTTTTTTCATTTACTCATATCAAATGAAATCCGTGTTTCAATTCAACGGTTGCCTTAAAAATAATAACCATATGTTTTAAGTTAATAACCAAAATAAAATATATATTATTAGGAAACATAATTATTAATTACTACCTAGAGTTAAACTTAGTTGGGCTTGTAAAAACTCTACATTTTCATAATAATTAATAGTTAACACTACAATATGTAAATTATAGTTCAATTTTTGGCTATTCAAACAGACCAAATAATAACTGAAATTAAATTTTAGTCAACTACTTAATATTGACCCTTAAAAATATAAATATGAAACGGCTTAAAAATAATTAAACATTACCATTAAATACTTTTTTGTGGTTTTTAAGTTTTTCAACTTCGAACCATTTAATATTTTACTTATTATATTTAAGTTGTGTTTACAATATAATTTGTATATTTTCTCAATATTATTAAGTAGCTGCCCTTACAAAAATTATACTGAACATAAATAATTTAGGTACCTGCTACACAGAACAAAATATTGTGGATTTACTGTAAAAATTATAACAGTTTGAGTTAGTGACCACTTTGATAGATATAGACAAAATATCAGATTTAAACTCATTAGTATACCAACCATGGCTGTTTAAAAGTTCAGTATTAATTATTTTTATTTAAAATAACTAGATTATAATATATACTTTATCAGCATCCAATTATTATTTTAGTTCACACTTGATGGCCTAAAAATTAATGTATTATCTATCATTTTAAACTACCCATCTAATTGGGTCAATATTTTTTTTAAGGCAACTTAACTGGTGAAATATGCTTTGCCATTCTCTAAAATACTCCATTCAACCATTGATAGTTCCAGCTATTAAAAACACTGAACCGACACACTCAATAAGTCAAAGAAAAAAACCTGATAATAATATAAAATATTTCATTAAGATGATATTCCACCGAATTGCACACTTCAATCAGCCAGTGAATTACCTATATCATAAAATTCTTAAATAGTGATTTTACTATATCTCTGCATAATTGAATATCCCGCCACATTTAACAATATTATAATATTGTTTACATTCTGAACGTTAAAGCTAAAGTTATTATAAAAAGTCCAAACCAAAATATATTATATTTTGAAATTTTTTTAAATATTAAAAAATAATAATATACACACAAAACTATTATGACAATTTTAATAATGTCATCTTCAAAACTCTTTGTACCTAGATTGCCTATACATTGCGCCGTGTAACTAATTATAGATACAATTTTTAATTCAGTGATCAATATTTTCAAAATGTTTAGAAATCATTTTTTTTACACAGAATAGTACATACGTAGTAGGTACTTAATAAAAAAAAAACTTATTGCACTTATAAAAACACAAGTTTAGTTGTATAAATATTATAAGTAAAAATAGAGATTACTTGAGTGGTTTTTTGTTAAAAAATTATCTGATTTATGATAATTTCAAAAACATATCTTTTCTTTATCAACGTAACATTTAAATTGCATTAATTACTATGTAGAAGTTCAGTAAGTATTTTGTTTTAAATTAAAAAATATTTATCATAGTACCATGGAATATTCCACTAAAATTATTAAAATTATTAAAATTATTATATTCTATATAAATGAAATTTTCAAAATATTTAGAACCATTTTAAGCAATATTTTATTATGATTTAAACGGGTGAGCCCAATATTACAATAAGCATATGGATATACAAGAAATAACTATACAGTACGTACATGATGTTGTGCTAACTAGGACAAGTTTAATTATTTATACCACTAAGTTCATTACAAACATCACTGAGAGCTAGTACACTACTTATACTCGCTTGAATATTTGAATAAGTATTCAAAATTAGATTCACATACCTATTATAATAGATGCTCCTGTGACATGAAAAGTAATTTTTAACACAGTATGACATCTATGCATAATAATTATGTATAATATTTACAAAATATACTTTATTATATTATTATATATTATAATATTTGAACTACTTTTATTACAGTTCATAATTATGTACATTTCTAAATATTAAGACAGTGTCTACAATGCTATGCACACAACTACTAGGCTGACCAATATACATTCCACTATAATGACACAGTACGATCAATATTTATTTATTTTAATATTAATTGGTCCTTGGCCCAATAGTACGAGACATTACACACACATGGTATAAATAAAGAAACAACTATAATTTAGAATATTGAAAAATCAATGTAATAATATTTCACAAATTAGGCTTTTATTCTTATAAAATGTAAATGTTAAATTGTCCTAATCAACAAGCATACTTACTATATAGTTGCATACATTGTAAACGCGCTAAAACTGTATATCCAATGGACGACAAATGACAGTAAAACGTTATCATTTCAACAAAATGTATGAAATGCTCGAATTCTTTCTTACAATAATTGAACGAAGAACTCAAAAAAACGTGACATTTAAATTTAAAGGATTCCGTTAAGGGAAAACCAGAGCAACAGCAGGGATATTTTCTCAATCGCTAATAACAAACGAAACAAATAGGATGTGGAAGCTCGAGACGGCGATGACGGAAAATGTGGGCCGGCGGTAGGGTGTTTGTAATAATAATTTTCTTTGAGAGCTTCGGGGCACGCGTGGATGGGCAGGAATGGCAAGCTAATATTAAATTAGAGAGATTCCTTGAATATATTGTTGAAATTTCACGGAAGTCTGGTTTGTGTTCTACAAATTCAAATCTAATCTAACCTCGTTTGTAACACAAAAAAAAACGGCCAAGTCGGGATAAAAGCTGGCGAAAAACAGCTTACGCGTCAGAAAATAATAAAAAAAAAAGTTGGCGTGAAAACAATGAATCAATAACATTTATGTAACCTTAAGAATAGTAGTCTTATAAATATTGTGAGATTTTTCTTCGGTCATAGGTCACATAAACCTACAAAATTGGCATCTATGGTAGTTATATAATATTAATATTAAATTTAATGGTTAAATAATAATATAATAAATTCAATTTCAAATCTTAATGGTAGTAACTAGTGCAAAGGATGTTTTAAATAACTATTATTTAAGTTTAAGCTGTTAACGTATCTGGTTCTTTTTATTTCTCAGCCTTTACTGTATTATAAATTACAATAGTTGATTTACCGTTAAAATTATCCCAATATTAGATGTATGTAAATTATATCTAATAAATTGTAAATACAAATAATCATTTCGATAATTTAAAATTATAATTACTGTTTAACATTAAAAAACAGATATTTATACTATTTAACAACAATTGAAGTATAGGATATAATTATTATAAATGATAATACTATTTACAAAATAGCATTATTTCAAAAATAAAAAAGGAAAGTGGTAATAAATAGTATAAGCCAACGTTTGAAAAATCATTCGGTCGTTGTACAATGTTCTCGCTATAATTGTAACCAGAAATAATTTAAATTATTCTAATCAATTTCTTAATGAGTTCTTTAAACAACAACAAATTATTACACATTTATACAAATATTGAGGCACTTGATAATGTCTCAGCTTAAAAAATATTTGATGATCTCGATTCTACTTTTTAAACAAATATCTTTAATATTCAAGCAATGATCCAGAGGGCCCTTATTCATTTTAGACTTCAGATGTGTATTATAGAATTAATTAAATAATACTCAGATCAACCTAGCCGTCCGTAAATTTGGTACAACGATTTTGTCTGATCGGCTTACTCCTAACTAGTATTAAGTTCTTTTCAAATAATTTTCATCAATTTGCAACATTGAAAATGTCTTCATCATTTTATAAAATTAATATTCAAAATAACTGGTGACACTAGCATAAATAATTTTCCAAGTCATAATTTGATTTTTGTTATATTTTCAACCAAATGTCAAAATACTTAATTTCAGTATTAACTAAAATAACAATATACATATTTTTAACTTCTCCCCGCCTGAAAATATATATTTACACTGATTATTTACACATAGTTCCTTTAACGACCGTCCCTTAATTATAGATTTGAAAACTGATACACGCAGTAAAAGTATTAGTTATGATGCATAATATTTAGGATAGATTCGGTTGATAGATATTACTTTCAAACACCAGAACGTTTACTTTATGATGTCAATATATCACACATAAAATAATGTACCTAATTTAAATATTCGTTTCAATGTTTCATTTATTTTTTAGTAATTGTACGATTTTAAGTTCAAATCATGATTGGATATATCTTTAATTTAACACTTAAGACTTAAAATACTCTAATTAACAAAATAACAAATAAACAAACAGATGCAAAAGTGTTTAAAACAAACTATTACGCTATATCGAAACACAGTCTCTAAAAAATGAAAAAAAAGTATTTTTTAAAAATTATCAAGGATTTAATAAAGTTTTATATTAAAACTTGACAAGTTAACGAATTTGGTTAATTCGTTGAATTAAGTTAATATAAGAAAATCTAAGTTTAGTTATGTTAAAAATTAACTTAAATAAAAGAATAAGCTTTGAATTTCTAATCGGATCAGTAAGAAAAACTAGCATCCCTAAAAAATGGATGAACCTATAGTATGCAAAACACAATGTGATAGTATATTATGAATATTTTTTTATTTATTTATTTTAATTTTAAAAACCACTAGTAGGTATACAACTATGATAGAATATCAACAATTTCAATATTATAAAGTACAAAATATAATAAAGTAACAGTATAATATTATCTATATAGTAAAGCCAGAATCCAATAGTATATAATATATACTATAATATATATACATTAATATATTATTATATTTATGTAATATATTCAGATACGAGATAAAAGTATTGGGTAAATTACTTTTAAAAAGTAATGAAAGTACATTACTCGGTACTTCAAATATTTTTATTTAAATTACATTTGCGTTACCTAAAATTATTTTTATCACGTTACATTACTTTTTCATTAATAAAGTAGTGAGTTACAAATATCAATTTTTTATCATTTTTTTTTAACCATTTTGAATTCATATGATTTAATTATTATGTATATATTTTACTATCATACACCTAGTGATAATGTCAATTATAGTATCATATACAAATGTACAATCATCTCACCTATATGGATATATAGTTATTTAAGTTAAAAGTCATAAATCGTAATTATTTTTTATTAATTTCATTTATAAACCGAACTCTTTTTCTTTCTGCTAATAAAGTGATAACATTTATGTTTAGTAATATTTTTAACTATTGAATCAAAAATAAATAAATTTGATTTTTAATTTTTCTGGGATACCCTATCGGCTGGTAATAACCTGAAGAATAACGCGTTACTGAGTTACTTCATAGAAATTACTTTTTAAAGATAATTTTGTTACAATTGCGTTACTTTAAGTAAAATGTAATGAAATTACTGTTGCGTTACTGAAAAAGTAATTGCGTTACAGTAATTTGTAAGTTGCGTTAAGTTACTACCCAACACTGCGAGATAATGATATGACTATATTTTACACACAATGGATATTGTCGTATCGTATGATTAGTATTGTATAATATATATTAGTATGTTAATTTTATTTTGTTTTAATCGTCGAGAACTATTATTACTCATTAACTACCAAGTACCTACTAAGTGTTATATTTGTAATAGGGAATATGTATAAAAATATAAGATACCAACATGTATATAATATTATGAAAAAAATCGAATTAGTAGGTAATCTACATTGTATTGTTTTATTGAATTTTCTGTATGGTTTTGGACATTTCTATGATATCTAATAAGTATTAATAGTTATAAATTAGGGGCATGAATACAAATTGTACTTAGTTTTAATACCTCTGTAGTCTGTATAAACTTAATTGGAACTTAATACGTTATATAATATTATATTAAAAAGTCACTTTAGAAGTTTAAACATTTAAAGCTAATTACAAAAAAGTAACTATGTAGTATGTACTTAACTTGGATCATAGTAAATATTAGCTAAATTATAATTGTTAACTCTTTAATTCACAGCCTTTCAGTGTTTTTTAATTAAATCGACATTATTTTCAATTTTATTCAAAGCGCATAATTTAGTTAATAAATTATTAGAATATAGTTCACACATTAAATAGGTGTATACGGTGTATACAGCAATCAGTGTTCTTAAATAAAATAATAGATATATAATATTAATATCTAATATACAATAATATATGGTATGAACTATTGCGCTTCCATTGAAAACATTTTGATAAAAAATAGACCTGATGTAACACAATGATGCATTGAACATTATTGAAGCATCTATTGGAAACGTTGATCGATGGTCCACATATGTAATTATATTACTAGTATAGAACTGAATGTAAGACGTGCCTGTTGAAGGATGTTAAAAAAAGATGTTTAAAAATTTTTAAAAAAGGTGCTCTGATGTACAGTAGGTTACAGGGGGGTCACTATATAATGGATGGTATTAAATTTGAATTCAATGATATATCATTGTATAAGAAAAACGATTCTTAGCGGAGACGGTATGTCAGTCTAGGTATAAGATATATTATATACTTATCTATAGAATTAAAAAAAAATTGACCTATAATAAATTCCAAATTAATCATATCACAATAACCATTAGGTACTTATAACTTGTTATACATCAACAACAAACCGTGATACTATAATAGATATATAGGTAATAGTATACTTTAGAAGTTTCATTTAACCACGAATAATATTATACAATCACAACAAATTAACTCAAATGGTTATTCAAAGTTTTTAATATGTATTTCGTCCAATTTAAAACCTCAAATGACTATAAAAATAAACTAGGCTTGTTTATTTTTTAGATTTTTTGGTAACAAAATAAACTACTTACGTGGACTCTCGTTTTTAAATTTTTCAATCCTTAGATATAAAAGTTCAACCTTTTATACATTTTTAACTACAAAATAATTATTCAATTTTAAATTTGATAATTTTTGTCAAAACTCGATCTTTAAATGCTTATAAAAAATTTTGCTTATGCATTTTAAACATTTTTCAACTGCTATTATAACAATATATCAGGAGCCTTGTATTAAATTTTTTAATTCTTTGGCACAACAGATAAAATTTTATTGATATTTATAGAAAAAAAAACTAAAAAAATTTAAAACTGTAAATGTCCGTAAACAGCTCAAAAAGAGTCAAAATCTTTTCAAAATTCTATGGTGTATAGCAAATGCTAATATAAACATTCAGTGAAATGTTCATGTATCTACAGTCATTCGTTTTTGAATAACAACAAAATAAGGAAATCGCTATATTATAAGAAATCGAGTGAATATCCAATGTTGTAAAAATTTGAATTTCAAACGCTCTTAAAAATTTAATTTGACTTTCTTATAGACATTTTTTTTTTTTTTTGATAAAGGTAGATAATCTTATAAGGAATCATGTATACATTTTAAAATCTTAGATTTATAAACTAAAAGTTTACGAATTCTTAACTCAAAATAATTTGTTAATATCGTGATTTTTCCTTATTTCGTACATTTTTGAACTTTAAACGATTATAAAAAAAAACTGTGACTAAGGATTTTTAATATTTTTCAAATGTCAATGTAACAATATAGTAGGAGTCTTGTATTAAATTTTCAAGTATTTTTACCCAACAAATAAAGTTTTATTGACATTCATAGAATAAAAACTAATAAAATGGGAAACTGAAAATGTCCCTAAACAGTTCAAAACAAATCAAAATATTTTGAAAAATTTATCATGTATAGAAAATGGAAGTATAAACAACCAGTTAAAATTTCATGTATCTATTTTTTTGAAAGTTACACAAAAAACCAAAGTCGATTTTATGAAAAATCGATTTTGAGTAAAAATATCTGTTTTTCCTTAATTTTTCTTTTGTTTTTCTTGGTGCTTTTGTAAATTACTGGGAATTTTAAATTTTTACCACCCCAATGCACCAACAATATTCACTTTCCAACAGAACAAGATGCTGAAGTTGAACATCGAAGCATTATTTCGACTATTTATCGTGTACACAGACACAAAAATAAAAAAAATATAAAAATATAAAAACACACATCAATGTAAAATCAATACATTCATCGTTCCACTCAGAATCTAAAATGTATGTCACAAAAGACATCATTATTAGATAAAAACGATCATTTGGATGATATTCATATAATAATATATATATATTTGGAACGAAATTCGTGATGTTTCATGTCTGACAAGAACATACCAATGACATTTTTGAAACAAATTATTTACAATATTACACAATGGAGTGTCATAAATATAAATTACCTGTTTGCTTTTACAGTATTTATTGAATTCAATGTTGAAAATAAAATGTGTTATTTTGAACGTCAAAACTATTTTGAGTATATATTATTAAAATACTTAGTATCCTTTTTATTTATATAAATTAATAAGTGATCAACAGTTTTCAATAATTGTTAGTCAACACTCTCAACCAATCAGTTTTTAGATTTTTTTAGTTTTTTTTTACAAAAGTACGCTCTAAAAATATAATTTGTATGACATAATATTAATGTACTTGATAAATGATAAAAATCATTTAAATGCACATTAAATAATATTATAAGTAAATAATACTACTGACTACTGTTGTTTTTAATTGAAATGTATAATTTACTAAACTTTTAAAATTCATGATTTGTTATTTTTCTTAGTTTATAATATAATAATATATATTAACTCACTGTCCAATAATCACAATTAAAGTCCAATATGAATTTGATTTAATTAATTTATGTCTTAAAAATAGATGTTCAAATTTTGAAATTTTGATTTTTAGTGTATCTCCGTTCCACAACGCACACAAAACGTATATTGTAAGTACTCTATTTTACGAGTGCCATACTCGCACACAGAATTTAAATATGACGTTTTAACATGAGTGATGTACTGATGTATAATTATGGTAATTATAAATTTTAATCTAGAGATCTTTAAAAAATATGCAACACCAAAATATTATTTATATTAACCAGTATGAGTGGCATTTAATTGATACCTAAATACGCCAAGCGGATGTGGTAGTCGATGAAAATTAAAGATAAAATCCGGGGCTTGAGACTTTCGTTGCGGACACATACACGAAAGTACAAGAAAAACATATGACAGTAGTCCGTTGTTGATTTGTGGGGGGAGCGGGGTGGAATGAAAAGCGCTAAGGGACATGTCACCTGCGGCACATGGCGTTTCAACTAGGCGGTGGCAGACCCTTTTTATACCAAAACACACACACACGTCGTTTTTGTAGCACAATCAGACGGGGGGTTCAAACACACACACACATATATACGTGCTCACTGCCTACACATACACATATTACACTAGCTCGACGACTGTCAACCGCAAACCGTTCATTTTTGCGTGCAGAAGTATAATGTAATATATATATGTGAGAGAGTGAGAGAGTGAGAGAGTGAGAGAGAGTGAGAGGACCCAGTGTGACTGGTACGAGTATGTGTGTATGTAAGTGTGTGTGTGCGTAAATACAAACGGGAACGAGAAGTTTTGCCCGGAGCGGGCAAAGAGGACTTTTTTCGTAGGATATAGCGTTGGCTTTTGACACTCGGCGCGTGAAAACGCGAATAAAATAAACACACGCGTGGCCGACTCACACAATTATATACATGTGTGTGTGTGTGTAATAAATATATATATATACTACACTCACACACACAAACACAGATAAACACATATTATACATAGATGAAGAGAGAGAGAGAAACGTGCATGCGACCTGCTCTGGCCCACCACCCCCACTCGTCGCCGTTGACTATATAGACGCCACTGCCGCCTACACAATGGTAACCACGCTACCCGTAGCTTTTTATATACGAGAACGAGTGCCGGTTTGACAATCAAATTTTACACCCAGAACAGCATATAACCTAACCTAGCGATATTAATTTATCCTGGAAAATACTTTCACGCGTACTTAGGCCACTGTCACCTTTTTCTACCTCACGATTATAATAATATATCATATTATTATGTGTACACATAATATAACACCATGCTACATCGTACAGCTAACCAAGAACCTATGGTTTGATGCAAAAGACCACATGCGCGATATAATATCTCACAGATTCATGTATATATATTAATATATTATAATCAAGTTTACTGGGATACTGTTGAGTATATATTTTCACTATAAATTACTATAGGCATGCAGTGGATGCAAATGTGCTAAGAATATAAAATCCAAAAATAATATCACTTTAAAAAGTCCTTTCTAGTTTTGCCATTGCCACTAACTGCTATGGAAATACCTACCCATTTTATTTACGTGATTGTGTTTATAATTTATAGGTAAATATAAATATTATAAACATTAATAATAATAATTAATTATAAATATTAATAATAATAATTAATTATAAATATTAATAATAATTATACTTGTGTGTATTTCTAAAGAGGTCAATATTACAATCTATTCTTTTCACTGAACACATTGTTGCCGAGACAAAGCTTGCCTGTTAACCGAATCCCAAGGCATAGGATACGGGATCCACTAAAACACTTCTCGTATTCATCCAGAACCTTGGAAAGCTATGTAGTCGTCCACTCGTGAGTTCGTGACTCGTCTATATTGTTTCGCATAAACTGTTTTCGAATAACAAGAGTAGGTATGAGAATAAATAGCTGATAGAGGCTTGATATTAAAATGTATGCACAAATATAATTCATGTTTATTAGATACGTGGAAGGTTGTGTTTACGATTTCCCGAGCAAGCGGAAATATTTTAACATATAACGAACTTACGAGTTCAATATTCGATTATATTTTGTAAAGCTAATATGTAGGAATATGTGGTAGTTTATTGGTCTATTATTATTATATTTGTACATCGATAGTCGTATATTTGTTGTTACATACCCAATGTTTTACAAATCATATATAGTATACAATTTATAATGTCATCGTAACGAATAGGTATAAGCGAGGTAATAAACACAGTTACAAATAAATATTTACCCTTACCAATGTTGAATAATTTCAGTTCTGGGTAGGTGAAAATGCAAAGGAAAACATTGTACTCACCCGAACAACCAACGTATGATAACTCACTTTAATTAACTATGCTTTAGGAGTATTCTCCAGAACAACCTGCAGTGCCATAATTTTAATACCTAATTGTTTACACGGCAGTCTGCAGACCTCATTTCAACAGAGACTTCCTAAACATATCTTCAACTAATCCTCAGAAATACATTACCTACTTCTACAAAATTGTAATTAAATCGACTACAATTTGCATTTTGTATTGCAGAATGTATTGATATTCATTAAATTAATTGTTTTATTTTTATAAACACTTATTATTGTTTGATTAAGTAGGTTAAATTACTAATCACTATTTGAAGTGGTATAATGATCAGTTTTGAGTTCTCTGTATGCACTATGCATGTATAATATTTAACAATCGTTCCAAGAAACCTTCTTTAATAGAACATAATATTTTATTAACTGAACTGAAAAAAATCCATGACACATAGACTTAAATTTGGTAAATGTTGATTGCCATACCTGAATGATTTAATTAATTTTCATTCAAAAAATTAGTGTCAACTAGACCAACTTTGCTAGTTTTCCAAACGGCTATATACACCTATCCCCGTTATGGCTGAGGCAATGTGTAGAATAAGGAACCGAAACAATTAAGCGTTGGGCTACAGATGTAAGAGGGCGCAGCTAGAGGTGGCAACTTGAAAGGCGTGTGGGGAATCTTCATGTTGCTTCGTCGAGGTTACAGGTACTTCCAGTTGATGCTGAAGTGGACGTCGTCATTAGACCGGCTACATAGATAATATACATCGGTGGAGTGAGGGGAAATACTTAGTGCAAAGTCAGTAAATATATATTTAAATGACTGTTTTAGGGAAATAGTCATATTATATGTCGACAGGATTGGTTGAATGCGGTTCTACACAACGACGGCAAAGGCCGCAAACTTGAAATTCTCCGAAATTATGTTGATTGTTTGAAGTTGTAAATATAAATTAGAATGACTGTCAGCCCTGAATCTCGCCTCTATGGCTCTATATATACTTCCCGTCCGATGCCCATGTGATACGTAATTAACCTCGAGTGTCTCTTATGCCAATTATACACCAAATGCTATTTCTTTGTTGTCGCTGTCATCCAAGATGTTTTTCCTTGTCATACATATTTTTCAGCGCAATGGCTGTTTATTCATTCCGTATCGTCAATAGACTAGTAATTTTTCACCAAACACTCCTCAAATTCAAAATATTATTCAATAAAATAAAACAAATATACCTAAATAATGTATCGATTTGCAACCTAAATAATAATAGTTATTGTTTCGATTAACGTGGTAGGTATACAACATTATTATGTTTAATTATTGTGGTCAGATTATACAACTAAAACTATATTATAATATATCGTTTTTTCTGGATTTACCAAAATTATCATACATGTGTAAAACCGTGAAATCTTCCAAAAACAATTTAAAAGTCCAATCTCAATTCTAAACAAAGAAACTTTTTTTCCAAACGTTGCTATTGCTTATGCTTATGGAACAAGCATGCCCATCGTTCTTTCTAAAAATAAAAACTTTTCACCCTCAACAGCGCAAACTATAATCCTGCGTTTAAACCTGGGTGCTCGCAAGAACGAAGATCAGCATTTTTGTAAACATTTTGATTATATATGACATTCTACGTGACAAACTCAAAATGCCCGAGCTTTCCGAGGTTTTCATTTCAGCATAATTTAAAAGGTGATTATGTAGGATGGTTTGCGACTGTCCCGTTACGAAAAAAAAAATTATAGAGAAAAACAAGTAAAAGAAAATAATAATATATAAACGCAAAATATACTGTTAACTTATTCAATGAAAATATTATATCTACCTAGTTAAAACATTTAATTAAATACAACTAAAATAATATTTTACTTTAAAAAAATAGCTGTGTAAATGTATCATAGATTTATTTTAAATAGTGATAAAACTAAACATTACAATTTCTAACAAATCCCACTATTTTTATCTTGGCTTATAATTGAAAACCAATAACGGTATTATATTTTTATGCATTTAAGGTGTTTCTTAAAATATAGATAAACATATTTCTATTTGATTTTTAAACAAAAAATTGCATAATTTGATATTTTTATTGCAATTTAATCAATATCAAATATAGGATAGAGAATTACATAAAAAAAATGTTCTTATATTTTAACAAAAAGATAATAATTTCATATAATACTTTAAGTTTTGTTAAGTTAGTAGATGGATTAAATTAAATGTTTAAGCTGCCATCGTTTATTCTTTATTATTTATACATATTGTGGTCCTAAAATATACACTAACAAATTAAAAGTATTACAAAATTTATTTTTATTTAAGCCAAAGAAATTGACTTGACTTTAAGAATTATTACAAATAATTATTATATGAAAAGTGGAACGGTTTCTCAAAAAGACTTTCCGTCTGATTGCAAATGGCGTATTTGTAGAAAAACATTGGAAGTACTTTCTCCAATTGTGCACTGTACCATATTAATAAAGGAAAAAAATAAACGTTTAAATGAATTGCGTGGCACCTTATATTATTTAAAATAAAATGAAGGTTTTTTTAAGCTTATTCATAAAAAGCAAAAAGGGATTCGGTGTTTTCGTTTTGGTTGAGCGAACAATTTTTTCCGTCATGATTGAACTGATTGAAAAAAAATCGAACCGACTCATCGATTTGGGGACCTGGAATTTTCCTTTATTTATTTTTCATTTTTTTTTCTTTTCCTCGGCTCCAAGCTTAATTTAAATATTTTCCTCGGATACTGCGCGTGTGTGTGTAAACGATGGTCGGAGGAGGTTAAAAAGCAAATTCCGACTGAAACACTCCCACGACTGCTAATGCAATTAAAATAAACATAAAAGGAAAAAACACGCTCCCAACTTTGAATTGACGATTTTTTTTTTTTTGTGGTATCATGATGTACTTGAGCCACAAGAAGAATTTAAAATGATAGTTTGTACAGTGAATGTGACTTATATAATATTATTACAATTTAGTATCAATAATATAAACGTAAGTTTATAACATAGTTAAGGCTCTAGAGTCTAGACTTCAAATGATCAAAAACAAAATAAGAACAACTTAAAAAAAATTACTTAACTAATAATAACAACATGAATTAAAAAAAAAAAACTATAAAATTAATTTTTGATAGAGATATAGCCTAATAATAGATAATAATTTTAAACGGACATCAAAAATATCTCAATGTGTTAAGTATTTTAAACTATTTTTATTACTTTATACAAAAATATATTATGTTACTTATATGTATGTTGTATAATTATTGTACATTGTATAATAGTAGTTCACTCATATTAATTTAACATTCAATTACAATTAAAAAGAGCCAGAACAGTATTTAATGGGTGATTCAGGAAGGCAATACCCCACCCTGGCTTATGTTAGGGGTTGACAATATTTTTAAGGTGACTCTAAAAAAGGTTAATGATGATTCGAATACGCTATGGAAAATTATAAATAAAATTAATAATAAATGTATAATTTTGTAAATTTTGTAATATTGGTTCCCAGTAAATGTATAGGTACAACTGCTTTTTCGGACGAAATGAAAAATGGTTTGTTTAAAATTATCATTTTTTCTCTAAATACTATATTTGATAGGTATCACAAATCCCTATGATAATACCTTGTGGTTTATACCATATAGGAGTATGATATAGAAATACTATCTTACAATATGTGTAGGTATCTAAATATTTAACTCTTAAAAAGAGCATTGTCACATGGATGTACTAGAAGAATAATCTATATAGTACATTAGAAAATAGAAAATCAATTTTTGTAAGAAAAAATATCTCGAAAAGAATGCCTCAGCGGATTTTAGTACACATTTCACTAGTTAATAGATTGGCCGACTCTAGGGGAAGGTTTTAATGTATAATACATCTTATAAAAAAGGCAAAAGTAATAAAAATGTAAAAATAATCTATATCCATCTATATGTATATTACTATATAAATAAAAAATAAATATTGTTCGTTGGTAATCACACCACATGAGAATGACTGGACCAATTTGGCTGTTTTTTTAAAAATTGGAAAAGTTGCAAGGGAAAAACTGAAAGTGTGTTTTTGAATGACTGACTTATCTACGTATAGAGCTTACCTTCGTACCACCATGTATATTGTATAGGTGTGCACTAAGAAAGGATTTTCCAAAATTCGCATTTTAAAGATTTTAATTTATAATTATATTTAGTTAATCATAAGATAGCTATTTTTGATTTTGTATGAATAATAAAGTATGAAATAAGAAAAATGTATCATAAGCAAAGTCGAGGGCACCAAAACGGTCCTGTAAATAGCACTCTTTGAATATATCTACAAATTAAATAATTATTTTCAATTTGTATAATTTGCATAGGTAGTAAAGTTGTTAACAATTTTATGAACATCCCACGTATATATTTGAATATAATCGATATAGATTTATATGTATGCATACTGCATAGTTGTTCCTCCTCTTGGTGCACCTATTTAACATTTTTCAAACTAAACTGAAGTTAATACAGCAGGGATATTTCAAAGTATTTTATATATAATATATATGTTTCTTTAAGACTTTTGGTGTAAACACATTACACAATATGGGATTGGCCTTTGTTGAAACTTTTTTCACGAATAATAGTTTTCGTGAAATCAGCAAGTTTTCATTGCGAGTTGGTCGATAAAATAATTTCACCTTTAAAACTGCGAGTGTTCAACAATGACCCTGTGGCTTCATAAAAACCAATTTTTTTTCCTCACCCACAAACTCACACGTCATGTATAAGACCTCTTTATACAATAGATGCTAATAAAAACCTTTTAGACCCCAACCTTCATTCCCACTTCAATAATACCGGATTCACAAATTTGTCCACATCTCTAGAGTGTTTAAGATTTCCTGGGGACAATGTTTCAACAATTTTTGTCGAATAAAATATAAATATTTAATATTGAATTAGTATCTTATTTTATAATGAAGTGATAGAAAGAAAATAATCAAATAATTTATTCCTATCACGAATTTGTTACAAAAGTTATTTTATTTTAATTAGGTAGGTTATTAAGTACCTATTTAATACTTATTTCTTATTTTAGATACCGATCGTAGCGATTAGTTTATTTATTTTAAAATTATGTTTGAAGTAATCAAATTAATCTAAAAATTAAGAGTAGTTTTTTGGTAGAAAATTGGAGCTAGTTGGTACTTTAAGCAGGCAAAAGTAAAAATCCTCAATAATTTTCAATATTATCGATAAAAAAAATAAGGATAAACAAGAAATTTTTACACAAATCCAGTTTTTGACAAAATCAATTTACTGTAAAGACTAGAATTTTTTACCAAATATTAATATTGGCATTATATAGACATAAGATATGGTATAAATTTAAAAATATTTTTGCTCCTAATTTCCCTATTTATAGACATTAGAAATCTCTAACTTTTAACATCCATTACAGTGTCCTGTGTCCACAATGATGAGGTACAGTTGGTACACTCGACACCTTTTATACAGCAGAACGACTTCCCTGATTTTGTTTTTATAACACATTGATATAATTAATAAACTTTCAGCATGTGTTAATGTGTTAAATTATATACTTTTATTAAGTAGTAGGTAACTAAATGTATATACATGCAGTTTTACTTAAGTATCGTACTCAAGGCTTACAAAAATTAACACATTATAAGTATCCAAAAAAAATGAAAACAATACTAAACGTAGGTACAATCAATAAATAGGTTCAATTATTATTGAATATACTTTTTTTCTACAGTGATATTAGGTATTAGTAATAAAATATTAAAACAATATATGTATTTAACGTGTGCCTATTATTATTATTATCTGGAAGTGTGCCTAACACGACAAGTTAAATATACATATATTTTATATGTTTTTTTAACATGTCGATGTCAGCCAATGGTATCTCATCAAATTAAAATGTATTACATCCATTACAGTGACCTTCCTACGACCTCCGAAAGCCGCGGTCAAGAGGGAGGAGAGATCCCGAACCATCGAGGCATGGTAGCGGAGATGGGAGACCACCAAAAAGGCGTCGTGGACCAGACGATGCATTCCATCAGTGGGACGTTGGCTCGGAAGAACGGTCCCGCTAGTGCCTCTGACGTACCACATGTCACAGGCACTGTCGGGACACGGCTGCTTCCAGGCCTACCTGTACAAGCGAGACAAGGCCACTAGGCACTAACCCCATCTGCCTCCAGTGCCTGAGCCAAGAGGACACTGCCGAGCACACTCTGACGGAGTGCCCCTACTGGAGCGTGTTCCGGATCCCGCTGGCCACCCAGCTGGGACACAGTCTATCAACAGCCGACATCGGAGAAATTGTCGACCAGCTGCCGGCGGACCCGAACGAGAAGTGGACGATGCTGAGGAATGCTGAGGAGACCTTTCGGCAGTTCTACATCATGGTGGAAGGGATTCTATCAACCAAAGAGGAGGAGGAGAGAATACGCCAAGCCGTGGAGCCTGCCGACTGACTTCCATGTACAGTAAACGTAGTTAAGTCTCCATTGCAGCCGAAGGCACCTAGGGAGTCAGAGGCTCCCACTCTTGTTAATCTGTTTTGTAAAATAATTATTTGTTGAATAATAGCAAGTGGGGGATTGTCCCACTGTTATAGTGTATAGGGTGGCCAGACGTCCCGTATTATACGGGAAAGTACCGTATTTCAAAAGTCTGTCCCGTTGTCCCGACATATGCTTCCGGGACGCTATATTGTCCCGTTTTTTTCATATAATAGAAAATATGTAAAAAAAAAAATTAAATATTAAAAATATAGGTAATCTTCATCTATCTGTATTAAATATCAATTACGGTCTACGGAGTAAATGTATATCGTATATAATTATGCATATTTTGTAGAATAATGATGTTTTTGCCATATTATTACGATAACCGATTTGTAAGTATCGAATTCGATTATTCGAATATAAAGTTATTTTTGGTTTTCGTCGTAAAGGATCACAGCCCGCATACAGACGATTACGATCACGACGTCGCGACCGACGATGAGACATAATAATATTATAGCACAATATGTGTATATAATATTATTTGTAAATAGAATGATATCTCTCGTAGTGTCGCCGTGTCGGTGAAAATATTTATAATTTTTATACATCCCCAGTTTCTCAGTTAGTTAGTTAGCCAGTTAGCGTTTAGCATTTCGTGTGTGAACATTTATTGTGTATATCTTACAATCTATCATATCAGTTGAACTAATAAATAATAATTAAAATAATAACTATGCCTAAAAGAAAATGTGTTTTTAACGAAAGTTAAAACTGTAATACTTACAAATACCCAAGCATCAACTTCTAACACCAGTTAAATCAAATATTCATATTACACTATATTATAGTTATCATAGTTTATACTTATAACTTATAAGTACAAAAAAATATTTATAATTCTTAAAATTGACAATTGTAATAAAATATCCAAAATAGATTATTTTAGTAAGTTAAATATGTATAGGTATGTTAGTAATCAATTAAGATTTAAGACTTTAAATATTCAAGAATTTCATCAAAAATAGATGTTTATTCATAATAAAAAAATTCTTATCTTTGTCCCGTATTTTCGTATTTTATATCTGGCCACCCTAATAGTGTATGTCATGTTGTTGATTAATTCAATAAACGATGGGGGCCAGAGGGGAAGTAATGCTAACGCGGTCCCCCCACTGGTTCTCGATACCACGGAAAAAAAAAAAAAATTACAGTGACCTTCAAAATTACGATATACACTCGGCACCTTTTTTATTATACATCAGAGTGACTTAACGAGATTTTTAGTATTTTTATTATTTTCTAAATAACATTTTTATTTTTAAAACTATTTATTTTTAATAAATTTAAATACACTTTTAAATTATTTACTGTCTTATATTATTTTAATTTTTTTTTTTTTAATTGATTAAAGTGGTGTACATTTTACTAAACGCATACACTTAATCAGGATAATATTCTGTTAATATAATAATAAATAATTTATAACTAATCATGAATGAAACATGACGTTATTAAAATTTTCATTTATTTACTATAAAATAATAGAATATTTAAAAAGCTAAATTTATATTTTTCTATTGATCTATTTTTATATTAAATGTTATTAGAGATTAATAATTTCAACCTACCTATACCAATTTGGAATAAGTACCTAATATATATTACGACTATAATATCATGTATCTATGTGAATACATTTTTTATTTAATTAATTATGAAAATCTATATACCTAGTTAGAAATAATTGCAATTTTAACAATTTCAAGTTCACTACAATTATAATAGTTTATAGGATCATATTATTATAAGTATAAGTACATTAAAAGTAAACGTCATGTACTGTTTGTCTAAGATTAATTCAAAATTAATTAAAAACGAATATTATAATTTCGTTAATAAATATATTTCCTAAATAAAAATGTATTTTAAGAAATTTCCATGATTCGACTGTTGTGCAAATAACTAAATAGTTCTAATATAACCAGTTTAATATAATTATAATAGTAGATTTTAATAAAATGTATCATTATTTTAGAAGATATTTCTGGTTTCTAGTGCTTCTAGTGCTTCTAGTTTCATTAGGTAGGTATTAAATAATTGTATCACATACGCATCGTCTTTCTATGCATTAACACAAAAGTTCAACGAGTAACCGAGCAGGTGTTTTTATACTACTTTCACTTTATATACCTAGTAAAACAAATACGTGACTATCATTTTTAAGTTAGTTACTAGTTGCTTTATTATATTCACTTATTAAAGTGTTAAAACACATTGAATATGAGTATATGACTTTATTGAGTTAAGGGAAAATTGAAATAATATATTAAATTACACGATAATTATTATGCATTAATGGAGGTAGATATATGCAAGTATAAGTTCCTGAGTTCAAAATTTGCCAATAATTAATTTAATTATTTTATAAAAACCAAAATACCTTGGAATGCACCTTGACTATCGTCTAAACTGGAAACACCACATTTGTCAGAAAAATATTCAGATTAAAGGATAAATGAGAAAACTTTATTGGTTAGTCGGACCTCACTCCGAGTTAACCATCGAAAACAAACGTCTACTGTATGTAGCAATTATAAAACCGATCTGGATATATGGCATTCAATTGTGGGGTTGTGCCAGTAAGTCTAACATCGATGTAATACAAAGCTGTCAAAACATTGCCCTTTGGACCATCACTGTAGCTTATCGGTTAGAAAGAATCAACGCAATTCACAGTGATATGACGCTGTCTACAATAGAAGACGAAATCCAAAGGTTTGCTCGCAAACACGAGACGATGCTATAGATCATCATGTTAATCTATGGCTATCCAACTCTTAGATAACTCCAAGGATATCAGACGTCTTAAGCGTCTGAAACCATAAGACTTAGTTTAAGATTTTAGATTAAGGCAGGAGGCATCAGAAGTGACTCCATCAACGTGTAATATATATATAATTTATAACTAGTATGTAAAATATGTATAATTGTTAAACATATTTATAAAGACCTTTGGGTCGTTTAAATAATATAAAGCTCCAGGGCATTAAAAAAAAAAAAAAAAAATTTATAAAAAATATCACTCATATCATATTGTAGGATTCATTTTTAAAACAAAAACTTAGTATAAAAATTAAATTCAATATTAAAACTAATTTATAAATTATAGTGTTACCTAATGTATAATCATAATATTATTTGCTAAATTCATTAATGAACCATTAATAATATCCATTTATGGTAGATACCTAATAAAATAAAAAGAAAATAGAACTTATAAGTTATTATAAAATAATATTTAAATAAATTGCCAATTGTATTGATTTACCTATTCGTTTTAATCATTATTATAGACAATTTATATTATAGTGATATAATTGTTAATCTTTAGTACCTATTAACACATTGTACACCGTAAATGCATGCAATTTTTGCCCTTTTCTTTATCAATTACGGATTAAATAGCTTATACGAGTAATAAATAATCATTTTGTGCAATATATTAAATATATCATTATTTATTAAATATAATATACATAGATAAATTATGTTTGTATAAAGATTGATTCTAAGCTTCCATTCCCATTCAACATACCTATATTTTCAACATTTATTTCAAAACAATAAAAACATAACTCATTTTCCAAGTGTGAAACTAATTATTATTCTACTATAGCTTAGCCCAGAAAAGGGTTGAGAGACTAGTGTCATATATTACATTTTACGAACGTTATTCAATTAACTTTCCAACAAACTCGAGTCTGCAATCGGCCAAATCGAATTAAGCCTCATACATGTGCGTGCGTATTATATATTTATATATATATATGTGTATAGAAACTGAAATGTAGTTAGGGAAACAAATAGTTCACATGGAATGCTAGGAATTGTTTTAGAATTTTTAATTTTTACCCTTAACACTGAAACACGCCCTTTTATCCTTTGGGGCCGTGCAAATTGCCGTGATTAAAAAAAGCACATTTTAAAAGTTTCCAAAATAAACACGTCCATTTTTATGGCACTAAATTTATGTTTCCCAAGGGTAAATGTTGTTTTTGGTGTTGAAGAAATGATAAATATAACAATCGACTATTTTTATGAAACACTGTTTAAAATAAGTAGGTATTTATTGTATTATTTGAATAGAATATAAAAGTCTTTCAGTTGTAGCTTTATAAGATTATATCATAGGTTATTTCCAGAATACTGGAAGAATATTTAGGTATCATTTTATTTCATACCAAAATAATCAGCCATACATATTTGTTGAAAACAAATATGTATGGGGTTTGTTAACAACGATGTATGTCAAAAGTGTTAGAATCTAACAGTTAGATAGGTAATAGATTGTATTTTACACGAGACGGCTGGTTGGTTTTTCATTGGGATTACAAAACTCTAATTACAAAATAATATAAATTTCTTATAAAGATTCCCCTGATTGGTACTGTATTTTATCTCGTTGAATAGTATAATAATTAATAAAAAGATATTAGATTATGATGAACATTTATTTTTATTAGATCAAAATCAAACAATTATTTAAAATGTTATAGGTAATATGTTTATCCCTATATTTTTACTATAGGTGATCAAATAATCAAATTATAGCTATCATCAATTTTATAAATTTTTAAAATATTCACCTGCCACGTCAAATATAAATACCAACGGATTTTATCTGTAACAATAAATTTATGGCTACCTACTTATGTAATATATATTGAACTATATAGGTACCAATACTAAAATATTTCAGAGGCATAAAAAGACAATTAGAGTACTCAATAGTTGTCAAAAAATAAATTTAATAATAAAGATCATATTCAGATACTATAGTCTATAATAAGATAAATTTTTTTTAAGTAGTTTATTAGATTTATAATAAAAAAAAATGTTTATATTAAAATGAATCAACGTTTTTAACAATAAGTGTATAAAATTAAAATATGTTATTAGCATTTAATTTAATTAGTCGATTTTATTTAAATAACTTTATAAGCTGTTCCTGCAGTTAAATATGTAGGTATATTACTTAAATAAAATTTTTTGAATTAAAACATAATATGATTTAATTTTGAAGTGTCATTGAAAATAAAATATTAGTATAGGTAATATTCTGCATATAATTCGAAAAATGAATATCGACATAAGTATTTTAAATTTGTACTGTTATAAGCATTGTATCAATAATTAAACTAATTGTGCAGAATTTATCAATTTAAATCCAAATAATAAATTATGAATACCTAGCAATATTGTTAATATCAATAAAAAAATGTTATTTTGGTATCACTTATCATTAGGTATCTGTTTATAGATACGACTATACGAGATACATATATTAACTTATTGGTTATTATAATAATTTACTTTTAATTTGTAAAATAATACTTCAAACACAATCATAATTCATGGGTACCTATTATATTTAGGTACTTCAAATTTGTTTGTGTAAATTTACCTACCTACTTGAAATTATGAATTGATTTTTAATATTTGAACAATATATATAGGTCGATATGATAATCATTTGCATGGATAAAAAATCTTAAGTATTCTTGAAACAATTATTAGTAATTAAGTTATTTTTAATAATTATTATTAATGGGTAAGTTACCTAAAAGTAAAAAATAATTAAAAAAAAAAGCTTTTGAAGACAAAACACAGATAAATAATAATGTTGTTCTTCGTAGTGGTTTTCATATACCTACTATAATTACTATATTATAGTTGAAACTACATATTATTATTTTATATTACCAAGCTTAACCTATGTATAAATAATAAATATAGCTTAGCTCAACCCACAAAAAAAAAAAAAATATTCCATAACGTACGAAGAAAAACACATTTATTTCGTATTAGAGAAAAGTTTAGATCACGTGCGAACGTCATCGCAAAGCGGATCATACCTACTTATCTAAGTGCTGACATATTATGTACTTAAAAATAATAAATAAAGAATAAATATTACTGTAATCGAATAATACGATCGAATTCACTGCCGAGAAGTGGCGCAATTATCGGGAGTGTTGGGTGTGCAATTCACAGGAGCCCCCAGCATTTGAGGGCCCCCAGATCTCATATACGATATTTCTACTATAATGTGTAATATACAAAATAATATAATAATAGTTAAATATTAATACAATTAATATAATATAATCTATATATATATATATTATAAAATAGAACCCCCTTTTTTGTATGGACGAGCATATCTCGATAAGAACTCTACTTATTTTAATACGGTTTTCACTATTAAATAGGTAGAGTCACGGGAAAGGTTTTAATGTATAATAATTTTCCTTAGTAAAATTAATTGGGTGGCCAAAAGTAATAACAATCTATGTCTATATATATATATATATAAATAAATGTTTGTCTGTATGCCATTGATCTCCTCCTAAGCCATTGGACATGTTTTGTGTGTTTTTCAGTAAGTCCCTGAATGGTTTAGATTCACAATTAGACCTAGTTGGTTCAACTCGGAGAGGTGCTCGAACAGGTATTTTGAGATTTATGATAGTTATTTTTGCTTATGAATTGTTGCTATTGGTTATAGGAGAAATAATTATCGTAAAAATTAGTATTTTAACTGTTTGCTATAAGTTACTCTGGCGGATGAGGTAAAAGAATCCATAAAATCGTCGCACGCGTATGGTTTCGAATAAAGAAATTATATCTTAAAACAAATATGAGAGTTGAATGTATATTTGTAGCTATTATATAGGTTCTCAAAAACTACTTGACCGAATTCGTGTAAATTTCAAATTGTTCTTGGAGATATCAGGAAAGTTTAAAGAGTAGTTTGAACCACGTTCGATTTATACCAAGTGCTATTTAGCCTATACCCAATCCACCACAAATAAATTGTCCATCTATGTCGATTTAGTTCGAAAAGCAACCCAAATTTATCTATGAATTGAGGTAGCTAGGTATGTACACAAAAACCAAGATACACTTATATAATCTAAATTTTGTATTTTTCCATTTTTTGGGGGGCAAAACCGGGTTATAGGTACAACTAAAATTGGATATTGGTTTAATAGCCTCAAAAAATGACCGTGTTCAATAAAAGTTATTTCAATAGATTATAACTTGAAACTTGGAGGGTGTATACTGTATATAGCTTAATTTTTCAACTCATATAGGCTGTAGATAGGTAAAGGGTAGCTCACTCATGATTTTTTTTAGCATACAAAAAAAAGAAATTTTTTTTGTCAATCTAAATTATTGCAATTCGTTACATATTATATTAGTATTATAATTAGATGAAATATGGTATATACATTTTGTACAAATATATTTATTAAAAATACAAATCTTTGGCCTGGACAACGTCAGGCGGAACAGATACTATAATATAATACAAATAAATAATAATATAATATGTCTTATTATATTATTTGTTTTAATATAATCACACTAAATAATGTCTTTACTCTTTTAAGTTTGGATAATTCGAATTACAAGTACCACCTATGCTAGAAACCTGTGTAAACTTAGGTATATTGTAGGTATTATAACTAGTAATTATTAACTATTACATGTGAGAAAACAATATTTTTTAAAGTTACAATAAGGTATGACTGTATTTCTTACTTGCTAGCGGGTAAGGGCCCCGGTCTAGAAATGTTCACATGGGCCCCTTATTATGAAGTTGCGCCACTACTGCTGAGTAGATTTTAGAGAAAACAACAAATAGAAACTCATTACTCTACGGCAGAGGCGGACTGGCCAGGTGGGACGGTAGGAAAAGTCCTACTGGGCCGCAGGCTTTCTAAGGCCGCCGGGCCGAACCATGTAAATTTAAAATTTAAATATTTTAACTAAAATAAAATAATAATAATTATATCAAAATAAGTCTATTATGTTTATCTTATATTATAAAATGGTTATAAATGCAAGTTTTTATTAACACAAAATAAAGAAAATATACATTTAATTCAGCTTGGTACGGTGATACTTCTATTTATAACTTTTAATAAACAAATAACAATGTAATATGGATAATAATTCCATTTAAATGCAGGTCATCGTTTGGTCGCCGGGTGGTGGCTGACGGGTTTTTTGTAGTATTGTGTATTTGTGTTCTAGTGTTTATTGTACATTTATGTAAATGTGTAAAATCATATCAGTGTGGGTGAGCATAGATAATAGATATACCATATACATCCAAAAAATAACAATTAATAATTATTTTTACGCGAGTTCAGAATTTCCGATTGCTGACTGACGAGTGACGAAGTGACGACGTGCACACTGCTGCTCAAGTACAAACGCTACACATTACAAACTTTAGTCTTGTCTATAATAGTATTCTTATCTAGTATGGTCTACTAGTCTGTATTAAGACATATATTATTATAATAGTGGGTCGTTCCTTATATTGGATATATTTACGCTTTTTATTTTTGTTTGTAAAAATTTTAAATAATGAATTCTAAAAAGCCAAAAGGTGGAGCTGCCAAAGGACGCGAAAAATAAATTTTAATTACAAATTGCAGCCCAATCATGTCAAAACATATTAGATGTACCTACCTATTTAAGAAATCAAAACCTAGTGGTAATGAGTCGAATAATGAAAATCCAGTAAATATTTATTTTATAATTTTAATTTACACATTTACCTACCTAATGTAAAAATATTTAGTTATTTATTACACACATAATATACAACATTAATATTAGCATATTAATTAGGTTTATATTTGTTTACATTTTAGTGTGATCAAAACAATATAGCTGCAGAGAAGTTATTAGTAAGTTTCTTAATAATTAAATTAAATAAAAATAAATAAAAATAATTAAACTTAAAAAAAAAAGAATAAAAATGTGTTAATTATTTATTATAAGCCTTTTCTATTTAGCATGTTATTATATTTTTTTTAAATTTTAGTGTGATAGGAATTCTACTGCTATAGTTCAAAACGAGCATGATTTAATAAGAGATATTGATTCAAGTTTAGCATTTACTGTGACTAAAAATCAAGCAGGCACAGCCACAGAAAAATCATTGGTACCTTTTTAACATTATTGACAATTAAATTATTAAATTATTTATTATAAGCATTTTCTATTTAGCATATAATTATATTTTTTTAAATTTTAGTGTGATTGGAATTCTACTGCTATAGTAACAAAACGAGCATGATTTAATTAGAGATATTGATATTGATTCCTAGCCTAATAATGACTATTTGTTGATT
Source organism: Macrosiphum euphorbiae (assembly GCA_949089665.1). Lineage (NCBI taxonomy): Eukaryota > Metazoa > Arthropoda > Insecta > Hemiptera > Aphididae > Macrosiphum > Macrosiphum euphorbiae. Next base: position 132,896,851 of record CARXXK010000001.1, read on the forward strand.
AGTATGTTACAGTATTTGCCTTCTAATATAAATAAAATTTTTAGTTACAAGACATTAGCAATATATTTTATTATGATATAGAAGTGATTAAAGATTTAAAGAAAATATGTATACTTTTTTTAGGAGGGAGGGAGGTTATGCTACTTTATATTTAACTTATATTTGGGCCGGTAACCCCGTATTCCCACTGGGCCGGACACCTCCCAGTACGCCTCTGCTCTACGGCATTTAACCCGTATAAAGGTAGTAGGTACGATGGACCTATTGCAAATGATCGCGTCGTCAGTACAATTAACATAGGTAATATTATCATTGAGTATAGTATATTATAATGTAAATCATTTTCTTCTTAAACATAATATTTATAGTAAGTACACTGCAATTATTTGCCATGGGTACCTATCCATAATAATATAATCATTATTTTAATATTACCAACGGATACGTCATGTCAAAATAACGCGTTATCCTGTAATTTCCGTTTATGCTCATAAATACGCACATACAAAATGATCGGTTAAATAATTATTATCGTTCGTCGTAACATTCACAAGGTAAATTATTCTTGGCAATAGGAGGAGTGGTGTTTGGTTCGTCATTGACGGTCCAAGACAGAAACGACTTCCTGTCTCTCGAAACTTACGCACACCCAACAATCGTTACTAATAATAGCAAAACTACCTACCTATTATAAATAGTAAATACTAAATACTCATATTATTATACCCACACTCCCACACTTTACGCAACAATATTAAATTTGATAATTAATGTACAAATTACGTTTGTTTGCAATTTTTTAAAGAAAACTTCTTATACCGTGATGGATCTATAAATAGAGGTTTTATAGTGGTAACTAAATATTATATGTATATGCAAATACAATTTACTTTGTGGGCGTTATCACTTATATTAAATCTTTTCTCGCTTTAAAAATCGAACTCTATTGCATCAATTTTAGTTCACCCATAACAATATTATTAATTCTATTGCATTAAGATAAACACGACTTCTGATTGCCAAAAAAATATGTAGTGTCGACGGAACTAATATAATATTATCAACAAAATATGGTGGTCTTACCGTTTAGCAGGAAAAGGAGACTCCTACTCCTACAGTTCCACATTCCAGTCGTCTGCCTCGCCATGGCATTCCTTCTCGACCTGAATTCACTCTGTTTTTCTAATCCGAAAGCATTACCGAAGCGACATCTGTCGGCGTGTGGCGTTGCAAACAGCAAGTTACAAGAACAACGACCACTGTCGAAATAATAATTTTAGGTAAAAATACTATTATAACAATATAATGCTTATATTATAGCTATTAATACAACAATTATCAGAATATTTTGTAATAGTTTTGATCGGCAGTCGACACACACGGACCCGCCGACGCGGATTATCTGAAATTATGAAATCAATCATGCGGTGATCGATGATCACATCATCGATCGTTGGACTATTTGGTCTTATATTTCTTAATTTGTATATATGTAAGAGCTCTGTTGACTAGGTATAATATAAATAGCAATAAATATTAAAGACATAACATTTAATTTAAATTATCAATCTGCATCGACATCAATAACATAATAATCGAATTATTACCACAGATTATATGAAAATATAATAATTTCATATAATCTGTGTTATTACTTAAACGCAATGCGTTACAACCTACCTGATGAACAGTGCACATTAATAGCCGATAACTCGTGAGTTTACTACATGTCTACAATATAATATTAATAATAAAATAATTTATTATTGAATACAAATATTATTTAAATGATAATTCCTATAAATTAGAATACGATTATTTATTATTATTACAAGGTGCCGCGGCGGTCTTAGCGAGCGCCCCGACACCGCTCCGGCAGATGGCTCTGCCCGCGGCGGCGGTGGTGACGTCAACGGTTTTCGACGGCCGTTTCGCCGCACGGCCGCCTTGTGCGGCGTGCGCACGCGCATCACTTCCATTTGCCGCGCAGCCGTCAACACAAATACGCGATAAACAAGTTTTTTTTTAATGATAGACATTAGACTTTAGACGTTTGTTTTTTTTCCCTGCTCCGACCGTGGGCCAACTATACCGAAACAAGTGGGTGTCCGATCGAGATAATACCGTTCGAATTACTTACGGTGACTGCCGTTTTCGTGTGCATGCGATCGTGTCGTGTCGATGTGTGTAATTTAATTATTAATTTTTGATTGGCGATTTATGATACCCTGCCCGCACGTCTATCGCAAAGTTGTATCCCCGATTGGGTTTTCGTTTTTATTTTTGACGATCTTCGGTTCATCAGCGTGCGTGTCTAACTCCAGAGCCCACAGACTGTCCGGAGAGACCCAGAACGCTGCCCATCTACGACCGGTAAGCACGTCCAAAATGCATTACGCACGAAACACCAATAAGTATTTACAATAATTAATCGTAAAAACGAGGCCTATGTCGTCGGCGGTGTCCCGAAATATTCGTGTGCAGCTACGAGGACGATAGTGGAATTGATTTTTACCGTGGGCAGCTTACTAGGATTCCATTTTAGTGTCCCCCCCCTACTCTGTGTAATGCCTTTAAATGACATGTAGTCTGTACTCTTGATGCTACTAATAACGGTGTGTGTGTGTGAGTGTGTCTACAATATTAGGTGATTCTGCAGTATTTATCGAGATCTTCGTCTCTATAAAAGTTATTAATTGCTCTTTTGTGCAACCTACTATTAAAAAACGTTATCACTGAATAATATAACACTCCAATGATAACTGACAGATTCATAGCCATAAACATAGCATTGATTTAAAACACTGCCGTTGTACTATAATCTATATAGGTATTTATTCTGTATTCAAATAACATTCTTGTACCATTATGTAAGGTCTTGTATCACCTGTTAGAACATACGTTTATGCACATAATTATTTTGTTTTCATGTATTATCTACCTATAAAAAGTGTCAAAAACAATCACAATGTTTAAATTTCACCATAGCAATATTTTTACACAACTAATAATGTTGTTATTTTATAGAAAATTTCATTATACCAAACATCATATAAAAATTAATAGTTACTCGTCAGAAAATGACATTTTAATTTTTAATCCTCTTATCAATTCAATGTTTTACACATTGAATAATAATTTATTAAGTACTTGTATAAGAACCTAGTACCTAGGTATATTTAATTTTTTTTACGTTAAGTCAACAATTTATTACTATGAATTTAATTTAAAATCAGTGATAATGTATTTTAATTACCTTTTGCTTTTAGATAACACCCAGTGGTGAATGTTGATACATTTAATTAATAATTTTAGAAATTATGTAGCTATCCTCTATCCAGCGAGAGAACGCACTGATTCTGCGCATCCCCCCGCGTCACCTTGCTATTGAATCAGGTTCCCCTATGACAGGGTGTTGCGTGGGGAACCCATTTTGGTCGGTACGTTCTCTCGCTGGACAGACCATAGGTATTGATCTAAAAATATAATTAAGTACCTAGGTAATATCCTGTAATATCTTAATAATATCAATAAATTCATTAAGTATATAGGTTAGGTACTCAATATCATAATATTAATTCTTAAATATTTCCACCAAATTTATTTTTAACTAGAAATTATTGTAGTTAAATATTATACTTTTTTAATCCTGAATACCTACTTAATTAATCTCAATGTTTAACAGTTTTTGATAAAGAAAAAAATGTCCATCATACCTGAAATTGAATAGTGATAGCTACCAGGCCCGGACTGGTAAAAAAGGGCACGGGATGCTACACAATTTAAAGGGCCAAAAATAAAAACTATAGGGGAAAATTTGTAGATTATTTATAAAATATTAATATATTTTATTTTGTTTTAAAAAAATATTAAAAATTGAATACACGTTAAAAACATAAATAAGTACCACGTTACAACAAACTTTCAAAATTAATTAATTAATCAATTAATCAAAATTCTACGATATTATAGATTATTAATAATCGTAAGTTGGTAATGATCTGCTGTTCATCAAGTATCTTGAGTCTTTAAATATATAATAAATAATATTAGGCAAATATATTTTAGGGCAAGGGATGCTGTAGCATCCCAGCCAGTCCGCGCCTGATAGATACAATTTGTTATATATATATAATAGATTTCATCTAGATTCTAAGATAGTAGTGTTTTTCTGTGCATCATAGGTAATTATAAAAAAAATAGAAACAAATTTAATACCATTGAAGATGACAATGAGTACGCGATTCTCCTCCCTTGGGATATATAAATAGTTTTTGAAAATCTACCCCTCCCTAGAATAATCCTGAATCCACATACCATTTAAATGCATAAATATTTCAATAAAAAATATAACTATCTTTTCTTTACTCATCATAAGTGTTTTGAAGTTGTAGCATTTGCATGTTTTTTGTGGTTTATTAGTTGCTATGTAAGTTAGAAAGATTTGGTGATTTTTTTTAGTACCTAATAAAAACATCATACATTTTTTGAGTATATTATATATTATATAATGATTAGGGTGCAATTTAAATGGTCTAAAAAGTGCATAGGTAATAAACTCATGCATATTTAATAAGAGCATTAAGTTTCAATCCCTTTGTTCTCGTTGTATACATCTATATTCATCTGGATATTATTAGCTAAATTTAATCAATAATTGATTACAATTAATGGTTTTTAATTATTTAGTTACCCAATACATTTTCTTCTACCTATCATAGTTGAATATTTTTTAATTTTTAAAAACATCTATATTTGGAAAAAAATGAATTGTAACCCATATCAAAATGCATTCATTAACCATATTAATATGGAATAAATTCTGAAATTGTATTTTTATTAAAGTATACTGTCTTTATTAACTATTATGTCAACTATTATACAATTCTTTTAAGTATTATATTTACTATTATTTTTGAATAAGGTGCAAACATTTTTTGTAACTGTTCGTATATATTTCTACATATATTTAAACTTTGGCATGTATTTCTAAAGTCTTAAAATACCATCAGACTGGTGGCCAATTGGGATTTGGGCAAATAATCATTTCCAGGTCATCTGGCCTTCCTTCCACATCAAAGCTCCTTCCAAACAAAATGTTTTATTTTACCTTCATTAATCATCGTTGCTTTAAAGTATTAATTTGTGCATAATAGTTTAAAGAAGCTTAAAATTATTATTTTTACAAGTTCCAAAGTTGTTATATAATAAAATAAGTATATTAATTAACAGTTTAATTTAGTTAACATTTTTCTTTTTCTTTTTTAGTAAATTATAGAAACATACATTTTAACTTTTTGTATTATTGAGTAGGAGAAAATCAGCTTGTCATGCCTCTTTGTTGACCTCGTTGTATTGTTAGAAGGTTACATGAAATCATAGTACAATACTACAATCTAACAGGTTAAGTAGCATTACACATTTTTTCAAAAGTAATTTCATGGTAATTAATGTACATAATACTTAACCTAAACAGTAGTTACATTTAATATCGTTGGTAAGTACTAACTTATGAATTTAAAGTTGAATTAGGGGTGTCACTTGATATAAAAAAGAATAACAACCATTTAGTGGTTAACTATTTCATCTTTTATTAGCGTTTTTCTAGTAAAATAATAAAATATATTGTTTTGTTTTCAACATTAATTTGACAAAATTATCTAGTAAAAATCCCAGTAAAAATAGTAGGTATTTGTATAAGTTAATAGTACTTATTACTTAACAAAAATACAAAAAAAAATTTAATATTAGGTATTACATTATTAATTGATATTTGTATTGTATTTCAATATAGGTACATTATGCCAAAAAATTGTTTCTTAATTTTATTGACTTAATAAAAAAGATACAAATTTAAATTGTTTTATTGTGTGTGCCAATAATATACTCTCAAAAGTTTACTACATACAGTAAATCTTAATATCTTATCATAATTTATATAAACAAAAACTAATGCTAGTAGAAAAATATACAGTACATTTTAATATCTTATCATTAGGTATTTATGTAAACAAAAAATATCCATCATAATCTTGTTTCAAATATTATATTTTCCAACTTTATAAATCAGTATAAAAATATTTTTTAGCTATTTATATTTTATTTGCAATTTATTTTAGTATTTATGTACATACCTACCTATGGTTACTATTTAATTTAATAACATGGAATAATTATTTAAAATCATTATTTCATTTTTGCAGACATTATGGCAGAAGTTCAAGATGCTACTAATGTTGGTAAACCAGTACCAATAGTTTTGGCTGAAGAAGATCATCAGTTCGTACTCGATGAAGAAGCTCTTGAAAGTATTCTTTTGAAGGATGATATTAAAGATCGAAATGTTGTTGTGGTATCTGTTGCTGGATCTTACCGAAAAGGGAAATCATTTTTAATGGATTTTGTTCTCCGATATATGAAAGCCACAGTAAATAAACCTAAAAAATAATTACTAACCTTAAACATAATAATATCATTAATAAATAATAATATTGTAGTATCATTTAAACCTAATAAATGAAGATGCACATTGGATTGGTTCAGATGATAAGCCATTGGATGGCTTTTCCTGGCGTGGCGGATCTGATAGAGACACCACAGGTATTCTTATGTGGTCTGAAGTATTTAAAGCCACTTTAGACGATGGTGAAAAAGTAGCCATCGTACTACTAGATACCCAAGGTACATTTGATAGTGAAAGTACAGTCAAAGATTGTGCCACGGTCTTTGCATTAAGCACTTTGCTTAGCTCAATCCAAATATATAACCTAAAATTTAATATACAAGAAGATGATTTACAACATCTACAAGTAATTTTTTTTTGTTTTATTTTATTTCAGTTCACCTCCTTAATTTTGACCAACTTTTTTTTTTAGCTGTTCACTGAATATGGCCGTTTAGCACTTGAAGATTCTGGTACAAAACCATTCCAGAAATTACAGTTCTTGGTTAGAGACTGGAGTTTTCCATATGAAGCTGAATATGGTGCAGAAGGCGGAAAAAAAATATTAGACAAAAGATTGCAAATATCTGACAAACAACACCCTGAACATCAGTCTCTAAGAAAACACATTAAATCGTGTTTTTCTGATATCGGTTGTTATTTAATGCCTCACCCTGGTCTAAATGTTGCTACTAATCCCAACTTTGATGGAAAACTATCTGGTAAAAAAAATTGCAACTACAAGAATATTTAATGAAATAAAATATTAATTTTTTATGAATATTATTCTTTAGATATTGAACCAGAGTTTAAAAAAAACCTTATAACTTTAATACCGATGTTGTTAAGTCCAAACCAGTTAATTTTAAAAGAAATTGGTGGACAAAAAATAAAAGCGAAAGAGTTAGTCCATTATTTCAAAGCATATATTAAATTATGTACTGGAGCAGAACTTCCAGAACCAAAATCTATGTTTGATGTAAGTTTAAGTAAATGCCTATAAAAAGTAAGCAAAAAAACCATAATTGTAATAATTTTATGTTAGACCACAGCTGAAGCTAATAATTTATCTGCTGTCGCATCTGCTCGGGAAGTGTACCGCTCTATGATGGATACTATTTGTGGTGGTAACAGACCATATTTAAATTCTAACTCACTAGACGTTGAACACTTTAAAAACAAAGATATTGCAATAGAACAATTCATTACCAAAAGAAAAATGGGTGGTGATGAATTTTCGGAATCTTACAAATTTAAATTAGAAAATGTAAGATCATATAATTTATTATTGTATATTATACATTGTTTATAAGCAGGGCTCGGGACTTAAAGCACTTAAAATCATTAAAATAAGCGCTTAAATAAGCACAAAAAACATCATTATAAGCATTCAAATAAGCATTTAAAAAACTTAAATTTAAGCAAAAAAATTTATTAAAAAAAAAAAACAATAAAATAAAAATAAAAATTTATCTTTATATTATAAAAAAAATTAAACTTCATTTGCAGGACTGAGGATTTTATGGATTTTCCAAGGGATTTTCTGAAAAATAAAATGTAAACAATATTTACAAATAGTTGAAAAAAAATAATTTTTTAATAAATTTTAATAAATTTTTTTATTTAAATTATTTTTAATTTTAATTCTATCAAAAACAACTTTGCAGTAGAAAACCATAAAAAAGTATGAAAACTGGTCAAAAAAGCAATAAATATCATAAAAACTTGAAATAAGCATTTTTTTGAAAAATCACTAAAAAAAGCACTCTCAAATTTCATAATTGAATGTGTTGTAACATGACATACACTTCTATAGTACTCTGCTACATTTTATGTCAATCTAAAAAAATAAGCAAATGCTTTAAGTCCCGAGCCCTGTTTATAAGTTATTATTTTATATCATCAAACTTATAAATACTCAAATAATTTTTAGGACATTGATGAAGACTTCTTAAAATTTAAATCACAAAATGAAAGCAAGAATGTATTTAAATCTGCACGTACACCAGCAGTATTCTTTTCAGTTGCAGTTGCTTGTTATTTCATATCTGGATTATTTAACTTCTTTGGAATATACTCTGTAGCCAGTGGTATTAACTTAATAATGGGTCTTGCTCTTCTCATTCTTATATTATGGTCATATATAAGGCAAGTGTATTAATTATTTAAATATTTATTATTTGTAGTTTAAAAAATGTGTACTTATTAGGTGTTTTCAATTAATATTTAATACCTATACTGCGGCCTACGAGAGTCCATACGTAAACCGCGCATCGATAAAGTAATACCCGACGTCTGTTTTCTCCCACCATGATGTCATTCCCACTATTCGGCAACATGCAGATGCGCACAGACGGATGCGTTTGGACATTTGGACTCTCGTGGGCCGGAGTATAGACAAAATTTATTGTACATTTTATTTAAATGAATTCAAAATTGTATCCTTCAGCTTCTATGCAGTGCTTCCAGCGGTTTTGACATTTTTGAAAACATCTTTGAATTTCAGCCAAAGCTTTTATAGCTTTTAGTATTGTTCTCGTTGAATTATGAATGGTCTCATTATAATCCTCTAATACGACAATTAAACTTAGGTTTTAAAATCATCATATCTATAAATCCATGTTTTAGCACCAGTAATAATTAATTTTATTATATTATATTAGTCTCAAATTCAAATTTTCATTTCCAAACACTTCAACACAATTTTGGTATTTAATTTGTGGACACCATTTTCATACTCAATTCATCTGATAATTGAATGACAAGCACCAATTATTTGCCAACTTAATTATCTACTTCTCTGACAGTTAACCTTTGATCAGTTAATAGTTACAGTCTTACATAACAACTTCAAAAAGCTAACTTATCAAGTCAAAAGTTTCGGTAGATTTTTATCGATTTTAAACAAAATTTATTACTAAGGTATAGTACCGTAATATTATGAAACTGGTTTTATAAAATACTTCTAACTTTGAATACAATCTGTCTATAATTGGTTTGAGAAAATAACATTTAATGTTGACCAAAATACTGGAAGTTATGTCTAGATTATTTTGGTACGGATAAAGTTTGTTTGTAAACATTTTAGTATTTATTGAACATATCTCGTCTTACTTATTTTACCCATACAATTTTGACCTATTGTTTAAAGAAAGAAGAATACTTAATCAATGCTTGTGATTCATGAATTTAATATTTTGTTCAGTCTTTATTACCACTTACCTCATGCTTATAGAGTTTCAATTAATATTTTAAATTTTGTATTCTATACAGGTATAGTGGAGTACATAGTGAACTAGGGTCAACTATTGATGATGCTGCTAATATTATGTGGGACAATGTTAGTATTTCTATTAATCATTTAAACATATATTTACATTGTTAATTATTTGAAATTGTTTTAGTTTTTGAAGCCAACCTATGAAATTTTTCTTCAAAAAGGTTTAGAACAGGCCACTAACCAAGCTATCAACATAGCGGTGAATAATACAACATCTCCTATTACTGGTATTCAGTCGCCATTTGTAAAAAGGCCTATGCAAAGAATGAATTCCCATGTCGAGATGAACGACAGGTTTAAACAGACATGATATAATATTGCCTCATGGCGTTAAGTCGTATCATAAATGGCACACATATGTCAACTTTCTGTGATTATATATATTTTTTTTTTTTTTATATATATATATAAAATGTTATACCTATCTACTTGTATGTTAAATTCATTATGTTTATCATCATTTTTAAATGTTAATGTGTATTAATAGTAAATACTATTTATTGTATTGAATACGTAAAGATTGTTTCATTATTTTTCAAGCAAATAATAAATTTTGTTCCAAGGAAATTTCTAACCTAGATCTATTTTAACAATACAAAAATAGTAACAATTTCATTATGTAACATCTAGTTTTAATTATTTTATTAAAACATGTTGTATCATTTAATAGACATATTCAATTCAACAATCATTTTTATATTATCTGATTTTGATAATTTTTAATTAGCAAATCCCATCTTAGTCTTCCAAATATATTTTAATTGTCATTTTTCTTAGATAAATTGCTCAAATCACAGGGACTAGAACCAAGCCGTAAAATTTCTTATATTCAGCTATATTAATTTTGTTTTAATATTTTTATTAACATACGGCTTATTGTTAGGTCCGTTATGCCTTAATCGCCAATAATGTATTCGCAATAATAATAATTAATAACTAATGTTTAAATAATTCTATTTAATTAAGTTATTGTATTTCCGATTTTTAATTTATGTTAATCATGGATTATACTATTGTTTTATGTAAAAAAAACATTAAACGCAACGGTTTATTGGTAAAGAATTATAATGTATTAATTAATTTCATTGCCTAAATATATGTAAATCAATAACCGTTTTACTGTGGGTTTAAGATTAAATTGTATGTACATAAATATTACTATTTTAAGTGCCATGGATGTTAAGTTAAGTACGGGACTGTTATTTTTTTCTGGATTTATGTTATAGCAAAAAATAATATTAAAAACAAGGGTTATATTATTTATTTTTGTAATATTCATAATCATATTCGAGCGAATGGTATTTTATTGTATGTATAAATAGAGCAACCAAAATTAAGATATTTGTTCCAATATAATGTGAATGTGCAACTTTAATTTTATGTGAGTACAAGTTGTATGTTAAAAATACCAGATGTTTTGTATTTAGCATATTACGTTTTTAGTGTCAGACAATGATTGTCAATGTTTTGGGTGTTTAGGTTGTTGTGTTCATAATTTTATGATTAAATGTATGTTCTATATTTTTAATGAAGCATATTTTGTACTTTATGAGTTATTATATATAGTTATTAATATTGTGAATTTTGTCAATCAAGCACTTAACCTAAACCCAAAATATCTATTTTTAACCAGTTCCTTTTAAATAACATGAAACTATAATCTATTCCAACATAATATAATATTAACATTTTTTATTTCAACCTATAGGTAACTTAATTCATACAAAATGTTGTCGTAAGTATCTACTTAATTAATCATCTAATTCAAGTTCAAACTCGATAGAAAAAAGTTTTAAATACTTTTATTTCATTTATTTTTGCAGAACCTGGATGGTAGATAAAAGTAATTTAGTTCTAATCTTTTATATAACAACTTAACAGCCAATTTTATTTTTCAAAGTTTGCAACAACTTCTCTAGATATCTTATTTATATTACGTACCGTGTGCTCTTATATTACGTTATAATGTACCTATTTGTAAATAAAGTTTGCTACAACAACAAAAGTTGAGTCAACAGTAGCAAGATTGCAGGGTTGGTCCTACCCAATTTTTATTTTCCCAATCCACTATCCATCTGACCTGCTAACTAAATATTGCCTAAAGGGGGTTCACACCATAGACCTATTAACTAGTTAATAGGTCTATGGTATGAACCCGGCTTTATCTGCACATAAATGTAACCACACGGTCAAAAGTTGAATATATTCAACTATGCGGTATCGTTTGGTAACTGTGGTAACCGTGATTATTTTACACGACACGGTGTAGTGTGAACCATAGACCTATTAACTAGTTAATAGGTCTATGGTTCATACTTAATGTAACCACACGGTCAAAAGTTGAATATATTCAACTATGCGGTATCGTTTGGTAACTGAGGTAACCGTGATTATATTACACGACACGGTGTAGTGTGAACCCGCCTTTACTCCTTGGATAGAATAAAAAATATGTTCCAAAGAGATATACGGAGAAGATTATAAGACTTACATATATATTATATAGTACCAAAATTAAAAATGGTAAAAGACACAATGTTGAACGAAGCATTAATTAGGTATTTGTCTGTATTCATTAACTATATTTTCAAGTTAAGGAATTACAACCAGCATTCAATGGAATAAAAACTTGAAATAAAAAATATCTCGTAAATTTATAATTATCTACTAACAAAAAAATATTATCGTACATTCATACAAATATTATACGAATGTGTTTTTTTTTTTTTTTTAGTATGTAAAAACACGATAATTAATGCTTCGATTTTCAACTTCTGTATCTTGTATCTATCTTGATGGGAAAGTGAATCCAGTTGGGGAGGTCAAATTCCAAGAAGTTCTCTAAAGCGCAGGGAAAAACCTATATAAATTAGTTTATTCACAATAATATGAAATATACTTAGTAATATTGAATATCATATAGGCTGACTGACTGTCTTCACTCAGAATCGTTTTTCTTATACAATTATATTATAATAACATTGAATTCAAATTTAACAAATTTAATACATTTTATTAGTCGTTACTTATACAAAAGCAGAATATTTTTCCCGCAATAGGTACCTACTTTAATAAAATAAAAATATTTTGTTCAATATGTTACCTACCAATCTGGTTACCTACTATACAGTCTGTATACAGTCAATTACCTATACATCTAAACAGTATAGTAGTATACAATAATAAACTAATAAGTCATAAACTAGGACCTAGGTAGGTACCTACTAGTTACCGCAGCAGGTGAGTTGATTCCCGAGACCTACTTTATGTATTAATTGATTCACGGGTCATTATGCCACGGTATACTCAGTGCCGTAAAAACCGGGTGTGCAAAGTGTGCACCGCACACAGGCCTCGGGCCTCATAATATATCGAAGGGCCTCATAATATATCGAAGGGCCTCAAAAGATCTAAAGACTAAATATATTAAACTAATATAAAATTATTAAAATATATAAATTATTTATTATTGATTTGGAAACGAAACCAATGTTATTTCATTTTTTTTATATAGCATGGAGTCGTGATCACTGTTTTTAGATTTTGAGAGGAACGAACAAATGTATTGATTTTACAAGACGTGAATAATTTTTTTCATTTCTGTCGGTCATCAACATTAACAACATTGGGTGGTAAAAATATTCCGAATTTCGAGATCAGCATTTTTTCTGTTAGATAAGTGAATCTAGTTGGTACTTTTTGGAGATCGAAACCGAAATTTTTAGTTTTAGATATTACAAAGCGTCAAAAAAATAAAAAAAAATTGTAATTTTTACCTAAAACCAAAAATTTTATTTTTGGTATAACTCGAAAACTAATAACCGTAGACCATTGAAGTTTTCACCAAATATTTATATTAATATTTTCAATAAATAACATTTTGGAAAATTTTTACTTTTTTGAGTTAGTTATAGCCTTGAGAAATTGTTTTAAAATTATAGATTATTTTAAATTAAAAATTTTTTTTGTTTAAGCCCGAATTTTAGTCTGCTGACTTTAAAAATTGCAAAAAAAAGTTTTTGAGGTGTGTATTGAAAAAGATAATAAGGGGCCTCAATATTTTGGCTTTGCACACGGGCATCAAGTAGCCTAGTTACGGCACTGGGTATACTGGTAATCTCATTACCGAATACCGATTTTTAAAAATTAAAAAATTTTTAATTATATTATTATAATAAATATATAAATGCCAAAAATGTTCACCCTTTTTTCTTTTAACAATTATTGGTATTGTGTAGGGGTTGGGTTATTAGTTATAACTTATAGGTCAATAAGTCAATATATTATGTCAATATGTGTCAATTAATAGTCAATTATAATTAATAATGCCATTAAAATATTAAATATAATGTGACCAATTGGGGGGTTTTTTTATGACTGACTTGGTGTTTAGACTTTTTAGTTTTTACCAAGTGCTATGTTAAGGTATAATACCGCCGGGGGCACACATATTTTGCAGCCTCGTAAGTCATAAGTTATACCGTTAGGAAACAATAATATAAATAAAAAAACTCACACATCGTATGGATAACGTTGTTTATTACACACTGCACGTTGAAAAGCGTACCTACGTTATATAGGTAAGTAGGTACATATCATTTGACATGTTGGCTGTTAGACGGCATTGTTACAGGTACGAAAAAACGTGGGAACACGTGGCTGGGCCGTCTCAGGCAAACATCTTCTTGACCATGTCACCGTAACGGGCGTTCTGGGCGTCCACACCGCGCGCGGCCACGTCCCGGTAACGTTCGGCCACCGCGTTGCCGGGTTCAATGTTCAGGGCACGGACCGCGTCGACCAGGGCGCCGTCGAACATGCGGAGCTCGGCGGACGCCTGACACCGGCGAACCAGGGCCTTGACGTTGCTCGGCTCGACGGCCAGCGCCTTGCCGGACAGCTGGCGGGCGTGCTCGTAGTTGCCCAACCGCAACTGGCAGGCGGCCATGTTGTTGCACACTACCGCATACATGGCGTCCCGGTCGTCGCGGACAGCATCCACGTTACGGACGAACAACACCGCCCTGGCCGCCCGGTTGAACCGGTGAAACGCGTCCGCGAACCGGCCCTGTCCGTACAGACGATTGCCCACATCCTTGTGCCGGGCGGCCTCCGTCAGTTTCAGCCTGTCGTCGCCGCGCCAGCCAGCTCCGCCAGCCGCCTTTCGCACGGCCGACAACCGGACGCGGCCATTAACGCGGCCACCACGTCCATCACCCACGCAAAACTCCCGGAGCTCACCCGGTCGCATACCGGCCACTACCGCTTCCAGGCCCCTGTCCACCACGCAGTCCGCTTCGCCGAGCACAAACACAAGCGCGCGGTCAGTCCCGTCGAACCACTTGGACGTGGACGGGCCGCAGTCAGTCAACGGTGCCTGCAGCCACACGTCCGTCAGCGCGACGGAGCACTCGTCTCCGATCAGCGGTCGAAACACGGAAGACGGCGGCGGCGTCTCATCGTTGTCAGCCAACGGACGCTGGTCGATCACCTCGCAAACGGGAATCCTGTTCATTTCTACGCAGCCGTCACGGTTCACTGAAGACTTCAAGCAGGCTTTGGATCCACGAGATTTCCACTTAGTCACTGCAATACCCACACGTCGCCATCATTAGTATTCATTTAATACTATTAAATACTTCAATACTACTTTAATACTATTAATATAAACGCCAGTATGAGCTTAAATACATTATATATTATGATATTTAAGTACCTATACAATGTTATATCATATATTATAATTATAATATACCTATGGCAAGTATATTATATTACATAATAAATACAATTTAACAAAACCTTAATTGAATAGGTATTAAGAGAAAAACAAAAATATAAAAGTACAGTATAGACGCATAGACAGATAAACGGAGTTAAAGGAAAACTTACTGTAAACCATTGGTGTAGACAGGTATTTATATTTAGGGAGGGGGATATATATTCATAATTTTTAAGGTAAATCACAAGATAGTGCCCCCGCAATAAAATATTGTATATAAAAAAGTAGTGATCTGCCATAGGTAGGTACCTACTATTGGTGTCTACTGTCTAGATAAGTAAATTTAAAAATTGATTGGGATACGTAAAAAGTAAACTAAAAAAATTTTAATTTTAAATTAGTCAAAATATTTTAGTGAATTTTCACGTGGGTATATAAAATAATAAAATAAAAACGTTTGGTGAAAATTTCAAGTACCTACGGTTATTAGTTTTTGAATTACAATAAAAAATAAGAAAATTCCTATATGAGATCTTGTTCATTTACGGGCGAATATATCTAATGTCTAACTTCAGACGCTCATAAAAAAATATTGTGGATTTACGCTCAACTTTTTTTTTTAATTTCCACTAACAACTTATGAGAAATCTATAGTATTAAACTTTTAAGTTTTTTGACCAAGCAAGATAATTTGTATTTATAATAATTTAAAAAAAAAACCAAATAAAACTCGAAATTTTCTTCTCACGATCAATATAGGTAGCTTAAAAAAAGTCAAAAATTTTTTTAAATTTTATTGTGTATAAAAAATGGTAATATAAAAATTTGAGAAAATTTAATTTATCTACGGTAGAGGGTTTTTTGTAGAGTTACACCCAATAACAAATACGATTTTTTAGAATTTTATCCTTATTTTTTTCCCTGACTTTTAAAAACAACTTTTTCACTTTTGGTCAACAGATGATAACGAACAAAAAAATTAAAATAAAAACAGACATAAATACATCATTGTAAAATCAATATAATTATTGTTCCACTCATACTCTAAAAAAAATCATGGGGAGATCTATAATGTCTACGGCCATGCTATAAACTTAATAACCTTATTAGAGATAGAACTTTAGAATGAACCTAAGATAACCAAGCATTTTGTATCGAATCAATAGTGTAAAATTTGTTACATTCTCGATAGATATACAATCTATATTTTGTGAGGGGTTATTATAATTTATAACGATAGTTTGTTGGGTTTTTATTGATCACGTAGGACTAGAACAAGACGAGTAAAATTCACAAGCTATAATTATATTTAAAAGTTTGAACGAGAATTAAATATCTGCAAGTCTACGCCTAGAAGTAAGAAATCCTAAATTAACACAATCTCGATTATTTTTAGGAGTGTAAATGTGTAATTGAGAAAGGTGTAGGTACCTAGGAAAATGTTTCACTGTCTTTTATAGCCCATAAACCATATCAATCGCCTCTGAAAGTCTTAAAGCGCTCGAGCGATTCAATAACACCTATATTTGCGAATGGTTCCATAGAATTTAACAATACCTATTACCTACCCACCAAGTATTGGTCCGACAAGTGAGACATTATAACGTTTTGAGACAACGCTCGTTTTTTAATTATTTTGTGTTTCTAATTTTAATAATAATTAAAAAACCAAAATGTCTAAAGGATTTTGAGTAAATTTGTTCAATATGTGAGGAAAACAGCAAGTTAGGCTGTGAAATATGACTCAAATATCCCTAAAATTGTCTCTTCGAGGCAAACACCAAGACTAGTCATAGCTTGTATTAAATGTCCAAGCTTTTTTACCCAACAAATACAATTTTATTGAAATGTATGTATCTATGGTAATTTGTTTTAGAGTTACACATTACACTAAATGTGATTTTGTCAAAAACTGATTTTGCAAAGAATTCCAGTTTTTCCTTAATTTTTATTTTGTTTTCCCCAGCGCTTTTGAAAACTATTGGAAATTTCGGGAAATTTTGGCCTCCCAATGCACCAACTAGATTCACTTTCCCATCGAACAAGATACTGTTGAAGAAAATCGAAGCAGTTTTACTGCCCCAAACAGTATATATATATATATCATAGACACAAAACAAACACACATCCTTGTAAATCGCTCCACTCAGAATCTAAAATGTTTGTTGTCGTTCAAAAAAAGCAATAACTTATGGTACTTGTTTGTTATCGCCCCGCCAGTACACCTTATAAAATTTAACGCCCCGCCACTCTTGTTTGTTATCGCCCCTCCATAAAAAAAAAAAAATATTTCAATGTATAATATTATTTTATTTTAATGTTATAATGTTATTTTGTTTTAAATATATAAATGTATAGCATAAAATGTAAATTAAAAATGTATAAAATATAAAATATGTATAAAAATGTAAAAATATATGAATATTTTAGTTATAATGGAGGCCAGAATTCAGAAATATCTTTGAGGATAGTTTCAAATGCGTCTTGTTTTCCGAGACGTGTTCTCCACATAAACTCTGCCAAATATGATTCAAGAAAATTTCTGTTAGTTCCACGACGCTTTTTATTGCCCCATTTAGCAGAACCCCACAACCTCTCAATATTTTGGGTGTGAGCCCCTGTGTCCGGATCGACAAAATTCGTAATCCTTTTTCCTTTCGGCAACTTCTTTTTTGACAACGCCATCGCGATCCCTTGATAAACATTATATGGCCATTTTCACACACTTCACTAACTTTAACTATATTATGTTGTTGTAAAAAGCTAATTCCAGTATCACTGTTTGAAACAATTGAAAGTAATTCAGTAAAATTCATTTTAACGTATAAATTAATTTTTTCGAATTTTTCTGTAGTAGGTAATAAGTAAATGAAACGGTAAACGAAAGCCAGCAACGAACTAAATATCCTATATCATAAAAATGATAAAAGTACATTTTATCATTTTCTAAAATAGATCATAAACAATTAGCAATAGCGATAAATTGTATGCGATGTACTGGAGGGGCGATAACAAACAAGAGTGGCGGGGCGATAAATTTTATAAGGTGTACTGGCGGGGCGATAACAAACAAGTACCAAAAAAAAATATTTATATAAACGTTTTTTTTTTAAAAAGAGTGTACCTACTTTGTCACTTTGATAAAATAAATACAGTATATTATATGAGGGATAAGCGATGTACCGATGTGAGTAGTAAAATATTATGTTTTTGAGGTCACACTATTCCCGCTACCGGCGCTACCTGAGCAATTAGTGGCGAGAGATATTTTACTTAATGGAGTCCCTATTAGGTTTACCTACCTACTCGGCGACTTATCACTATTCCTTCCTGCAATCCTAGTCGATACCTACCTTGCAATAACCCACCTACCCACTGATTAGTGTATCGGGAGTCGGGACTAAATAACTTACTTCACTTTGCCACGCTACCGGGAGCAAGCGCAAAGGGGTCTGCGGGCATTACCTGTGAGTATTTATTAGCAACCACCGTCCACCGGAGTCTGGAGCTTCAACAGAAACGGGTGATGAGTGACCAAAAAATAAAAGTACTGCAGACGTTTCCGGGATTTGGTTCATTCGCAGTCACCCATCTGTAAAACACGTTACGTGTCTGTATGACTATTAGGCGATACTATAAAGGGTAGTTTGGAGTACTGGAGTAGGCAATGGTCGGTTTTTTTTAACGGCCAATGACGTCGAAAGTTTGCGGCTTTAACAGCTGTAGCTAAATAGATGCTGCGTACACGACAAAACGGAACAAGTGCCCAAGTCGTCGAAAGCTCGTGCAGGTGTTACCGCAGTCATGCGTCTTGCAGGTAACGTCGACGGCCTGTCTGCAAGAACGCACGGATCAGGTCAAGTCGATTTTCATTAAATTTGAACTGGATCCCAAACTTTCTACTAAATATCTAATAAAAGTTAAGTAAAATCATATAAGCCTATTGTTGCCTCTGCGCTTATACTATACCTAAAATAATGATACGAACACTAAGTATACAACTTAACGATGCTTAAAACTAATAATATTGAGTTTGTAGATGATCTTGCCTAAATAATTTGTCTGAAACGTTACATCAAATTCGTCTCCAGGCCGATAGAATTGATTGTAAAATACTCCATTATTCACCAAAGCATATTCAGAGTCAAAACCTGAAAATAAACACAAGGCAGTCTGTACATTTATAACTGATCTTAAACTAGTCACAGTTATCCTTAACATATCATATATTGACTATCGTGTAAATCTACTATGCCAGTAATATGTATATAGGACTATAGGAGTATACATTTAAAATGTAATCAAACAAAAACTTAAAATTGTTTTTAAAAATATATAATTAAATCATAACCATTTGATAGTACACTAAATATGTCATATGCCTCGTATAACAAATAATTTAGGTACCACAGTAGTACAATACTGTTTTAGAGTTGTTTCCTCTGAGTAAATATTTATTATTTCTACACAGCTATAATATTTTCATTGTTTCTATTATCCACAAATATAATTTATTTATAACACAGAGTTAAAATCTTTTTTAAATTCATTTTTATGAATGAGTTTGTAACAGTAATTCAATATTATTCATGAATCTCTAAATATTTTTTTTATTAAGTGTATTTCATTTTAAGTTCAGTACAAATTTTACACCAATCCAGTTCAATGATAGGATGATTTTTACACTTTATAGTGACTATAAATAATTGAATACAAAGAGCTATAAGATTTATAAGCAATGTTATAATATTCTCTAAAATGCACAAGGTATAATCTTATTTGTTTAAAACTTGAAATCTTTATATTTTTTGCTTGTTTTTGCTTCTTGAGCAGCTTTCCTTTTTTGTCCTTTCTTCTTTTCGGTCTCAGTACCATCGTCTTCCCCGCCCTGTTGATCCTTCATTCTTTGCTCATATCTAGCTGCCATAGCTTCTACATCTCCAGCTAATTCCAATTCAGATGGATCTAAGCTGACTTCAACTTCGCCAGGTTTATTTGCCGCGGCAGTTGGTATGTCATACATGTGTGTAGATGCCATCATAGAGCCACGAACAGTGTCTACCTTCTTTTCTGGTAAAACATGGTAGAGTGGTTGTTGCTCACTACTTTCCATTTCAGATTCAATCTTACGTTTTCTTAATTCAATATATTCGGGTGTTTCATAACCACTTGGTAATCCCGACATAATTCCTGATGGTGTAGCTAAGCCTTCAGCAACCGGTGTGGCAATACCACTAGCATCAATTGCTACTTCTTCAGTTTCCTTTACTTCTTCTTCCTCTTCTTCTTCTTCGCTTTCTTCTGCGTCTGATTCTGAATCTGGTTCTCCCCACATGGATTTATCAATTTGCTCTTCAGCTACATGGGATTCATCATAATCAGATGGTGTACCAAACACATTTCCATAAAGAGGTCGACCACGTTCATCTACAGGAGGTTTTCCCCAACCACCAGCATGATAACCGAAAGAACATCCTTCGGGAATGGGAGCATTAAGACCAGGAATTTTAAGAGCCGGATAAGATGGTGGTGGACCATAACGTTGCATAGCAATAAGCCACGGTGGAGGAACTTTGTGAGCGTTATGACCAACCGGCATACCTAAAGCAGTACGCAATTCAGCACTTAAATCACCAGGTTTCTTTTCTCTAAGTTTAGTCTCATATTCTTTGCCTTCATAGTACAAGTCACCATGAAGAGATAACCTTGGTTTAGTTTGCAATTTAAAAAATGCATCATGTAATTTTTTGTAATCAATATCTATTTTTCCCATTTTAGGTCGAACCCTTTCTCTCATTTTATTTTTTAATGATTTTTCATCTTCTTTTTCTTGATGGGCAGCTCTCATTTCCATGATACCAGTACGCTTAATAAAATCAGGCAAATCAAATGGCGGCTTTTCAATACCTCGTTTGCCTTGTAAATACTTACGCTTGAAGCACCAATGACGAGGTACAGGTACTGTGTTACGATGTGCTTTTAACTGTATTAAGAGATGAGGATCTCTGGCAGTCACATCATGCATTTCTACAACATCTGGTCTAGAAACAAGTTGTTTTAGTTCAGCTACACTTAAACGAGTAACCTTTTTAAATTGTCTTCTTGACAACTTATCAGGACCCTTGTGCTGATTTTCTCCATCTTTATCTCTGAGATCATCATCATCTTCTTGTTCAGGGAGCTTAGGCACTTTCTTTAAATCTACACTGGGCAAAGTAGCTTCTTGACCACCATCTAGATCTGCTGGTTTTTGTTCTGGTTCAGGAATTTTGAAAATCTCAAACACCTTAGTATATTGCCTATACATAGGTTTAAGGTCGAACACGCTTACAGTTTCTTGTATGTATTCAACCTCAATTTCTAATTTTTCAACCTTGTTCTCTTTGTCTAAAGATGTTATTTCTTTTACTTTTTGCTCATTTTTCAACTGCTTCTTTTTTTTTTTCTTATACTTTTTCTTCCTTCTTTTAGCTACTTTACGATCTTTAGTAGACATTTTAACTACTTGTTCTTCTTCTTCATCATCATCGTCATCGTCATCTTCATCATCCTCAACATCTTCAATTATAGGCTGTACAACTTCAGTGTTGTCTTCTTGTGAATATTCTGTTGCTTGAATATAGTTCAATGCTTGTTCAAGGGCTGGGGGAAGAGCAACATCTTCACCAGGTGGAATTAGCAAATCTTCTTCGAAAACTTCTGGTTCATACATAATTGAACCACACAAGAAATTTGAACAGATATTTTAATTATAAAATAAGCTTACGGTTGTAAATATTTTTTGAAAGCTCTCGAGTAGGTACTGCTGAATGAATTTTATATCCAGGTATTCTATGTTTCTTAAAAATGGAACACAGTCACTATTTCCATCAGCAATCACCACTATTTCACCTAGAAAATATGGATTTAATTATTAAATATAGATTACATGTAAATAATATGGTACCGCGAAAAAATAACCCCGGAAAAAATATCCCCGGAATTTTAGACCCCGAAAAAAAGAACCTCGAAAAAATAACCCCGTGAAAAAATAACCCCGTGAAAAAATAACCACGGGAAAAAGCCCCATATGAGATGTTGAAAATTAATCTAAATATTGGTGTTAATATGTCATTATGTAAAAAAAATTACAAAATGTATAACATACCTTACGTACAATTGTTATGTTTCCACAAATAACGTTAATTTTGGATTCAATAATAAATTATTTATTACCTACGATAAAAACGATTCAGAGCAAGGTGCCAGTATGTCAGACTTCTGTCATATCGATCAGATATATAATAACAAGGTACAGCGACGAATAAGAAAGGTACCTTTATCTTTAATGTTCTAGAAGCGGTAATTTATAAAATTTGTGTATTTATAAAATGTCCTGAGCGTGCTCATTTCTCAGTATTACTACAGTGCTACAGTACTACAGTGGTCACTATATAGTGTGCTTTGTTTTAATTTCTATTTGAATAGTATTAGTGTTATGGACATTCTAGATATTTTCGAGAGCCAGAAGGGCAAAGAAAAGTTGGCATTTAAAAAATATATGTATGTTGTACACAAAGAGTGTTTAAATTTTATAAGGTGGAAATGCTGCAAAAAAAATAGAAAAAATCAAAAACTGCTCAAAACAGATTAAAAACGTTATGTGAACGGTTAAATTCAAACGAAATTGAAGTAGACATGTTTTTGAAAAAAATATCCTTTAATTTAAGAAAATGACTATAAAATAGATATTAATATTATATATATTATAGGTTAGGTTTTAGGTTATTATTATTGTATTACCCATTTATGGTGAATAATTTTTAAAAATTTGACAATTTGTTTTAGGCCTGCATGTACAACCTTACAAATCAATTTTATTACAGTTATTTTGGTTATTTTTTCCGTGGTTATTTTTTCACGGGGTTATTTTTTCGGGGGTTTTTTTTTCGGGGTTATTTTTTCCGGGGTTATTTTTTCTGGGGTTATTTATTAGGCAAATCAAATAATATACTTGTTAGATGTAAAATAATTATGAAAATTAGTTAGGTATTATTGGGTAAAAGCTATCAGAAATTGTCAATTGAAGTTTGCCAATAACTTGATTAAATTAACCATTATCTAGAAAATAAAATAACATACATAATATAACATACTATGCAAAACAAAATGCAAATTAGTTATCAATTTATCAGTTACAGATTAATGATTATATGGTATTTAATTGTATGTATTTTTACCTGTTTGATTTAAATAATAACATAATATATAGGTTTTGTATTCAGTCTTAAACAAAACAACCATATTTAAAACATATACAATTGGGTACTTGTTTGTTATCAACCCACCTACAAGTGACTGTAGTTTTACTCTGGTATTTTTTTCATAAATACAATTTAATGTACATACTTAAAACAGTTACAACTACACATAGTATTATTACAAGCTTATATCATGATAATATAATAAAATAGGTAATTATTAAATTTAACTATTATAAGATTTATTTACCGTTTGTCTATGAATATATCGCGTACTGGACTTCCTAACAAATAAATTAGCAAGGTACAGAGACATATTGAATTTTTAGATAAAAATACTGCCAACACGGTTGACTGGTCTTCTGGTGGCGAGAAAATAACAATCAAAAGTCAAAAACTGAATAGGAAGAACAATAAAATTATATTTTTATACCTTCACAAGAGTTGAAAGTATGTTTGGTAAAGTATCAAAAAAATATATAAATATAACTTTATGTTAGGAAAGTTTATTGAAAAAAGTCCATAGCTAATAATGATTACAAATGACAATTACCAAAAATGGTTTAATTACAGTTATCAATGGGTAAAGTTTACGTGTTGTTTTGTAATTGATCATTTACAAGGCAAGAGTCAATAACTTCTACACGAATAAGAAAAAGTGATGCATAATGCACATAGTGAACTTGATACAGGTTTTAACTTTCAGGTGTATCTGAAAGTTCAGGGTTCAGCACACAATTTGTATTAAAATCCACACACTATTTATACAAAACAATTATGATCAACATACCATTTTATTTGGTTACACTCCGGAGACGAACTTCCATCGGGTATGTTACTTCTATAGACCACACCGACACCGATAGTCACGAATACAACACGGGGAAAATGTATGTGCTTGAGTAGTTGTGTCGGTCTGTCGTCCGTGTTTGGTTGATAGTTGGATGATAAACATTGAACAGATAACAAAATAGACGCCGTGAGAATAACTGGGAGATTGTAAATTTTCGCGCTATTTTTCGATAAAGTTAGGTTAGTCGGTTTTTATAATTTTGATTTTTGGCGATCGTTTCTATTTCTCTAATTTTTTCTGAGTTTAGAGTATCTCACGAATCACGATCAGCAACAGTGTAAAACTGTAAAACAGTTCATGCTTGCGACTAAAGAAGAAATCCTTTTTCACAATTCACTAGTCGTGGAATAGCTTCGACATTAACCCATGATAAGGTTTGGTGGTCTTTACTCTTTAGTAAGGTAAGGTTATTTTATCATGATTTAATCTTTAACTATATTTTCAATTTTGCCCCTTGCCAAGTTTCTTTTCAAATTTCGAGCATGCCCCATTTCCCCATAGACCAAAGTATTAAAGTATACGTCTATTGAATAATAACTATAAAATATTTAAATGTATATAGTTCTTGATGAAATGCCCATTCTTATGGTTAATCTTTTTTCTGCAGAAGTGCCCTAATCCCAATTACCCAATTACTAACCTAGTCACTGCAGAACACAGAAACTCAGTTAAGTGGGATTCTGTTTGTCCTAAAGGTTTAAGAAGACGTTACACCAACATTTGTTGTCTCTATCTTATAAGTAACATAGCAAATTGTTCTCTCAATAAAACACTTTTCGCTCTGTTAGTTTAAAAATAAGAGTGAATTGACCTAGTTTAAAATTTAAAGGTAAGATTATTATCTAGACAATCTCATAATCTTTTTATTATATTTTAATTTTAAAGCAAGTTATGAGTATTTTAAGATGATCAAACAATTTATAGTTATAAAATACTCATAACTCGCTTTAAAATTAAAATTTAATATAAAGCCCATGAGATTCCTAGATAATAATCTTACCTTTAAATTTTATAAGAAGTCAATTCACTCAAATTTTTAAACTAGCGGCTCTGAGCGTAGGTACAATTTGCTATGTTATTATTACTAAGATATTATTCCCTTAGAAGGATTAATCCCTGCTAACAATAATGCCGCCACTGGGTGACTTCCCCCTCCTGTAAACCTAATCGTCATCACATTTACTTATTGTATCACATGTAAATACAGATTGTAAATATATTATGTTTGTTCAATAAAAAAAAAATAAACAATAATAAGTATAAAACAGAAGAGATATTAAAAGCGGCATTAATGTATGATTAAGATATACCAGCTAATTCTCACCTGGAAATACAAGCTGAATTAGAGCTCTGGAAGACGAAATGTGCCAACACAGAAAATCCAAAACCCCAAACTGCGGTTGAAACATTGGTACATTGTAAGGTATTTTACCCAAACATTAAAATATTACTACAAATTTTTGCAACTTTTACAATAACATCAGCAACAGCTGAAAGATCATTTTCTTCCCTAAGAAGACTGAAAAATTACATGAGATCTTCTATGACAGAAGACAGGCTAAATGGGTTAGCAGTGCTGCATATACATAAAGAAATACCCATCGATATCGACGATGTCATAAATATATTTTCTCGACAGAAGCAAAGGCGAATGAAAACTGAAGATTGGTCAAAAGACTATTGCACTTATTATTATCTTTTTTATTATTTTAAAATATATTATAATTAATATACATACGTACTAAAATTATATATTTTGTCTTTGTGTAATACAATTTATAGCCCCCCCCCCCCCATTTCATATTTCTAGATCGGCCCCTGCTAGGTACCAAACACTGTTGAGCCATTTTTAGATGTATATGTAGCTGATAAATTATCTACCCACGTGGTTGACTTATTAGTTATTAATATTAAGTCTTACAGTACTTACACAATACATAGCTAACATTTTTTGTATTTTATTGATCCTTATTATGGTTGAATAATGTAGAACAATATTTATTATATACCAGATTCCTATATAATAGTCTATTTTGTATTTTTTAGTTGGCATTTAAATCCTTAAGATGATTAAAATCGATAACTTATCACCTTCAAAAATGGATGATATTGAAAGTACGTCTGACGATGAAGATGATAATTTGACATATGAACAACAAAGAGAAAAAAGAATGAAAAAAAATGAAGAAATGTTGGAGTGAGTTATTTAACCTTAAAATTAATATTCTCAACAGTTAAGAGGATGCATTTGTTGTCTCCGTCTTACACATGTACGACATAGCAAATGTTCGTTCACTAGTTTCAATAGTGTGCTGTTAGTTTTGATATTAGAGTGATTTGACCTATTATACATTTTTTAGATATTAACATTATCTGTCCTTAAGCATTTGCTTTTATTTGATATTTTAATTAATCAAGCGAGAGATGATCGTTTTTAATTTTTGATATTTCACATACCCATATCTTGCTTTAAAACGAAAATTTCATAAAGTCATAAAGCTTAAGCACAGATAATGTTCTTACCTTAAAGTTTTATAATAGGTCAATTCACTCTAGTATCAAAACTAACAGCACATTATTGAAACTAGTGAACGACAATTTGCTATGTCGTACGTGTGTAAGACGGAGACATCAAATGTATGGGTAGCATCCTCTAAATGTTTAAATATTAAGCCAAATATAGTGGCACGGGGGGAGCCCCTTGGGCGGGGTTGAACGTCATTCCCCATGTGGATTTGATATTCGCTCCCCCAGAACTAGGATATATCCGCCACTGGCCAAATTCGGTAAGTCACGCTGTCTGATAGGTCACATACTAAACGAATACCTAAAATTTAAATCATTGTACATCTATAATTTGTTGATAATTAAAATAATGTATATTAATATTTCAGTATACTTGGTGTAAATCAGGCTGCAAAAACATTGGTTAATTGCTTACAAAAACAGACACCAGTTAAAAAGTCTAAACCTAAAAATACAAGCTTGTAAGTATTAAATGTTTTGATCATGTCCCTTAGTAATTTTCATTCAACTTCCTAATTTATAATATATTTTTTTTAGAAAACCTGAGAGACGTTCATTGAGAATAGCTAATTTGCCTGCATCTGAAGATTATCATCTCCCTGGGGAATCTGAATTAAAATCTAACAATTCTGAAAGTTCTAAGAAATATGATTCTTATGAAACTAATTTTAAAGATCAAAGTTAGTACCTTTATATACTTAAATTACCCCTTTTTTTTGTGTGCCCTTCACTTAAATAGTCCCAACTCCAAATGTTTTTTCCTTCAAGTCTGCTCACGCAGCCAATTTTTACCAATTCCATCCAATAACAATCTTTTCCGCGACAATCTGTAGGAATGACTTGTTAGTATGGGATACTTGTGGGGATACTCAGAACAAACTAATTGCGTATTATTGTACTACTTTTTATCCAAGTTTAAAAAAAATATCAGTGTGATAAGTACCCAACACAGCTACACCCAATCTATGTTTTCTGTTTGTAAACTACATTTAAAAAATAAATTATGATCCGTTTCACCGCATTTGCCAGAGTGTATGCCTTTAAAGAAAACTTACTTCACTAATTACTAATTATTTTTTAAGAAATAAATAGTTGTAAAATGTAATTAAGATATATTAAGATTATGTTATTTACTTAAGGATCTATATCAATACCAGAAGAAGACTCTGATTTTGTTGAAAAACTGAATGATGACTTAGCCATTAAAGAAGCTGTTAAAGATTTTCATCTGTTACCAAGTCATAAGTAAGTAATAAGTTTTAAATTATTAATAATTTATATTTCCTAAATGCTTAAATTGGAAAATGTTTCATTCTATTTGTATTTTCTAACTGACTTTCACTATGTCCCATTAAAAAGTATATTTTTCTAAGCCTCATAACTAATGTATTATAAATAATTTCATTTTTCACTATTAATATTAGAAGTCTCAATTGAATGTGTGAACTAATATGTACACAAACACGAAGTCCGTGTACACGTGAACGAAAAATGTATATTCATTGTATAGTGCGTTTATTGACGAATATTTGTTTAGGTGATATTGTAAAGTGGTGCGATTTTTAATGGTAATCGGCCTTTTTGTATACTTAGTGTGCTAACTTATTAGGGTTCCGTACGGTAAAACAGAAGCCTATTACTAAGGCTGTTCTGTTCATCCATCCGTCACCAGGCTGTATCTCATGAACCATGAAAGTTAGAAAGTTCAAATTTTCACAGATTATGTATTTCAGTTGATGCTATGACAACAAATACTATAAATCTTTTTTTTTTATTTTTCGAGTTAATTGAGGGATGGAAGATTAACCGCGTTAGCATTACTTCTTCTCAATACTAAAAATCCTAAAATATATAATCCAAGCAGTGTTGCCAACATAGCTGATGATGGTACGGAACCCTTCGTGCGCGAGTCGGACTCGCATTTGGCCAGTTTTTTTTTACTATTATTGTTCATTAGTTGTAGATGAAATAAAATAAAATTTAACCCGTAATGTCGTCCACACATTTAATCATAAATAAGTTACCTCCTAATATTGTATTGCGCATTTATTTGTCGTGAGTACAATCTTGAATGGATGTACCGTTTATTTTATCAAATAGCAACAATTGTTTTACCAACAAGTATAAGCATAGGTTATTTTTTTTCTGTATTGTGCTTTTGTCAAATATTACATTACAATATTTATACTAATGGGTAAAAAAAAAGTTGGGTATGGGAATATGTTAAAGGAAAAGGGATAAGGCATTCTTTGGATTATGTGAGATGAAATAATGAACATTATTATGTTGGTGGAACAACTGGGTCTTTAATAAGACATTTAAAAATAATACATAAAGTTAATCAACCAGAGACATCAAAATTCAAGAGGTATACACATCAAAAAATAATGTTTCTACATCTATGTCTATATTATCGTGAATTTATTCATTTTTATTAATACAGCAATATATGAGATAAATCTATTAAATGTTAATTTTAATTTAACATGTATACGTGAAAGTGTGTACACCTGACAGCATAGGGAACTCTAATTAATATATTAAACATTATTTTATTTATATTTAGATTTGTTCATGTGTTAAAAAGTCTGGATATGTATACACCATCACTAAAAGTGTGTGAAAAACGTATCTACTCTCTTGCAATTCATCCATCGGAAACTTCTTTGATAGTTGCAGCAGGGGACCTGAGAGGAAACATATGTGAGGAAAAAATATAATTAAATATTTTTACTATGGAATTTATCACATAACAATAATTTTGTTGTAAATTTAATATGTTAACTCATAAGTCATAAGTAATAATTCAATTTTGTAGCATTGTACAACAATAGAAATTCAGAAATGCGCGAGTATAGACTTCATGATGCTCCTGTTAATTGCATTTCATTTTGCACTTGGGATCCACACAAGTTGTTTTCAACTAGTCATGATGGGTCGGCCAGATGTGGTGACATTGTTAAACGAACTTTTGATGTTGTCAGTAAAAATGTTTTCACTTCAGAATAGACTTTATAATTTTTGTATGTAGCTATGTCATTTAAAGTTTTACTATTTAAATAAATAGATCTATAAGACAGACTGGAAGGGTCAAAGTAAATCAAAAATGAACCATGCCACATGGCACACTGAATTTGAAAGAAATCTTCTCATAGGAAATGGTATGTTTGTACTTTGTACGCATGACACCTTTTAACTGTTACAAGATATCAAGATTTTATTATTTTATGTTTAAGGTTCTGGTCATGTAGATTTGGTTGACACACGAACACCAGATAAAATTATTAACACTGCCTGGTGCCATGAAAGATCTGTGCGTACAGTTCAATGCCACCCATTGGAAAAACATCACTTTTTAACTTCATCTGGAATTGGGTAATTACTTATTGCTATTATAATATTATGTTAAACTGTTATAAAATCTGTAATATTAGCATCTAAAATGATAGCATTTAAATGTAGTTTTAAAAACATTTAGCTTTATAGTATAGACTATTGGTAATATATTTTTGTGGTGTTTGTTTCATTAACCAGTAAAATATAATTATATGTATACTTATAGAGAAGTTTCCTTGTGGGACATAAGAAATATGACTGACCAATCAATTAATCCAGTTTTACAATTTGAGCATCCTAAATCATTGACAAGTGCATTTTTTTCTGCCTCTGGTACTAAGATGGTGTCAACATGTAACGATGACAACATTAGAATCTTTAATACTGATAGATTAAATTCAAGTGCTACAAGTAAGTTAAGAAACCGGTTTTCTATAAAAATATTTATTAACTAATTATAAAAATACTGTGGCAGAACAAAAAATAAAAATTATCCACTTAGACCCACATTTGTATGTAAAACAAGATATACCCTAGTGCAACAGTTCTAAGCCTTATTATATCCGTGTACCACCTACACAGTTTGAAAATTTTCCTGAACCACTTGACTGAATAACCTTTCATTTTTTATTATCAAAAGTGTATACATTGTTATACATGTATGGAATTCATATTTATTAAAAAATAAGCATTTACAAAAATGTGCAAAAATTAAATTAAACATGAACAATTATTATTTATGTTATTATTAATATCAAATAAACCAAATAATATTTAGGTAATGTGAATAATAATCCATTCCATTTTCTTTATAAAGGTAGTTTTTCTTCATTTACCAACTAAGAGGTCTCTGTGTACCACAGGTTGAAAAACACTGCCCTAGTGGATGTAGTGGCAAAAATGTCAAAACTAACTGGACAAAAAAAATTTATAATTTTTATTTAATATTTCATTATAATTTTTTTAATTATCATAATTACTTAGAAGACAAATTGATAAATATAAAAATTAACTTAGAACAATTATTTAATGATAGAAAATAGATAATGGTTCAACAGTAATTTTCATCTATCTTTTTGATGAATAAAATGTTATTCTTGATCAATTAACATGCATATCTTTCCCATTTAACTAAGCACTAAAAATTTGGGTTTTTCTATGCAGTTTTATGTACAAAAAAATAACATTTGTTCCAAGTTTTGTGACCTAATTTGAGGTGCATCAGTGCTAGTCAGACAAGATCAATATTTATGAAATATTAATTTAAATATTTTTTTTTTTAGAACCCATAAACATTATTCCACATAACAATCATACAGGACGTTGGCTTTCTGTATTTAAAGCTAAATGGAATCCTGGAAGAGATAATGAATTCTTCGTTGGATCAATGCTATCACCAAAAAGAGTATGTTTAATAATTAATACTCAGTTACATTAAAATAGCTTTTAAGTTTTAACAGAATATTCTTATATGAATATTCCAATTAATAATTTAAAGGATTGTTAGTAAGACTATAGAAATATATGTTAATATATTGACTGATGATATTATATTTTCGATAATTATACCCCAATAACTAGAATTTGAAGGCAATATAAATAATAAAATATTAAAAAAGCATTTTTATGTAAAATAAAATTAACTACCACATACTTCGACAAAGTGACCTTCCGATGTTCACTGAAGTAATAGGTGCGTATTTCATTGATAATTTAACACAAAATATTTAAAAGGGGGAGGGGAGCATTTATTGGCTAAAAATAATGTTTACCCATTAGCATAGAAATTAAATGAAATACATTTTTCTATCTTTATCTAAAACAAAAAGGTATTTGAGTGTGTGGTTTGATTTGAATGAAAGCAATTGCTTGTAATAGTTACTAATATTAATAATGAATTAATTTGTTGAAAAATACTAGACTAAATATTTAAAATTGTAAATGACACTGATAATATCATTAATCTTTATACTAGTACAATACCTATGTAATTTTTATCAAATGTAATGTATTCTTTTATTAAAAACTTTATTATTTAAACATACATTATAATTAATTTCTTATGTATTTTCAGATACAAGTTTATAATTGTGCCGGACATGTATTGCACAATCTGATGTCTACAGATATGACTACATATTGTTCAGTCATAGAAGTACATCCCACTCAGGCTATTTATGTCGGAGGAAATGGATCTGGTCGTTTGCATATATTTAGCACCAAGGAACAACTAACATAAAACGTTTTTTTACTAATTTATTTATTTTTACTTTTTTATCTTAATATATAAGCAAACCAATTTTTTTTTACAACCACATCTTTAGTTTATTAAGGATTATATTATATCTAACCTAATTAAAGTAAAAAAAAAATATCATTCTTTTAGTGATATGCTGTAAAATATTAATATAGTAACATGTGCAATGTATATAAGTTGTAGCCTTGGCACATTATTTTACAAATATGTGGTTGCCTTTCTAATTAATACTACCTGTATTTTTTATATTTTTTATATTTTTTATATTTTTTTTAAATAATGTGACTGAAATTTGTTATAACATCTCCTGTGTGTATTAATGTTATACCATAACAAATAAAATACATTTGGAACACAGATTGTTATTGTTGCAGTAGAATATTATACTATATATTCAATCGATGCTATTATATGATCAAGTGTTCATTTGTTGTATTTTAACTATCAGAAATTTTACTGGTATTTTTTTAGTAACTACAATATTGGAATTTATCCTAAGATTGTTTTCAATGTTAGTTCTGCTATCAATGCAGACATCATTGTAGTATTATTTCAATAGACAGAAGTGTTTAACTTTAAATATGCAATTGTGATTATATTAAAAGCTGATTTAATATAAATGTATAGCCATAAATTAAGAAAAAAAAAACTGGAATTTACCTGCGGGGAAAACAGTATACAAGCATGCCTCATAATATTCCTATAGAAATGGTGTATGAATAGGTGGCTCATAGGGCAGCTTGTACTTTACCCTGATACAGTACCCACTAAACCATAAGAGGTCTGCATGGTTTTTTGCCATTGCCTGATCATTATTTCCAGTCTACTCTATCTTAGCCTATGGTTATATTATACTCTGTTCAAGATAAGAAACCCAAACAGCAGCCAAATTGTGCGCAGGGGCGTGGAAATACTACAAGGCAGGTGTATAGATTGGTGACTTGGTGGACAAATGGGTGTTACCTAAATGCCGCCGTTTAGATTTCTTATCTTGATCCGAGTATGCTTATAACCAACGATTGATAAAATAAGATTTTATTAAATTCAAATTTTGTAGATTATCAATATGGATTTTTTTTTTGGAAACTTATTTTTTTTTCATCAAACAGATCATATTATGTTCTCTATGGTATAATGAATTTAAAATTATTAATTTTTTAGAGTATAATAAGGAAAACCTTATATTACTAATTAGTAATTACAATTTTACTTCATTACAGAACATATTACTAGAACTTGCTCATTATCTATTTAGGTAAATTAAAAAAAATTATGTTATTATTGGTAAGTCAATAGAATGTCAGTCGAATTTTCCTTTTTTGAAGAAGAGGACAAAGGAATTGCTTACATAACAAAAAATTAAATAACAAATAGGTGAATGGAAATAATATATATCCCATAGCAATATATTGGTTACGTACATTTAAATATTCCAGGTGACAACAACGAAGATTAAATATTGACTTAAGCCAGACAAAACTTCAATGGCTGAATAGTTTGTTTCACATTGAAAATAAATACATTTTATTGCGATCACCGTTTAAGATCTCCAAGGTCTTCAATGTAATCTTCATCAATTTCAGGCCATTTTTCAGGTATTATATCAAACAGGTCATCTTTGACATCACCTTGTATGACAATTTCATCCTCGCCAGTCACGCTTGATCCACAAGCAAATTTAGTACCAAAAAATTTAGCCGCAACTTTTAAATCAATGTTAAATGTACTCAAGCCAGTTACAACAGTAACAGATTTCTTTTTGCCTCTTGGTGCTCTGGATAAACATACCTAAACAATGTCAATACATACATAAATTAACTATTTTTGACTTTTTGAGTTAATGAAAATGTTATTTTGAAGTCTGCTTACTTGTTTGGGTCCATCATCTTTCTTCTTTGACTTAACCATACCTTTTCCACCACGTTTTTGACGTTTTTTCTCATCAGAGTCATC
Organism: Macrosiphum euphorbiae; assembly: GCA_949089665.1. NCBI lineage: Eukaryota > Metazoa > Arthropoda > Insecta > Hemiptera > Aphididae > Macrosiphum > Macrosiphum euphorbiae. Next base: position 132,931,460 of record CARXXK010000001.1, read on the forward strand.
ACCTCCAGCAGTCCCAGTACATGTCATAATTCTATTAAACTCATCAGGTAAATACTTTTCAAGCCATTCCCGACAACGATCCGTGTCTGAGGAAAAGTCACAGTATTCTGGAGGAAGTGAACAGTTACCGCAATAAAAAACTTTCAGAGGATATGAAGGTTTGGAATTTGATTCTTCTTCAGCCATGTTTTTTTTAAGAATAATTTTGTTACCTACAAAAAAAAAATAGACATTATAATCAATTATTAACCTAGTATTGAAATTCTAATAATATGTATTTTATAAATATTGAGTTATTAAAATATTTTCATATTATTAACATTTAAAAAAAAAAAATCGCATTAATAATTTTAGGTTACACATAAGATAAAAAAGCCAACTACCTACAGTTAGTTAATAGGTAGATTGAAAATGACTTATAAACATTTTCAAAACTATCTAAATAAAAAGTTTCAAACTTCATCAACATGTGCAAAGTTTTTTCCTTGTGAGTTTTGAAATTTAGTATGTGTTATAAATGATCATAATCATTGTCATTGAGTGGAATATTTTATTTTTATTTTTTAGAAAATTTTAAAAATTGTTGAGGGATCTCAGCCCCCTTATCACTATTTGAGGCACTATACAAATTGCTAAACATTTAGTATAATAATATAATACTTAGAAGCAATACGACTAAAGAATATCATATACTTACTTTAAACGATGTATATTTTGTGTACAATTATTTACAAAGTCTAATGAAATTTCAATGATGAATAATTACAGACTAAAAATTTAAAAAATAGGGTTTAAGTTGAAAACAATTGTATAATAATCATTAATATAGAATTTCAATACAGTCTTATCAATTTTAAATAATCATAATCAAGACCGTGGTATAATCGATTATAAACATAACCTAAAGTATGACAACACCCATGGCTTAAATATACAAGGTTATTGCACATAGCCATTATTGTTATCAAATAAAATAAAATGGCAGCGTAAGGGTCACGATTCTTTATCAATTATTGTTATCACTTAATTATATAATGTATAATGTATATATTCATATAATATACAGCCAATCAAAACATCGCCCCTTACGCTGCCATTTTAATTTCTTAACAAGATAAAACGATTTAGTGGGGGTACTACTGCAATAACCTTGTATATTTAAGCCATGACAACACCAATATATCTATGACAACACGAACGATAAATTTTACATGGAACATGTACATTTTTTGGCGGTAAATCTACAAAACATTATCTACTATCACTCAAATAGTCAAATACTCAATAGGCTATAGGCCATACTCAAACTTTTCTTCAGTCTTGGCGTTTTCGGGACTTCAGCAATCAGCATTCTGTGGCTCTGCTCTACGGAATTGAACGTTTACATGCGACATTCCAAAACAGTCAGCAGTACATCCTGAATTCTTCATTCCAATTTCTTTGTTTGAATGTTAGGACATTCAGAATTAACGACAGACGGACTCTTGTGGAGTTTTTAATCACTTGGAATTTGTAAGTAATTAGTAAACAATTATTAAATAGATACCTACCAATAATCGTTTGTTTGATGTTTCATATTAATAAACATTAACAATTTCACCACAATTTCTAAGATCTTCGTATTGAACACCATAAAATGGATGTCAGTCTTTGCTATTATGGTTTTGGGATGTATCTCATGAATTAGGCGTAGGTATATAGGTTATAGGAACCAAATGCACTCTTAGATATTTATTCATTTATTTATATTTATGTGCAGACTGGGTCCATTTACAGCAATTTTACATTAAGTGGATTCCGTGGTTAATTTTTTTTTTCATCTTTTTTAGCAAAGTGGATCCAACTCGAGTATTTTTCTCCGTCATAATCTACAATTCATGATCAAACAACTATCAGAAATTCTGCAACATATTTAGATAGCATTAAAGTCAGTAAATTTAGGATTTGTTTTGAAATTTGGTTTAACAGTGGTTAATAAGTATTAAACATTAAATTAAACAGATGTATAAAACAAAATTTACGTACATATTATTTGCAATCATGGATACTGGTTTATTATCAGCCTGCCTGACCTTATAAAAATTGTATCGTCCCTCTCACCCATATAGTCGATATATTGCATATACTATTAGTGATCATCAATTAATAAAATAATTCAATGATTTTGGGAAAAAATGTACATTTGGTATATATAAAAACCTTCATCATGTCTCTAAGGTCTTAGCATTTTTTTTTCATCATAAATCATATCTTCATTATTAACGACTAGTTTGCCAAATCAATTAGAGAAGACATTGTTACCAATAATGAACAAATATATTATACCAGGTTCTATGTATTTTTCTGATTGCTTATAGACTATAGTAATTAAATTTGTAAGAACTAGGATTTCCACATATTTAAGTTATATTGATACAATTTGGTGAATCCTAACTTGGACGCCAACACATTAAATGTGGATATAATTTAGGATGATTTAGCAAATTAGTGCCATAAAAAACTCCAAGGAACAGTAAAAAATATATTTAGATTCCTATATGGTCAAATTTACGTGGCAATCAAAATTAAATGATAATTAACTATTATTTAATTCATTTTTAATTTTTGAAATTACCTACCTATTATAGGTATATTACAATTATATTATTATTAAATATGGTTTGTGAAATAATAACAAACTTAGAGTGATAGAGATACAGTTTTAACAACGAGTACAGGCATGGAAATAATAAACCAGCAGTTACTCAACATAGACATATAAATGTACCATTAAAGGTTATATGTCAATCATTTGTAGTGCAATTTTATAAGATGGTCTAGTGAATTTTAATTTTTAATGAACCATGATATTGTATTTTACATTTTACTCATTTTAGGATTTAAAATTTTTGGAAATAATTGAGGCGTTGACATGGAAAAAGTATTAAGTCAAAAAAATCAATTTTTCGTTTTTTCATTAAAAAAGTAGTAAATACATATGCCAATGGCCAGAGAAAAGAACCAACTCAAATTTCTTTTAATCTTAGTAATTACGTTGAACACAAGATGGTACTGGTCGTTTTTGTATTAATAAAATATTTTTAAAAAATTTATAAAACATTTATTAATTGTTACCTTTACTTTTTGTAGTTTGGATAGTGTTGGTATAATCCGTATTCTTTCCCATTAAATATTAATTATCTTTTTTTTTATTATTATTATTATTTACTATCTGTTACATAAAAATTTGATCAATAAGTAAAAGGGGATGAATGAATATAAAAAAAAAATGGCTTGGAGAAAAAACAGATTTAAGAAGCCTTCCAGTGAAGACACTTTGACATCTATTTATATACATTTTTTATGAGTTTACAAAAAAAAATATAAATACAAATCTTTTAATAATTAAAATTAAAATATTTTATATTAATATAATTTTCTTATATTACAGGAATTATAATTGTTATGGATTCTTTTCTAAAAACCGGAAAAATCAACCAAGATCAACAATCAACTAGCAGTGGTCTCAAGAGTAAAGATGGATCACGAGGAATTTCTAATAGCACCACACCTTGGGTGGAGAAATATCGACCTCGTACAGTTGATGAGGTATCTGAGCAGTCAGAGATTGTGGCTGTACTAAAACAATGTTTAGAACAAGGTGCCGATATGCCTCACTTATTGTTTTATGGACCACCTGGAACTGGTAAAACTAGTACCATAATTGCAGCTGCCCGCCAGCTATTTGGAGATATGTACAAAAACCGAATGCTTGAACTTAATGCATCTGATGATCGTGGTATTCAAGTTATTCGAGATAAAGTTAAAACTTTTGCACAGCTTACAGCTTCTGACCGAAGACCAGATGGTAAACCTTGTCCGCCATTTAAAATTGTTGTGTTAGACGAAGCTGACTCAATGACAGCACCTGCTCAAGCAGCGCTTAGGCGTACCATTGAACGAGAGACAAAGACTACTAGATTTTGCCTTATTTGCAATTATGTGAGTTGCATTATTGACCCATTGACATCTCGTTGCTCCAAATTCAGATTCAAACCTTTATCGCATGACATAATGCTAACTCGTCTTGAGCACATATGTAATGAAGAAGGAGTAAAATGTGCACCACGGGTGCTGGCACGATTGGTTGATGCTTCCGGTGGAGATATGCGTAGGGCAATTACATCACTCCAAAGCACAGCTAGATTGAAAGGAGAAGATGGTATTGAAGAAGTAGATGTTCTAGAAGTGGTTGGCACTGTTCCAGACGTCTGGTTAGATCGTATGATAGATATGGGTCGCATGTACGACTATCAAAAAATGGATGGTTTTGTGGAAGATCTAATATTTGAGGCATATTCAGCATCTCAGATTTTAGAGCAATTGCATGATAAAATAGTGTTTTCAACAGATTTAAAAGACAATCAGAAGGCAATAATTTGTAAATCTATAAGTATTTGTGCTTATAGACTACAAGAAGGTTGTAGTGAATATGTCACTCTTTTAAATCTATTATGTTCAGTTGCTAAAGCATTAAAAGGTTAAAGTCATAGACGTATTGTAATTTTTTTTTTCATATTTATTAAATTCATATTTTTACTTTGAACTATAAAATAAAAAGGATATACAGGATATCGATATTTTTTTAATCCTATATTTTAATAATTCATCCATTACTTTCCACAACTACACAATGTAATTCCATTACACTCGGTGTTGCTTTTTAAAAGTATTTGAGTAATTATTTACAATTTTTATATTTAAATTTATAACAATATCTATCACCTACCATAAATTTACAATAAATATTAAATACATGATATAATTTGTAGCACAATAATCAATATGTAGTATGTAAAGATAACAATTTAAATAAAAACTTAAAAAGGAAATCTTAGCCCTAAGGTACCTAGGTAATATTCCTTCTAGACCCTAGCTCTTGTCTGTGACTGAAATTTAATACAGTATTTTAGTACTTATCAATATTCAATGGTATGGAGATCTTATAAATACTATATTCTCATTATTGAAGTCTGTAAGTGGTTCGTATAATCAGTCTTCAGTAGTAACTAGTAACATAATACAAATTATTATGATGCAATTACTTTTTCAGTAACGCAGCAGTAATTTCATTACATTTTACTTAAAGTAACGCAATTGTAACAAAATTACTTTTGAAAAGTAATTTCTATGAAGTAATGCACTAATGTGTTATTTTCCAAAATAATAGTTTTGAATGTATTACAGGTGTAGGATATCCCAGAAAAATTAAAAATCAATTAAATTTATTTTTGTTTCCGATAATAATTATAGTTAACAATATTACTAAATATTCCAGAAATAAATGTTATCAATTTATTAGCAGAAAAAAAAGAGTTCGGTTTAAAAATAAAATTTAATAAAAATTAATTATGATTTATGACTTGACTATATATCTATATAGCCATATAGGTGAGATGATTGTAAATTCGTACATAATACTAAAATAGGGTTATTATCACTAAGTTTATGATTGTATTAATGTATTATATACATAATAATTGAATATTATGGATAAAAAAGTAAAGGTTATTTGTAAAGCACTACTTTATTAATGAAAAAGTAATGTAATGTGATAAAAATAATTTTAGGTAACGCATATGTAATTTAAATAAAAATATTTTGAGTAACGAGTAACGTAATTTCATTACTTTTTAAAAGTAATTTACCCAACACACCCATATAATATAGGTACTATGGAACCCGGAAGGCATATGAATTAAAGGAACTGAAGCATACCATGTTTTAAGGAGTAATGTTTAGGTATTTAATAATTAATATTACATGTAAATTTTGGTGTGTGAGAAGTAAATGAACATTAGTGTGTGTAATCGGTTATCTCACTTTTCGCGATTAAATTTGAATTTTCGGATTTAGGATAAAAATCCAAATAAAAAAAGGAAAAAGGAATATTACATTATTACCTATTATTATTTGTCTATACTCTATATCAGGGGTCTCCAAACTACGGCCCGCGGGCCGGATACGGCCCTCGAACAAGTTTTAACCGGCCCGTGGCCCGCTAGGATGCATAGGTAAATAAAAAATTATTTCAAAAATGTATTTATATTATATTATATTTATACTTATTTATTTTTATTTAAGTATATTGTAAAGTAAACAATATTTTATACAAAAATATAAAGTAAAAATATTATTTATATAGGTAGGTACCTAATATATTATCATAAAATTAAAAATTATATGTGTTTAAAAACTTTTGGCCCGCTAAGAGCATTTGATTTTTTTGTGGCCCTTGAATAAAAAAGTTTGGAGACCCCTGCTCTATATAACTACTATAAATATTCATTCATAACATCGTCGTACTCGTACCCGCATTATAAAAAATATTAATTATATATCAAAAATTAATTTACATAAAATAAAAATATTAGCTATTGATAAGTATATTAATTTGTTTCAAAATTTGACAAAATTAATTAAAATCTCGAAAATTTGCAAATTATTTTCTAGTTAAAAATTTATAAATTTTTCAGTTTTCAATCCTTGGCTATATAAACATTATAAAACCAAGGATTGAAAATTTAAAACAAGGTATCTAATAAGTAGCTTACTATATAGTTTATACAGTCACCTTAAAACACAAAAAAATATATAGGTAAATATTAAATACAATTTTAGATTCTGAGCGGTGCATGTAGTTCCATCTACCCTTGTCGTTTAGAACTTAACAACTCGTAGGTGGAGAAACTTACCTTCACTGCCGCTCAACTTGTCCAATAGACAGAGGTGCCGTAAGACATTTTTGTATATGATTCAATTTTCAGATATTAATATTGACCCAATTATATAAATATGACGCTGTTTATACGACGATAATAATAATATGATGAAATCGTTATAGGGATATCTAGTCTTGGTTTAACCTAATCTAACCCAGTAACCCTAATCCAACGAATGCAACATCGCGTGTTATTATATGAGTTATATTATTTTTTCTTGCTATAGGCAAACCAAGATCTCTTAAAAATAAAGATGCTTATTAGAATTTAAAAAGACGCCGTAACTTATTTTTGATGTATCAGCAATAGTGTACGTCGTTTAGCTGTTTCGTTGGTTTTAAATATTTTAATATGAGCTAATGAATTATTGACCTTCGTGTTATCAAATTTAAAGGTTTACAATATTGTTTGCGTTTTGTTGTCACTTGGAATCGTTTTTATTTCGATATTAAAATTTTTGAAACGATTAACATTTTTGAACTTTAATATTTTGGCATATTGTGTTTGATATCGGAAAAATACTTTCAACGAGTTAAACACAGATAATGACACAATTTTGATACCTTTAAGTTTATATAGGTCAATTGAGCGAATTAATATTAGAGCATAATATTAACATTTAAAACATTTTTAGTAAATATTTGTACATCAGCAGGTAGATGAATACGGATATCTATGGAATCTATGGATACGGCTATACTATCTCAATTTCTGAAATTATATACAGGCACCACCTAAATGGCTAAATAGCTGTCTTAGTATTTTTGCTTATAGTGTTAGTGGCAGTGACTTATTCATTAATCATTTATGTAGCATTGTGTGACAGTGTGAACTGTGAAGTGACATATTATCGCGTGAACTGTGAAGTGCTACAAAACTATTGTTCTATAAAAAAATATAGTAATGCCGCGTAAAATAATATTATAATGATTATAATGTATAAATGTAATGATAATAATACGTAATTTCAGTATTTGAGATTATAACCAATAATCATTATTACAGAATTAGGTACTAAGCTATTATAGTATTGAGACATACCTATTAAATTATGTAAATTAACGTAACTATTAATTATCATATATACATTCAGTCATTTAAACAGTGTTTTAGTAAATACTTTTAAAAGGTACCTACCACTATTCCAAATATTATATACAAATATAGTATCTGTAAAACTACTCAAATTAAGATTACCTATAGTTAGTGTCGACTGTCAATGTCAAAAATGTGTTTGAAATTTTAATAAAAAATGTATAACAAAGTATAAGGTACATGGGCGGATAGGCCTACCGGGAAACCGGGAATTTCCCGGTGGGCCCCCCTTCGTATTTCGGTAATGGGGCCCTTTAATAAAATAAAATTACCTACAATAGAAATAATTTGAAATATCAAATAAAATATTATAATCTTATATCAGTTATATCTCATATACATTACTATCTGTGGTCTTTTTCAAAACATTTCTTATCGGCTCGCAGCCGCCGCGCTCTCACAACTACAACGTCGGTTAATGGTTGAATTGAGTGGGTCACGGTTGAAACTGGTAACTGGTGAGGTGGGTAATCACTCACAAATCGGTTGTTGTAGATACTATTTTTAGAATAATCTAAACTAAACATTGGACTTCAATGCTATCGTGTATTTGTGTGCGGTAATATAATGTAATATTTACTATTTTACCGATATCTTATCACAAACAAATTGTAGAATTATAATAAATTATTATACACTTATTGCACTATTGCAGACATAACGTTTCTACTAACTCGCGGTTAATCGTTAGTCATTTTTCTTGATAGTTTAAGTTATATAGTTGATCAGTATTCAGTGTTATATATTATATTCCTTAGTTCTTACACATTGCATAGTACATACAGACATACAGTTAAAACAGACGTTTACGTGGTGTTTTATTTTTTTCAATGGGCAATTCCAAAAAATTACATAAAAGCGGAAGTTCTAAACTAAAAAAAAAGGAGAAAGAGTTGCTTAGAAAGGAAGGTCAAAACCCTAATCAAAAAAAATTAAATTTTGTAAAATCAAGTAAGTACTCACATTGGTTATATTATATATTATATTGTATATTAACTAAAATTACACTATATTTTATATAGATATCCTAATATCATTAGGTATTACATTTGATAGGTAGCAATTGGCAGTATAAAATAAGTAGGGTTTGTCAAATAAATATAGGTACTTAAAATATTTAAGACACAATTTGTGTTCTGAATGTGTCTATTATATTTATAATTTTTAACATTATTTGAAGTATAAAAACTTAACTTAAACACTTGTATAATTAGATGTACTTAATTGATAATTGATGTTGTTATAATATATTTATATTATAGATATATTATGCATTTTTTATATGCTAATATAACAGACAATTTTTCAAATCATACTAAGCTAGAAGGTAAATTGATGCATTAATTGTATTGTATTTAATTTTGGAATAATGTTAAGACTTCAGAATTAGTTTAATTAAAAAACAAAATTATAATAATATAAAACATTAGATATATTATGTTTTAACTGAGTAATTTTATAAATATACTTTCCACTTTTCATCTTTAGGTGACAATAATTTGAAAAAATGTAGCAGTAGTGTAATTGAAAATGAAAGAGAAAATCTGAATAGTGATAATGGTAATTTCTAGTTATTTTTCTATACTTATTTACCTAAACTATTTTAAAAATGAAAACTTCCCTTTCTAGATGTCAATTCTTCAAAACAAGATATTAAAGATATTGAAAATGTTGATGCCATGGCAATAGTTGAAACCGAGGTTGAAACCTGTTCAAATATTGATAATGGTACCTATATAATATTATATACCTAATTTTTAATTATATAAATCTAATTTCCAATTATCATCTGTAGATGATCCTATTACAGATCCATTACAGGCATTTGAAATCAATGTTTATAACCAAGTATTTGATACTGTTATTGAAAGTATTTCATCAAGATTTAAAAAACATGAACAACTATGTGCCGATTTTTCTTGTCTTGACCCAAACAATTTTCAACCAGATTTACCACTTCCAACAAATGCTTTAATAAAAATATATGAAAAAATGAGAAATTTTATTCCGGACATAACTTACGATGATCTTAGAAATGAATATGTTGACTTTACATCTAAATGGAGAGAATTGAAAAAAACTATTGCTTGTGTGTATGATGAACTAAATAATCAAGTTACTGATGATGGTGATGATTCAGAAAATGGTAATCTATATTTATTATTAGATAAATATTAAAAAATAAAATCATCAATAATTATGTTATATTTTATTTTATGTTTTGTTCTAGGACTCAAGAGTGATGATGATATTATAGTATGTGTGCATAGTGCCAGTACCAAGTATTGTGTAACCTGCTATTATGAAGTGTTGGTGAAATATAATTTATACGCAAATACATATCGTGGCCTCCACTTTGCATATAAATTTATGCTTACTTTATCCATTACACAAGTAGAATGTGAACGTACATTTTCGAAATTAAAATTTGTAAAAAATTATTTAAGAAATACAATAGGTCAGAATGTATTAGAGAGTATGTTGCTAATGAATGTAGAGAAAGATATTCTCAAAAAAATTGATTCCGAAGACATCATAAATAAATTAGGAGCTAGGAGCCCAGTGTTTGGTAGAATGTTACTATTTTAAAATGAAAAACTAAATTTGAATAGTAAAAAATTGTTTTGTTACACATTGTTGGTTATGTGTTATGCTTTATTTTGATGTGGTACTGAATAAAATTCATATAGTAATGTACTTGCGAGCAAAGCGAGCGACTTTTTTTTTCATGTGTGGGGCCCCTTTGTAAAATTTCCCGGTAGGCCAAAATTGGCCTATCCGCCCATGATAAGGTATTTAAAATACATTCAAGCAAAGAATCAGATAAATAAAAAATAGTTAGGTATTGTAGTAATAATACAATAATTATTATTGTATATTTGTATTATTATTTATATTATTAAGTTACGCTTGCGGTAAAATAAAATTCGATTTAAATGAATTTCGATTCAACAATATATAGTATTGAAATATTGAATCATTTATATTTTATACCTACTGTGAAAAAACAAACTGTTTGATATGATCAAAAAACTGCTTAACATCATACTATAGTCATCAATAATTCAATATCTCCAATAAATATTTAATAAAACATAAATTATAACGTAGCTACTAGCTATAATACGTACATTCTGTGATGGTATACTTATCTATAATCTAGGAATTTAATTTTATATCGATATATATATAATAAGTGCATATATGTACCTATCTACTGTATCTGTATGTATATATTATATGTATACAAAAAAAATAAAATAGCTATTCGTATAACTGACAACTGTACCTATAGGTATATAACACACACACATATATATATATAATATGTATGTAAATATGTATATACCCAATACCTTTATATATAACATTAATGTTAATCCAGGATATCGTGTTCAAGTCTAATACAGATTATTAGATACAAATATGAAATATTTAATAACATTCGATGTTTATGAATTATAATAATGTACGATAGAAGTTGTTACTGCTTCAATGTTTTCAATTATTTTACTGTCATCAACAAACACGCTTCCGAATCATAGCCCATAGCCAGAATTTCCAACTGTATTACCTGTAAGGTTCCTAAATAGTATTAATAATAATAATAGTAATAAAATATAACTTCAGTCTGCAGATGATATATTATTATTATCAACGAGTAACGACGCGTTCAAACAACGGTGATCATTATCATTAAGCTTTCTAATAAGTAATAAGTAACAATGCAATGCGGGGCACAGTGGCGTATTTACGATTTTGGCACCCTGTGGCGCAAATAGGCCCCCCCAAAATCACTCAAAGCCCCCTCAAAAAATAATAGTATAATATATGTATGTTATTCTTAATAAGTTATTTTTACCAGTTTTTTTTTTTTACTTTGTAATTAAACATTTTTCCTCAACACTAATAAGAAAATTGCTTTTATACAATAAAATAATATTACAATAAACAATATTACTAACAGTTGTAGTATTAATGTATTGTATAATAATGTCAAAATAATATTATATAGTTATTATTAAACAAAATATGAATGGTACAACGATAGTGACGGTGACATCTGATAAGTCACGTAGGCCAATGGCCAATGATTGGGAAAACCAAAAACATTTTTAAATAGCTCCAAACGAATATTATACTGGTTTGTTCCTGTAGCATGTTCATACTGATTATAAAAAAAAAAAATAGTGAGTACCGGCACACAGACACAATTGTCTATTTCACATTTCAATCCAACCATTTCACTTTTAAGTATTTAACATTAACATATGCACGTAACGTACACTCGTACAGTACCTCGTAATATCGTGTGATCTTTTGTATAATTATATACCTAGTATGTTTAAGTATATTACATTATTACTTACATTAGTTATACTAGTAAATAGTAGGTATACATATACATTTAAATTCGTTTGAAAAAGAAAAAGAAAATGTTTAGTATTTTTAATAAAAAAAAACCTCTAATGATCAACTAAATGTGCCGGAGCATACGCCTACGCCTTCCTCTGCAATAAATACTGAAAGTATAATTGCAGATGAAAACTATGAAGAAAATTTAAGAAAAAATTGTTGGGGTTTGAGCCTCCTAAACATGTTTCCTATTTGCGCCACTGTTGGCGCCCCTTTTTTCTCAGTTTTCTTTTACTCACGGTCAAAAAAAACTCCAATTTACTTTTTACTTTTTCTCTCAGTTAATAGTGCAGGGCTTGAAACCGCTATAAACCGTTATAAAACCGAAACCGAAAACAAAATCAAATCCGAAACCGAAAAAAATTTAAAACTGGTATTAAATTCAATACCGACTCGAAAAAAATTGGATACCTGTGTTATAATTAAAAACCAAAAATATAATTTAAAAAACGGTATTTTTTTTTGAAAATCTTTGTATCTTGACATTTTGGAAAGTTTACTTTACACAATATGCGATCGGACTCTCGATCCAGCGATTCAAAAAAAATAATAAACTAAGAATGAACTTAAATAATCCAGGTCTTGAAATCGATTTTTGAAACCGGTATATACCGTTTAAAAACTGAAACCGATAACAAAATCCAAAACCAAAATCAAAAAAAATTGGAAACCGGTGTACAAATCGAAACCAAAACAGACATTTTTTCAATCGGTTTCAAGCTATGTAAAAGTGATAATTGATAACCCAAAATTTATATTTTCCGCTTATTGCATTTATGCTTCCATTTATTTAGAGAACACTTTTATTTTATCATTAACACTCCGTTTATTCTTAATTAAATAAACAAATTATAATTTTGATTTTAACCTTTTAGCCTTTTAGCCTTTTTTTACGACAATTTAATAAAATACATTATATATATATATTACATAGAAATATGTATAGAAAAATAAAAGATATTATAAGAAAGATACAGGTATTCACTTATCAGTTATCACTAGGTAATATAATTTCTCAACAAATCCAATAAAATAAAAAAAATAGTTTTGTTATAATCTCTAGCCACGATGCCACTTTGAGGACTGACAATTTGGCGCCCAGGGCAATTGCCCCTCGTCGCTCCCGGCTCCCCCTTAAATACGCCACTGGGGGCAGTCACATTTAACGGCCAGAAAATTATTTTACGAAATACGAATACTAATTAATATAATATAATATATGACGATATCCCATAGGCGTGTCCCATACCTCATCTATCGCATGCACTGAACTGAATTATATATGGTATAAAACTTTTTCTCGAAATTTTTTTCCCACAAATACCTACTAGACTGCCGAATTAAAAATGTTTGGAAAATTGTACGGAAACTCACTGTTTCAAAGTTACGGCAAATCAAAGTGGTCGATATTTTACGTGTGCTAACTTACTATAATAGCTTAGGTATAGAGTCACCAAACGTTTCCCCTCACGAACTACTGTCTACACAGTGCACGTGTATATGTTGTTCGAAATCGGTAAAATGCTAAGTAGGATACTTTCGACTTGATAAAGTTATAGCTTTATAAACATGAGTTAAAGTTGTTCTGTAAATATTGACTGTCAGAGAAGTAACCAATGGAGTTGGCATATATAATTGGATCTTGTTATTCAATTTTAACAGATGAATTGGCTATTAAAATGGTGTCCGCAAATTGAGTAGGTACTAAAATTGTGAACAGTGCGGGACCAAATGGAACATCGCGTTGAAGTGTGCTTGGAAAAGAACATTTGAGCTTCTAATGATCCAAATATAATTAAATTAATTATTTTAGGAGATAAAACGTGGGTTTATGAATATGGTTCCAAAACCAAAGTTCAACTGTCAAATTTGAGGATGATAATGAGACCATTCGTAATACGATGGAAGAATTAAAAGCTATAAAAGCTTAGGCGGAAATACAAGGACGTTTTCATAAGTGCAGGAAATACCGTTGGAAACACTGTATATTTAAAAGCTAAAGTATACCATATTAATTAATTTGAAAGGAAATCATTTAAATATAATTTCCAATACATTTTGTCCATGGATATTTATTGGACACACCTGAAGGTGCACATTTTTTATGTACCTACTACAATTGATAAATATGTAAATAATTAATATACGTTTGCCTAGCTTATACTACCATATTATAAGAATTAATATGACCATGATTAAAGGTAATACGACTGATAATATGAGTATATGACTATACATTTTTAAGTTTTACTGTTAAATGGTACTACTGCACATTGGCCACAGACCTCATGAAAAAATCTTAAGCACTATTTTATTTATAAGTTTTAGTTAACTTAAATAAAAAATAGCACAACAATGAATTTCATCTAATACTTCTACAAGTAATAGTTAAAATATAACAGTTAATGTTCCTAAAAAAGTGCACTTTTAAATGAACTTGAGAATTTTATTATAGTTTAAATTTTGATATATTGAAAGCATTGATCAATTTATTATAGCATATAGACGAAAATGTAAATAATAATAAGATTAATATAATTTTTATCATAATTTTCTACATTAGATTCAAAACAAATTCACCAGTCATCAGTATCACAATTCACAATTTTTTTAATGTTTTAAATTATTAAAAATACAAATACAATTAGGTATTATTATACTATTAAAATTAGGGTAGGTTTAGTTGACGTCCGCCAAGAAAGTATTCTCCCGCCACTTATAATAATACCTCTCGTATTTTTGATGTTCTATTCAGTGCTTGAATTGGAAAAAAAATAGAAGGGGTATGCAAAAGTATAAAACATTTGTGCGTCCCCCCAACATTTAAATGTCTTATCAATTCTTGAAATTAGAAGGGGTACTCTAAAATATTTTAAAAATAGAAGTTGGACTCCGTCCCCCCGCGTCCCCCCCAATTCAACCACTGGTTCTATTCATCATACTGTATATTTTATCACACCAAAAGCACTTCCGTTATAATTCCGTGTAAAAAAATCTAAGTTAAAAAAAAATCATCTACTTAGTAAGATTAATATTGTAAAGTTGAACACTTAGTTAACATGATGTTTAATTTGCAAGGCGTTTAAGTAAATATAAATAAATAACCACCATAAGTCCATAAAAAAATTTGTAAATAGATTAATAATTTATAAACAATATGTTAGCACCAACAACAACATTGTAATTACGATCTGGTTTAAACTCCCCGATAAAGTCCCCATTACACTAAACCATACGCTAGGTAGCTTAACTTTCAGTTAAATAAAATTTAACTGGACATTGTAATAACGGCCCTAAGTCTTTAACTTTGCAATTATAATCTTATTTGTCGTCATAGGTATTTCCAATATTACAAAATGTCATTTTACTTAGTTTTCATATTATATCACGTCTTTTAAAGGTATTTAATCTTTAATCATTACTAAATGCAATGTCACGGGACACGGAGTTAAAAGTTTGTAGTCTGTGCTGTTAGAGAATAGAGAATATTATGTTGGTTTACAGAAAACGGAAAAAAATATACATTATTATAAATTGGTTACCATTGAATGCGAACAATTAATATTAATGATAATTATTGTAATCAATATTCAATAATAATATGTTCTTATGTTAATTGTTTTCTAAAAATGTGCATAACCAATGTAGTTTTAAATTTTTAAATGCATAACAAGTTTTAATTCATTTTTGTGATGTTTATAACTGCAAAAGTAAACAAATATGCTATAACTTATAACTACCCAGGTATTAATTGTACTGTAATTATGTATTTTATTATTTTAATGATTATTTTAGCGTATTATTTTATATACTAAAATGTCAATGTTTGGTATTATTGTACTAGGTACCTATGTGTACTTATAGTTTATACATTATTGATTATACCAATCAACTTTACATGTTGACTTGTGTTTATTACATTAATTATTTTTATTTAATGATATTATATTTTATTTTTATTTTTTGAACACCGTAAATATAATATACACACTAAAAATATGTCCTGTATGTCGGTTACATTTACATACTTATATTCAGGAAAAAGATTACTATAAGTAAGTACTTTAAAATAAGTAGTCATCTAGTAGACTGTATAGTACTAATGTACTATTGTACTAGTACTTTTATACTATAGTGTCTAGTCATAATATATATTATGTATATTCTTATAATCGTATTGTATGCAATAAGTTATGAGTTATGACGATTTCATGTATCTGTTTTACATTTTAACGTCATTGTTATTAGAAACGAATTGTAATTCTTATATATACCTATTATATAAACACATGGTGAGTTGTATATTATACTATAGGTATATTATATAGTGTATGATATATTGATATATATATATAATGTATTATGTATATATGAATTTATAATTTATCATATATTATACCTATAATATATTCCATTTACTTGTGTACTCAAATAAAACGGGAGATAGGTTGATAGGTCATAGGTGGAAAAATACTTTACTTATAACGTATATTTGTATATACAATGTACATTTATTATATCATATCTGTTATATTATACAGCAGCTGTTGTGGAGCACACAACTTTTTATATACTGCAGAATAGGTACTCCACAATTATTTATTTTCCATTAAAGCCATCCCACCAACAATATTTTTAAAATAATGTCAATCCTTATATTTAATATTTTGCTTACCTGCCTGAAATGTATTAGGTATATAATCTATACCAGGGGTCTCCAAACTTTTTTATTCAAGGGCCACAAAAAAAATCAAATGCTCTTAGTGGGCCAAAAGTTTATTAACACATATAATTTTTAATTTTGTGATAATATAGGTTCTTATATAAATAATAAGTTTACTTTATATTTTTGAATAAAATATTGTTTACTTTACAATATACTTAAATAAAAATAAATAGGTATAAATATAATATAATATAAATACATTTTTGAAATAATTTCTTTATCTACATTTACCTATGTGTCCTATGCGGGCCACGGGCCGGTTAAAACTTGTTCACGGGCCGTAGTTTGGAGACCCCTGATCTATACTATAAAAGCAAGTGAAGATTTTGTGTCACGGGTTGGCTCCAAAATGGCTTGACCGATTTGGCTGATTCTTTTTTTGTTATGTTCGTAATTGTCAGGACAAAGTTCTTATGAAAGAAAATTTTAGAAAAATCTACCGGAAAAGTAGAAAAATTTAAAATTACAATAGTGGCGCCATCTGTACAGGAAAAAAATAAACTAAATAATAATATTTTTTGTATATTGTTAGGTTGTTATTGGTTATGATTGTTGTAGTTTTAGCTGTTCATTTTTAAGAATTTTATTAAAATAAAAATAGGAAATCAAACCTTGTCCGCTCCACAAATATTACACATATTGTCAATAAATATAATAGAAATTAATAAATTAGAATTTGAAAAAATCGGTTGATTCTTTCGATCTTTTAAAAAATTGTCAATACCTAATAAATTGTTAAAATATAATATATAGGTAGTTCTAAATGTAATATATATTAAGTGTGGCACACAGGTATCTAGGACTTTTGGGCTTTCGTACGATGCCAACTAATTTTGGTGCTGTTTTCCACCAGTACAAACAGCACGGTGTCCGCGATCTACCGCATGTAGGTTGCCTACCTGATAATATACTGCTGCGAGTCTCATGGGATAACGCCGGTTGAGATGGCTATACATTAAATATTAAAATATAATATCATTTACAATTAAAAAGATATTGCTTCCACATCATATTACACAGAAGTTGAACAATCAGAATTTTTTACACTACTCTGCATACAGTTCAATTACTCTTCAAATAAAAAAAAAAAACGTTGCAAGTTATAGACAGGATTTGTGGACCCACGAAACAGCACCACAATTTGCAAACAACTATTCACGAGGGCGGAGCACGCTGGTGACAGCTGGTGTAATATACACCTTAAACTTACTCTTATAGCTTTTTATTTATATTCTTATAAGATAAACAACCAGAATAGAAAGTGTTTAATTGATACATATATAATATATTATTATATAAAACGTGGATGTATAATTATTGTATTATTTTAATGAATAATGGGGTTTCGGGTTTTACGAACATTTTCCGAATAGTTACGTGAGTAGGTAGGTAGGTAGGTAGGTAGGTAGGTATAGTAGATATTGATGATTTGAATGTTGAAAATATAAGGTTTACAATACAATCTGCTGTATATTATAATAAAATACATTTATTATCATATTTTATGGATACGTAAATATTGTAAATATGTTACTGTACAGCTTGTCTCCTTTGCTATACGCCTATAATATAATATATTAATATGTACCATGCTGGAATGCAACAATAAATTGTATGAGCGGCGAGAGCGAAGCGGAAAAGACTACCAAATGAAAACAATTAAATTGTTATAGTAGTATAAACCAATGGTTTTCAATTACTGAACTCGTTGCGTTCCAGAACAATGATCTTTTCTTTAATTATTTAAACATTCACTGAACACATAGGCTAATTCAGGCAGGCGCCTACATATTGCACTATTGCAGAATATATTAACCATATCACCCATGTTACAATAATATACAATAGCCAATAGGTAATTAAGAGATATATTGAACAGTATATTAAGGATACAAGCGTACATCGAAACAAATATATTTACAATTTTTTGTTCATAATATTATCAGCGAGTGAGAAAGAGAGAGAGAAAAAGAAAGAAAAAAATCAATTATTATTTACTAATAAATAACAATAGGTAATAGTACAATATTTAACAATAATAAATAACAAAAATAAAATATTACCAGACGGTCGAGCACATAACGTAGTTTTTTCAAAACTCTATTATAATACAGCTATTTTCAAAATTGTATATTATTTACACAACTACCAAAGTCCATAAGAGAAAATTTTCCCCGATGCACCATAATAATATGATGACCCTTCTCCTTCTGGCCCTTTATACAATTTACAAACAATATAAATTAATGGAATGTCTTCATTCTAAGAACTTCTATAGACGTATATTGTTATTTAGTATGGTGAACATATCGATCGGGGATAAACTGCAAAAGCACTGTCGTAACAGTAATACAGTATAGTATATAGAGTTATAATTGTTATTTTAACACCCTTCTTAATGATATACCTAGTAGATAGTGATACAGAAAATATAATTTTCATTCACTATTAATCACCCCGTATATATTATACATAATAAATACTTAATAGTATATCTATAATAGTATAGACAATAGATTTTTATGTTATTTGATTTATTTCGTATAAAATAAACAGGATAAGCAAAATACCAAGTTATTAAGAATAGTACTTACAGTACTTACAGTACATATACACTATATTTAATAGTATAAAATAAGAAAAAAAAAAAGAAAATACTCAAGAAACTTGGCTATTCACAGTCCACAGAGTAAAAGAAGAGTCCTCATTGGCAAACCGCATCATACGCATACGATTAAAGAATTTAAGTCGGCCATACATGATCTTCAAATCAATACCATTTTTCTAAAAATTATAATTTTTTTTATACTATTAAAATTAAATAAGTACCAAATGACTAACAAATAGTAATATTGTGTTTATACTCTATAATAAATATATAATATATACTTATCGATTACACCTATTTTTGGCGTAATCGTAGCATTATTTTATCTGCTGGTAGCGACCTTTAAAACTTAATCATTACACCTGAAACTTTTCCTACAGCTCATTAATTTCATGTAGAACAATTTGACTAGGTGCCCCAATAATATTTTAAAAGTTGAATTTTAAGCACCACCCTTATATACATATATATATATATATATATATATATTTGTATGTATATTATATATTATATAATATCATATATAATATATTTGTATATAATATGTTATATATAATATAATATCATATACAATAATTAATAATATAATACGTATATACGAATGTGCGTTTAACATTATTTATTTTAAATGCACCCAGGCTATTAAAGGAAAAAGTCGAAAGACGTCATTTTGGCAGTTTGGCCATTTTTCAATTATTACCGCTATATCTTTTCGAAGAAAAGATGTATACAAATGTATAGTATATGGTACCAAGTACCAACCCAACTAAGAAGTTTTCATTATAAAAATATTTGATTTTTGTATTCTTTCTTATCTTAATATACCTATGAAAAATGAAAAAGCGTTTACTGACAATTTGGAAATGAGACATTTTTTTTAATTTCCTGAAATATAGTGGTTTTTATCTTTGACTCGTTTTTTTGTTACTTGCACCGTCATATAGTCTATTGTTCATAAATAAGTTGTGTAATTGTTTATTTTATTATATAGGTATATATTAGCGCATCAATCGGGTTGCTGCTATGCTGCTGAGCAGCAAAAGCTGAAAACAGACGTTTTTTTATAAGCATTTAAAGATCGAAGTTTGACAAAATTTATCAAATTTAAAATTGAATAGTTATTTTGTAGTTAAAAATTTATAAAATGTTCAACTTTTATATCTAAGGATTGAAAATTTAAAACAAGATTCCATGTAAGTAGTTAATTCTGTTACCAAAAATCTTACCTGTTATCTAAAAAATACACAAGCACAGTTTATTTTTATAGTCATTTTAAGTTCAAATTTGGACGAAATTACATATTAAAATCAACTTTAACGATTTTGGTTTTGTATTGTAATTTAAAAATATTATTCGGGGATATATGAAACTGAAAAATCAAAAAATCAAAATATTTTGGTCTATCCATACAATCTACCATAATATAAGAATAGTATGCTCAATGATAAGACTGTGCATATTTTTTTTTTTATTACCATTGATATGTATATAATATGTCTTAAACCAAGACTGTTATACCGTCTCCGCTCAGAATCGTTTTTCTTATACAATGATATTATATCATTGAATTCAAATTTAATACCATCCATTATACAGTGACCCACTTGTAACCTACTGCAAAGCAGAGCACCTTTTTTAATATGTAATTTCGTCCAAATTTGAACTTTAAATGACTATAAAAATAAAATGTGCTTATGTATTTTTTAGATTTTTTGGTAACAGAATAAACTACTTACGTGGAATCTTGTTTTAAATTTTCAATTCTTAGTTAAAAATTTTGAAAATTCTATAGATTTTTAACTACAAAATAATTATTTAATTTTAAATTTGATAAATTTTTTCAAAACTCAATCTTTATAAATGGTTTATGGTTATAAAATAAAATTGTGCCTATGCATTTTAATATTTTTTAACTGCTATTGTAACAATATACAGGAGCCTTGTATTCAATTTTTACACTTTTTGGCAAAACAGATAAAACTTTATTAATATATGAAAACAAATGCTCATAAAAATTTAATTTCACTTTCCGGTAGACATTTTTTTTTTGATAAAGGTAGACAAACTTATAAAAAATCTTGTATTACATTTTCAATTCTTAGATTTAAAAAGACAAATTTTTATGAATTTCTAACTAAAAATAATTTGCAAAATTTCGTGTTTTTTCCGTATTTTGTCAATGTTTGAACTTTAAATGCTTATAAAAAAAAAATTGTGACTAAGGAATTTTAATATTTTCCAAACGTCATTGTAACAATATATTAGGAGCTTTGTATTACATTTTCAAGTTTTTTTATCTAACAAATAATGTTTTATTGACATTCATAAAAAAAATCCTAAAAAAGTTCGAAACTGAGTATATCCGTAAACTGCAGCTCAAAACAAGTCAAAATTTTTTGCAATTTTTTCATTTATAGAAAAGGCTAATATAAACATTCAGTGAAAATTTCATGTATTTGAGATCATTTGTTTTAGAATTACACCTAAAGCCAAAATCGATTTTTCCCGGCGATTTTGTAAACTATTGTGAAATTTTTACTTTTGACCCCCTAAAGTACCAACTAGATTCACTTTTCTATCAGAAAAGATACTATTGAAGAAAATCCAAGCAATTTTCTGTCCTAAAAGGTGATGACAGACACAAAAATAAAAAGTAAAATAAATAAAAAAAACACATCATTGTAAAATCAATACATTCATCGTTCCACTCAGAATCTATAAAATAAAATGCGTACCAAAATAACGTACGTTAATCAACCACTGTCGTAACTTTTGAATAAATTTGTCGTATATAACAAACGACATATTTTTGTACTTTGCAATTAGCAGCTTTTTTGCTTATGCGGGAAGAAGCCTTTTTAACATTTTACCCCCAGTCCACGTGTTACTGTTGCGTGTTAATGATTTTTGAACTATAGAATACGTGTGTATATTTATAATATAGAACCACCAGCCGTTCAATTTTTTTTATCCAATCCAAGCTTTGTGACATAAGCTTCACCGCCGTATAATATATATATTATGTACAAGCGAAACGCACAGGGATGAGGTATAAACAATTGTATGTAGTTAAAAGCACGCGTTGAAGGGCTCTCGTGCTGCAAGCCACGAGATTGCACCACGGGATTCAATACTTTCTCGAGTGTGCTTCGAGTTCAGGTCTTCGTCGATTATCGGATATAGAGGAAAATGTCGGCTAAATACCACACAATATAATATACAATTTTTGTTACTCATATTAGCTACGGGTAAAGTATAGAAAACTGGAAATTGTATTATTTGCTGGGGAGCGTAAGATATTATGATGCCCAATGTAGGTAGGCAATGTAAGATAATTATCAGTTATCATATACTATATAGTATATACATGATTATACACGACCCAGGAATCTCATACAATATGATCCTACCAAGTCAAATCCTATCAAATCATTTTTATTTTTTTTTATTTTGTTATCATATTTTATTGCCACACAGAATACGGATTACTGGATGTTTTGCGTTTCGGCAGACATTTTCTTGGGGGGGGGAGTGAAAAAATAATACACTTACCTTAAATTCTGGTTTTTATATATCACATCGTAAAGAAAAATTTTAAATTTCGTGTCACCTTATCAGTTATCAGTCCTCCTTATCGCCCTCCAAGACTGCTATATAAAATGCAAATAAATGCAATAAAATGCTATATAAATTAGGTATTATTTAAATGAGCGGGGGGGGGCGTGGACCTCCCCCCTGCGGTCGGCCTTGCCAAAAATACCCAGATTTTCCTCACTGCTTTTAACTTGTACAAACCAGATATCTACATTATACATGGCTAACACTAACATTATAGACTTATAATAGATATACATATACTGATATCTGAAGATCAAATTACAAAACAGTATTCAAAACTATCAAAACACTGCCTCGCATCCATATAATATTATGCTCGTAATAACTATAATAGGTATTATAATCTTACTTCGGTATGAGTCGCGTTCGAGCCGAGAGGACGACTGCAATAAATTATTTTTTACATTTACCATAGCGACCGCTTTCTTACCACGGCCGCGATTGTTCGATACAGCAACTTACTATATTGTTATATTGTGTACTGGGTGTAATAACAATAATGACGATGACGATGATGATGATAATAATAATATCATAATAAATTTCGCAGTCGGCCGTTTCGTGACCCATATAATATATTTGTCGTGGCTCCGCCGCTGTCTTTGAGATACCAAAAACCAAATCACAGTACAGGTACATATAGATGACATGTCACGACGACACTGTACCGACGACGACATTGTCGACGGCCTGTTGGGCGCCGCTGGCGGCCTTTGCGAAGAACCTCGCATACGGGCCCTGTGCGTTGACGCTCGGCGAGCGTTCCTCCGGCAACCCATGCTACTGCGGTTGCGGGCTCCTATCAAAGTGGTCGGCGACTTACACGGCCAGTTCGGTGATCTGCTCAGAGTGTTTGACGTGGCCGGCCGGCCGCCGAAAGCCGACTTCTTGTTCCTGGGTGATTTCGTAGACCGCGGCCCTCAATCCGTCGAAGTATGAGAACACATATTATAATAATAATATAATATAATATAAATAATATTATTATACATTTTGTAAATATTACCGTATTAAAATACCCGACTTCTCCGGGGCAAAATAATGAACAAAGTAATAAACATAGAACGCGACACTATATCGCGGTATATCCGCACGGTTTAAGTTGTAAACTTTTATAAAGATATCTTTAACTTTAACTATATCAGTTGTCACTAAGATTTTAGACGTTTTAGTATAATATCTTAATTTCACGGGAAAATCGTAATCGGTTTACCTCGCTTTGTGGACTTTGTAGGTCATTCGATTGAGATGGGCAATCCACGTCCGTGGAAGCATTACATTTTGTTGTACAGTTTTGAAAAAAATAATATTATTTTTTATTTAAAGAATATCCAATAGTGATGCATGGTGGCGGATTGGCAGGTATATAAACATTTTTGTTTATTAATTGTATTTCTGTAACCAATGGGCAACTATAAAAATAATCAAAATACATTATTCGATAAAGAAGCTAAAACCAAACTCCGATTCTCAAGGAATCTATTGATAAAACTTCTATAAAAATAGGACCAGTAATTTCTGAGATTAGAGTGTTCAAACATGCTCCTTTATATTAATATTATAGTATACCTATAGATAATGGGACAAGTGATCCGTTTGAATGTAATAGTTATAAACTTTTAACTTATAGTAAAACTGTTATACTGGAACTCTAAGACTATATTATTATCAACTCGTTGAGCTTTTCAAATGGGCTTGTATAAATATTTAAAACCGATAAAATTATAGTTTAGCAGCTTAATATAGATTATATAGACCTTGTAGCCTGCCCTCCTGCAGGTACCTCCTTATACTTTGATATATATATATATTTGTTGAAATGTCAAAATGTCTGAACAGTTTATAGGTAATCATACTGCTGCAGCTCGATGGGGCGTGGGGAAAACCTGGGTGCTAGTCGTCACAGTTTAAACGGGCTTAACCGTTTTTAGCCAAAATGACCCTATTTTCATCTCCTATATGACATCGCCCATTATCACCATAACCGTTTTCCATCAAAGGTTATATTCCGATTTCCGCCAAAAAAATTAATAATTTATTTAAGATATTTTTTGAGAACCCTTAATATCAGTTATATCCCGCCATATTATTATTATTATTATTATATAAATAATTCAAGACAAATAAGAAAAGAAGAATACCAACATTCAAAAACAAATTCATGGGGATTTAGCTAGGAGTGAGTTTATTAAACAAATATCTTTTTCATATAGTACCTAAATATTCAATACGCGTGTTATAATATGTTTGAATATTTGTCTTTTTGTGAAGTTTTAATTTTTTATAATTTTTTGTATTATTTGGACGAGAAACTTGTGGTGTTTTTAATTAATAATATTTATATTTATACTATTTATACCTACTATTCGTTTAATTTTATTTTTATATATGCATTTAATATTTTAATATAATCATTGATCAATATGTGTCGTCAGTAATACAAGGTGAGGAGCGTATATCGTAGTCATTATTTCTTAAGAGGACGTGAATACGTGATACCCGCATGTGTTGTCTCCGTCTTACAAGTGCGTAACATAGCAAATTATACCCAAAGCAGAATACGTGTAGCTCCGTTAGCTTAAAAATTAGAGTAAATTGTCCTCTTATAAAATCTAAAGGTAAAATTATTATCTAAACAACCTTATGAGCTTTTTATTATATTTTAATTTTTAAGCGAGTTATGAGTACTTTAAAATGTACAAAAAATTTACAATTTTATGTGTTTGTTTCTCGAGCAGCGTTTTTCCTATATTACTCAAAATTCCAATTTTAAAACATCCCATAAAAATAACAAATACTTATAATACACTTCTTTTATAATTTGAAAAAAAATAAATAGTATTTATACAACTAACTGCTTCAGGATTAGTTGCACCACCATCTTGGAGCAAGTTGTCCCAGCCCCCGCAGGCAAATCAAATGATAAATAATTTAATGTAACATTTTTGTATCAGATTTAAAATAATTACTCAATGTCTCAATGTTATTAAATTGAATCTATTAATAATAAAAAAATAACAAGTTAATATAAAATTAATTTAAATCATATTTAGACACTATTTCAACACGATATATTGTGACAACAAGCCCTTCATATTTTGTGACAACAAACCTTATAATACATGATAATACCATAATTGATAACAAATTAGCTTTATCGAAAGTGTGTTATCAGTTTATCATCACATGAAATATGAGTATATGACAGACCAAAATATTAGTTACACTCGTAACCCTCTATACTCGTAGTCTATCTTCGAGACAACAACGTTAAATTATAATATATAGCTTAAATAAATGATAAATATTAAACGTGTTTTATGCAAAAAATGTACTCTCAGACTTTTTTCGTCTTAAAATTTGTCATATGACTTCAATAATCAGCTGTATGCGGCGTTTGCCGAGAAAAAAACTATTATTTTCTTTGTGTTAATGTACATGAGAACACACTTTACGAACATAAATGCCATCTCTTTTTGGTGTTATTAACATTGTGACAAGTAAGAACCCGTGTGACAACTAACCCCGGTCTCTCCTACACGTTGCCATGCCATCATTTCAGTTTTAATTGGAGGGGCCCGGAAGGAGAAACCTTTTTAAAAGCCCATGTTATAAAAGAATATACTATCGCAAGCTGTTTTCCGCTAACAGTTTTATCTTACTATACAATTCCCATCTAACATAATTTTAATATGTCGCGTAGGCAAAATAGCCTCAATAGTCTAACTTTATTTCAAAACGCGTTGAAGCTTACCTAACACTTATATTAATGTGGTATTGTGGTGCCTTGCTCATTTTAGATTTTTTCAAAAGGTTCTAACAAATTAAAACACAATACTAAACACAACAGCTAAAATGTTACTGACAAATATTGAATATTATTAAGATAAGAATTTCGCAGTGCCTTCATAATATATTATTATATTTTATCATAATTATTAAAATGGGTATGTTATAGACGTCAGGTGGCTTTTAAAATATCATTAACGTAAAAATGTCCTCTCCCACTAAATTCCACCAATGCATAACAATATAATATAGGTTATCAGGTTATCTATTATATAGTTATTGCAGCGTATTACTTATCAGTATTCAGTAACCTGTTATAGATTTAGTTTTATTGATCTTAAGCATAGGCAACGATGTCCATTAGATTTTTGTAGGGGATTACGGTTGGTTTAGCAGCACTACCTATGTGTACGCAGGGAGGATTCGCCATTAAAAACCTGGGTAGTCACCCATCCGGGAACTAACAGCGTCGGCCTGTGCTTGACCTCAGAAAAAGTTAGTGACTCAGGCAAACCACCTAGCCACACCACGCACCTATATTTATTTATTATTTATTATTATATAATATTTGTATGAAATAAAATCAACGATTATACACATTAAATGTGTCGAGAAGGTGATCACTCTACTGCTGGCACTCAAGACTCGGTACCCAGAGAACGTTCACCTACTCCGAGGGAACCATGAATGCCGTACCGTGAACATCAGGTACGGGTTCTACGGCGAATGCCGGTCCCGGTACGGCCTGCTCACGGGCGCACGGCTGTGGCGAGCATTCAACCGGACGTTCGACTGCATGCCTGTGGCCGCGGTCATCGGCGGCCTAATATTCTGCACGCACGGCGGCCTCAGCCCGGATTTGCACCACATGGCTCAGATCGACCGGATTCGAAGGCCCGCCACTGTGCCCAGGCGCGGTGTGCTGTGCGACCTGCTGTGGTCTGATCCGGCAACGGGCCCGATCCAGGGCTGGCGCAAGAACGTTCGCCGGAACGTGTCGTACGTGTTCGGCGCCGACCAGGTGGCCGATTTCCTGTCCAGATTCCGGTTCCAGTTGGTGGTCAGGGCTCATCAGGTACTAGCTATATCGGGCCCGGTTCATTCAACTAGTGTATTCGACGAATACTCGTTATGAAGTACGAGAACAGAGTTGGCACTTGTACGAATAGGTATTTGTATATATTCGTCAAATACACGAGTCGTGAGAACTGGGAACATATATTTACACTGCGGCTTATACGCATGGTACTTATATAGGTATACATAAATATATTCACCTGGACACCCGGTGTCTGGTTACTGCATGGACTTGGTTATAGGTTGCGGGGTGTCTAGTTATAATCCCGATGCTGACTTTTTTCTACAAGTAACTAACTACTAAATAATATTTTTGAAAATTCCTGAGCTGTACTAAAAAGAGTTAAGTTTATTATAATTGTATGTATTTTTTGGTTTTCTTACGATATTATAGTTACCTAGGTATAATCTAAATAAAAAATAAAATATACCTACCGTTCAATATTTTAAAATAGATTTGACGTATCTAAACATATATTATATAATACAGGGATGTGAATATGGAAATATTATCTAGGTATATGATATTGTCCAAGATGGCAAGATTTCAGTTATATGCTTCTATTAGTTCTAAGAATTGAATTATAGTTATACAGGGTGTAACAGAACTATTTAACAAATGTCATATTTGTAAAATAGTGCTGTTATATCCTGTATTATAAAAAAAACAGTTTTTATTTATATAATATTTCGTTCTAATAATCTACGTCATTGTTTTATATGGTGTATACTGATTATATGACATATTTACTTAATTTTTTTGGACTACTTATCCCGCTTTGATGGAAATAAATAATATAGTTGATGGGCGGGTACGGAGGATCGAGTACCCACGAACTCGAAGCAGACATTCGATCAGTATTCGTATCAAACATAAAATTATATTTTTTATTTAAGACGAACATTTACCACCCTTGATCTTATCCTCTACGCATTTACTATTTTAATTTTATAGTCCTCAAACGAATTTGTCATTCCTATACGTCTATATTATATACTTAAACCTATATAAATGTCTATAGAATATATTATATGTTTAAATGTAGGGCCAGTTATATCGTCGTCGTCCCTTTTGGTCACTCGGGCGTTCGCGTTACGAGATAGTATTATCATTATTATTATACCTTTGTTGTTGGTTAACAGCCCAACTATGCTAATGTCTTAACGTTTATAATGATAGAATTATTTACTTGTACAATGTTTTCATATATATGTTAGGTCCAATTATTGAGGTAATTTCAAAGAACTTTATTACAATTTCATTAAAATCTCTAAGCTTAATGAGTTTGTTTTATTATCATCGTTTGTTTTATTTTTTATTTCTACCACGAACAATATTATTTTATTATTCCATGCTTATACCGTGTGCAAAATGTTTAGCTAGAGTTATAAAGGTCTAAATTCATATACCTACTAAGTATATTTTATTAGTACCGTCTCTGCAGGGATTATATAAGTAAATAAATAAGTTAATTATGGGGCTTAGTACCGACCACGAGCTATGTGCATTAGGTATATTATTATTTAACATTTGACACAGTGAATTCAAAATTCAAAACAAAGTAGTTTTATGTATATGATG
Organism: Macrosiphum euphorbiae; assembly: GCA_949089665.1. Classification (NCBI taxonomy): domain Eukaryota; kingdom Metazoa; phylum Arthropoda; class Insecta; order Hemiptera; family Aphididae; genus Macrosiphum; species Macrosiphum euphorbiae. Next base: position 132,961,132 of record CARXXK010000001.1, read on the forward strand.
CGTGTAAATTAAGACGATTTTATTTATTATGTAATGCCATAATGGAGGTGTCTAATTTATAATTGTTATTTATGAGTATTTAATTGAAACAATGATTTTTTGTTATAACTCAGTCGTGTCTTTATTATTGGCTCTATGTCTAATAGTTAAAAGCCAATAATAAAGTTATAATACTTATCCTTTGGAAAAAAAAATTCAAGCTAAAAGAAAAATAATAAATAAGAATCATTTTCGAATAGAACTATAGTCTAAAATAATACTTACTTAGCTTATAAATGTATAGGTACTTACTATAAATCATTTCCCAAGGAAAAGTTTCACATATAATATAAGTTTAATAATAATAATAATAATAATAATAATAATAATAATAGGAAACAAATTACGTTAAATATTTAAGTTTTTAGATGAGCCAACCAGGATTATCTGAAAATTGTTATGCCCCATATAACAGTTTCCCACCTAGCTTGTGGATATATTAATATCAACGCTTCAAGCTTTAACAGTTTCTCCAAGTGGAATGTAAGTATAGATAGGTATAACCGACTATTTGCTTGGAATTTTCGTAGGTACATAACAAATTGCTTTTAGAAATACTTGGTTACGTTTATTAAGATGAATTAAGGTATGGGTAAATTCAGAAACTACAAATGTTTCAGTGGCTACTCAAATCATATTATTATCTAAGTGTAGGTACTGCAGCTGTTATTATTAAATATTATTATATATTAATTATAATTTATTAATGTGTCATAATACCTATTATACGTAATTTATAGTAATATAATATTGTATAATAATTTATTATAAGTAGGTTTAGTGTGTAACCTTGTGAAGAAAGCTTGTAGAACAAGTCAGTATAAAATATTTATTATTATGTATACATTTTACGCGAGTGTCACTACTTATAAAAAAAAATATTATTTCATTTACCAAGACTTTATTAAAATTAGAAAGGACGTAAGACGAACCTACCCCAACTCTATTACTTCTTTGAGTAACATACTAAAATAGTATTATGTATTATATTATAAGACTATGTAGGGAATTTAAAACTTTTATTAGGTATACAAAATGTGTAACTTTAACTCCCCAATTAAAATCGTTAGTACACCTTTACAGCGTCCACATTAAACAAGTTAATATTATATTATTAGTAAATTAATTAACATTATATTGCCAGACTGTCAGTGTACTGTGTATATTAGATGTCCTAATTACATCAACGCTTTAGGATTATTTTATTTAAAAACATAATTTATCGTGATAAACCTTTAGGTATCTACAGGCATATATTAGGTGGGTATGTTGTATGTATATTATACAGATTACGATAGAGTTATGTTTTTTAATCAATAAGGCTGCGTACCTAGCATGTAAATTAGTTTTAAACAATATTACGTTTTTCAGAATAGGGTGGATAGATTGGGTGTTTTTTTTTATTACCTAAAATGAATTATTATTTAGGTCCTAGACCGTGTAACCGTTATCAAAAAGTGTATGTAGGTACTTAATTTTTCGGTTAACCTACTATAGTATTATTAAAGTTAAAATTCTATACTACCTATATATTATATTGTAATGGTAAATAATATAGGTCACTGCGCTTTCTGTCGTCCACAACCTTTCAGATTGTCCAATTTAACAGGTTTAATTGTTGGTTCAATAAAGCATACTTTATATAACATAATATGTATTTATTTATTGTATTTGAAAACGAATACAGAATACCTATATGTTTCTATAAGCAATGCAGTTGAATGTACGGCATGATAGGTATAAACCGTAGCCTATAGGGTATGCAGCAGATATGCTTTAACGAAGACGCAGTTGTAATCGGACCGTACTGCTAGTTGTATAATATATTTTTCCGATTCGTGTGACATTGAACCTAAAATGTAGGTTATGAAAACGAGTGGTCACGAGTTTAAATTTCTTATATAATATGTATTAAACGATAGTACGATATATAATATTCAATTGCAGGGGGAATATATTTATAGGTACTTACTATACTTACTTGATTTACTATACGGCATACGCTAATCAATTACCATAATATGTTATGCATTCAACTGCATTGTATGCTGGCGAGCTGTAATAAAAAGCACGTGTCTGGTATAGAGATGTGAGCTCGGTAAATTTACCGGTTAAGCGTAAATTTACTTAAATTTTACCACCATTCTTTTTACCGTTCATAAAATCCAGTGAACCTTCATTTTTACTATTTTTACTCGTGTAATAACTTTTATTTAGGTAGCCAGAGTAGTCTATGACTATAATTGCAGACACTGAATTTTAGTGTAATAGTGTATAGTTGTATAATAGCCGTATAGGAATAGTCAATAGGTTAGTGTAGAATGTAGATAGAAAAAATGAAAACAAAATATTCATCTTCCAATTTTTTTACGAAATTAGCCAGTTTACCAATTTTTTTGTAAATTTACCGAACAATTTTTACCGGTAAATATTCCACATCTTTAGTCTGGCACTATTTCTGTGCGAAGTACTAAAACGCAGACGTGTTGTACGCATTTAAAATGTCTGTAATCGTATGAAAAGCGTTCAAAATTCCTAAAAATGTTTTGCCATCCCCTGCCTTCGTCCACCATAGTTAGCCTTATGTAGTTATATAGTTACTAGTTAGTCTTATGTAGTGTATACATTGCAAAAAAAGATTCCCGAACGATTTATTATTTTTTTATTTGTGTTTCAAATTATTATATATCATAATGAATTTATCACGTATTATGTGTCCTGCACACAGTGCGTGGAGGGAGGTTACCAATTTTTCGCGGGCCGCAAGCTGGTGACCGTGTTCAGCGCACCCGATTACAATGGATACGGTTTGCCAGGCGCCGTCATGTCTGTGAACAAACACGTCAAGTGCACTTTCCAGCTGATACCGGTTGCAGGAGCAGCGCAGAACAAACGTTGGATTGCAGGGCGAAGGACGGCCAGCAAAATACCAAAATAATCCTGTTGAACTGTAGTGCGAAGGCGATTTTTAAGATGTTCATATTATATAGCACGCTAACAAGCTGGACATGAGATCTCAGAATCCTTGATTTTAAAATTGTTTACATCAGGTGAACACTGCAAGATTTATCACGTGGTATCGAAAGATACAAAAGAAAGAAAAGAAATATATTTTTTAGAAAATCTAATAAACTTTTTAACATACATTTTCGCTTCCTGCATATAAAATAATATGTCCATCGGAATCCTAATTAAAGGGATTTTCGTTATTTTTATATCCATAATATAGTATTGTGCAGCGCGGATAAAGGACAGCACTCCGATGATCGTCCATTGTATATTTTAAAGGCTCTACGCTGAGTGGTTTGGCTTGAGTCTGATCATCTCCCCCCGGCTGGGGTGTTGAGCGCATGAGTATCGACCCTGCCTAGAGCCACACGTTTGAAAGTTTTATTATAATATGTACATTGTACCTCGTATATGCATGAAAGTATACAGCCAAAGTCATGAAATATGACTGAAATGAGATGCGCCACAATATTTATAATGTTTTGCAAGATATTCCAAAATATTTGATTGGGAGGTATGCAGAAAAACTGGAGTGAAAACTGCAATTTTTCTATTGCATTAAAAAAAGCTGGCAATTAAACGAATTGCAGTATAGTTGTGGAAGATATCGTTGAATTGATTAACGGCTTAATAGGTAGAAGGATTATATTTTGTAATCTATTATTAATTATAAAACTGGTTGTAATTAACATTCCTGTCATGACTTACTGCATGACATCAACAGACACATCTAGATAACAGGTATATTTAACATGCATACGATAAGAGTACCGTTGACACATTTTAATGAAATGGTATTTAAAAAAAATAATAATAATAAGACAAATATTATCATAATACATATTTGTAATGTTTATATTTAATTGTATAAAAATGTATACAGTTTATCTTTGCAAACTAATTACAGCCCCCTCTCCCCCCTAACTGTAAATAACTTTAAAAAGCTAATTTCTTCATCAGCAGGTAAACGCATTGGTCCACTTCGAATCCGTGTAAATTGTTTGGGTCACCCAGCAGTCGCATCAATAATCCACCAAATGATACGTAAGCGGCACTAAAATATAAAATTTCAAAATTAAAAGAGAAAAAATGTATTATTATTATGTTATATTAAAAAAAAATGGTAAACGAGCGTTACTACATTATAAATGAATGAATTAATATAATATTATGCGTAGAACGTATTGTAAATAAAATCAAGAGGGGGAAGGAGTTCATCGATATTTATATAGTTTCTCTTCTTATACAATCGTTACCTATATAATTTGTATGCAGCCAGCCAGCCAGCCATTAAATTAACTCGTATAGGGTATAGGATTAAGCAGGGAGTTACGCGTTTATTTCATTTTGTAATTGATTGCAGCCAATGAGAGATGATACTTATATTATTCTACACTAATTTTTATAGAATTCGGTAGATAATATTTGTCGGCAATAATGAGAGGAAGAGTATCGCAATAAAACGTACAAAAACCTTCAAGTACAGATTATTCCTAGTACAGAGAGTCCTGCAGTAAACCGGAGAGTCCGGATATTCTAGTTTTTTTTAGGTTTTTCATTTACGTTGGTTCGTGCATTGGGTATGTCACTGTCATAATTCACACAAAACAGAATATTTTAAGGTTTATGTTTATCATTATCACAAAGTAAAAGGGGGACGCGAAAAAATCACCGCAACACCCGTCGAGTCGTATGTTACGAAAAAGTTTTAAAATCGTTATAGGTAGTTGTGTTTGAAAAAAAAATATATGATTTTATATTTATGTATTATTTTTCACTCGTATCACGGCGACTGTGACACTATGACTTTGAATGACTGTGGAGTTTTTTTTATCTGCGAGCAAGTTTCAAATTTAAATGAAAAACGCACTATAATAATATGTATTTCCCCTTTCAGAAAAATAAACTTACGTATTTTCATTAAAATAAAATTTACTTTTATACCGCCCGCTAGGGAAATAGGGATTACTAAATGCATTGTATATGTATACGACTCGGATATATAAAAGCGAACTCATGTAATTGGGTCCACACCAAATCACTGAGATTCTTTTACTATCGAAAGGTTATTTACCGTCTGCGCTAATTACATTTTAACTACATATAATATCATCAACTCATCCAAGAAGACAGATATTGATTCCGTACAAAAGTTATACTATTTTTGCTGTTTATTGGTTAAAATATAGACACAATATTTTAGTATGAGAAGAGAAAAAAGATAAACCCCGGAAATGCGATTTGCATATGTGCATAGTACCTATACGTTAAAATATTGTCATACGTCGATTTATCATATAATATCATATATTATCATTTAACATAATATTTTGTCAAGTTATATTGGTCGTAGAGGAAGGGGACAATAATAATATAAATAAGTCATTTTTCGTATGAATGTCATATATTATTATAATAACATGTAATATATGATAATAATATTTTTACACCAAATGAACGAACACGGGCAAGATAAAAAATAAAAATAAATTATGTATACACCAGATATGTTTTATTTGAAGTGTCGTGGCCCTGAGTAAAGTGTTATTATTTTATTTAGTTTTTAATTGCTCACGGTTCACCGCATATACACACGTGCAAAAAAAAAATCTAATCTGAGTGTAATAACTGTTCACGACGCGTACCGTCGACCACATTCAACGTGTTCGCATTTAATAATATAATAATAATAATAAAAAATATTTTGATTTAGAGGAATGACGTATTAGCTTTGTGCCCTGCGGTAGTAAGTTCTCCTAAGACTCGACCGATCGGTACAATTCGATAAAACGTTTTGTTGCGATACTAGCTGTATAATAGTCGTATGGATTCCCGTCTCAAACTCTGCACTGTATGTATATTGTTTATAAATGCACTTTACTAACTTACGCTTATTAAGAAGCGCGTGTATTATTTATATATCTATATATAAATTATAATGTATGTACACGAATATATTATTATCAAACTCCTCGAAACGGTCTTTGAGGTACCTATTTTTTTTTAAATCTACACAGTTGGCCAATAATATTGCAATAAATTATGAACGTGTTGATAAACGCCCCCCATGGCCCCATCTATCATATTATATGCGTGTGCAGCAACACATGCACAATGATTTATAATATAAAACCTGGTCTGTTGTATATCAACTCAAGTAGTACACTGGAGACCGCGTAGTTATTTTAAACATAATATATAATCATTATTATAATATTGTATAGGTATTTGACATTTGTATTACTATTAAAATTACATAATACAAAAATAAACAAGTCATAGTGATAACCTCTGGTTTATATATTACAGCTCAATTTAAAGCGATCCTAACACGTATAATACATTAATACACGTATTAAAATATATTAATGTGGTAATGATGATTCAATGTATAATAATGAATAACTGATTTTTTATACATGAATATAATGTTGTTATTATTAAATATTAACTACTACTATAACCATTGATTATAAATACTAGTATAATCAATGCTATTACTATAGTCTATAACCACCTACTTCACTACTATTTTCGTTATTCTACATAGTGAACTTCGTCGTCGTCGTTGTCGTTGTCGTCGGACATGGCCTGACGCCCAGTGGAATGTGCTTAGTGGCCGTGAGTATAATATCAAATATGTACACAACCAGCTAATCACACTGCCACAGTGCGAAAATCCGGCATAAACACTTGATGCAACGATGATAGAATACGGATAAACATACAAATATACATAAATACGTAATAGATAATAATATACACACATTAGGACATATTATAATATTATTATACATAATAATATATATATACAGGGTGTTTTCACACGCTCATCCGCTTTTAACCTTTAATTATTCATTTATTCTGATTTTTGGAATTTTCAAGTTTACACTATAATGACAATATTTTCAAATACTAACCATCATGTTTTATGGTGAATTGTTCGTTAAGCGAATGATTTTGTTTGAAAATATTGATGCGTCTAAATCGAAAAGCAAATGAGTATCTAGTATCTACTGGCTTCTACCTAGTTTCTGAGTTATTGAACTTTGTGTACTAAACATTATCTTAGTCATTACCCTCTCTTTAATATTCGCTTAAGAGGGTGTGCTACCCGTATGGGTATTATATCCGTCTTACAAATGTACAATATAGCCAAAAATGTTTTGTCAATGGACAATGACAAAATATTTTATGTTTTTTTGCCAAAAACTTAACTCTACTAATAGTAGAATTATGAAAACTCTACAACGTATAGGAAAGAATTTTATCTGTGACGTAGTTTTAATTCTTTTGATAACTATGATTAAATGAAAAAACTAATGTTCTCAAACTTATAATTTTAATTGTATTTGTTATCCAAAAAATAAAAACGCTACGTCAAATACAAATTTCTTCCCTATGCGTTGCGGAAATTTGGTAATTCTACTATAAATAATACATAGGAGAAGTAAAATTGTTACGCGCAAACAGTTTTTGGCCATGTTGTACATTTGTAAGACGGAGACAACACAATAGTATGCGGGTAGCAATTTATATAGATGTCGACAATATTTTACTAATCAATAATCGTACAATATTAATATTGATTTATAGTTTTTGATTCAACATATCTCCAATTATCTTCTACACAATATAATAATATATCGTGGACTATAATTATTAAGGACCATATTTTTAAATAGGCACCTACTTGTATTTTTGATGCAAAATTAATGTATCCTGTAGTGATAAAAATTTTTCTTTTTTCAAACAAGTACTAGAATTTTTTTGTAAATTGTTAAGAGGATATCAACGCACTATTTGTTTTCTCTCTCTGGCCCAAGAGCAGCATAGACAAAATATATTAACGCAGAATCATTTTTTCTAATATGTTTTTAAGTAATCTTGGAGTAAAATCACCCAGTACAGAAAAGATATGGAATAATACTTTTGAGGGAATGACATATCGATTTTATATTTTATTGTTATTCGACTTTCAAAATAAACAAAAAAATGTTGTACATTTAATTATTTAAATGATATTTAAATTGTTTTGAGACAATATTTAGACAAATCGATATAAGGTTCCCTCAAAAATATTATTCTCCATCTTTTTTGTAATGGGTGATTTTACTCGTAAGATTACTTAAAAACATAGAAAAAATGATTCTGCATAAATCCGTTTGGTCTATGTTGCGCGTAGGCCAGAGAGAAAATAAATTGTGCACGGATATTCTCTTAAGCGAGGAAATCATTATGATAATGTTGATATAAATAAATCAAAATTCGAACGATATTAAACTGAACTTAAAAGTAGGTACCTATGTCGGTATTAATAATATTAATATTAAAAAAAATGGGGGTGAGCGTGCTGGGTGTATCACCCTGTATAAATAATACAATGCGTGCAGTCTTATATATATTTAGGTAATACAATGTATTGGTATTACATTATATTATTTTATTACAAATGCGGAAAGAATTTAAAAAAAAAAAACATGTTTTGATATTTTTATCAATCGAAAACATAGTTGTAGTTTGCATGTTATTATAATTATTATGATAATAATATAATATATTATAATTTATAATAATAATGACGAGTGCTCGGCACGCTGGCCTAGATCGCGTGAGTTTTCTGTACCCCCACCCTATTATATATGCACCATTTTAAATATTCGAATACAAACAATATTATCCATTACACGGACTACGAGCCACGAGGTGTATATTATAGGCCAACCGCAACACAGGACAAAAGCATAACACACACATGCGTATTATTACGACGTTTATACTTTATATAATATTAGGTATATCGATTGTGTGCGGTTCGCCGACGCCAAAGAACAGCAGCGTGTAGTAACTACACTGTAGTTATATTATGTTATATGTATACGAATATGTGATTTCGTATTATATTTATGCGGCCCCAAGTATTAGTATTAAATATTTTTTTGTTTGTTTTCCTCGCCACGAATATAGTATATGCTGTGGAAACACTATGTATATATTTCGTATATATGTGTTCATCTGCCGCTTGCGTTGGTAAAAAAAAATTGAGTTTCCTAAGTGTAATATTATATATCTACTACGTATTACATTATTAAGGTAATATTACGTATTACGTTATTAAGGTGTACGCTCCATTGCCCTTCGGCGGCCTTGACATTTTTATATCATTTATTTGTACATCGCCAGAACACGCCACGGACATTACCCGTCTTACTGCATTCGTCGTAGTACGTTTTTATTGCTGAAGAGGACTTTGATGAAATGTGGTGGGCGATCGGGAGAAACCGAGTGAAATGGATTTGGGTAGACGGTGACCGCCAGGCGCCTCCAAAATAAAGCAATTATAGTATTATAATATATAGTACTATACGGCATTGCAAGACGAGGATTTAACTACTGTGTGCAGTGTATTATTATATCGAAGAGTACTTATTGTTTCATAAACTATTAACGTTTTTTTGTTATTTTGTTTTATCGTTGAGCTTGTAATTTTGTCTTTTATTTAATGATAATGTACATTTTCAATTTCTTATTATCAGAACAGCATATTTTTCAGAGTATTTCGATTTATAAAAATCTAATTTAGGACGAGAAGGTAGCTTATAATTAGTAGTATTTAAAGTTTAGATGATCAGGTTCACTACTCAGCTTATCTAAACTTGAAATAGGTACTAATAAACTATTCGTCCGAAATCCAATATTTTTTATATCAAATCTATTCCGAATTTTTTAATATGAAAAATGCAAGTTGTCATTTTTATAAATAAAAACTTAAAAATATTTTCAAAATCGTTGGTTTTACGTTAAACGAATCACTTGCAGTGTATGGAAATATATTTCAATCATCGCGGAAATAAAACTTATAATCGTTTTACATCGATTGCATGTCCCCGAGTGCACGAACCGCACGCATGTACAATTTATATAGGTATTGTCATTCGTCATGTAGGTAGAATAATAATATATAATATTATAATTGCTAGTTGGATTCCCGGCGTCGTAGTTCTCAAATATAAAATTTACGAACCAGACATTGTCGTTTTCGAATAAAAGATAAAATTACAAATAATTATAATATATCCTCGTACATAATATGTCATTTCATTAGATCGCTCCTCGTGTGTTTAAAACTATAAAATGTTATGACTTATAGCCACATAGGTGTATAGGATCGATATTATCGTGTCACGTCGACCCAGTGTGCTGTAGTTAATATACGTCGTCGTCTTTGCACAACAATACGACATAAATAGATAAGGTATAATAATATAATATGTATTATGTATACGTATAGTATATTCGATGGTATTGTTATTTATTATTAGATAGATGTTTCGTAGGTGTATTCACGTCATTATACAATAAACACATATACAGGATGAGTCACGTTAAGAATTAGCTATAGTATTAACGATTATAGGTCAGGAAATCGAAAGGTGCAGAATTCGCTTTTGTATATTATAATACCGTATAAACGGAAGGAATCTTTTCGCGAAAAATATAGAGTATCAACATCATGCACACCGGCATACGACGATTATTATTCAGAAATATAAGTCATACCTATATATATAAACATCGAACATTTAAGAAATACCTGACGATTCACGTTTAAAGGATTATAATATACGGTTTTTGTACAATTATGTACATAACTACCTACTTGTATTATACATTTATACGTATACATTAGAACGGGGGTAGCACGTCAATCTGAACACAACAACTGCGGGTAATACCGACGGTGCGTGCGCGTGTGAGATATATACAACATTATAATATTATATAATATATAGTAGCAAATTACATGCAAAGACCTGAATATTATAACGGACGTCGCGTGCGTTCACGCTATTCATTTGTATAGCCGTATAGGGTAGTTATGCTGATGCGGTATAGCTGCTTGTATATACCTACCTGCAGGGGGCGAACATATTAAATATATTTAAATATGATTGCATATAAGGGACTAGGAAGGAGTAAGAAAACGCCAAACGTCGGACGTATGTAAAAATGTGCGTATTATCGGTCTCGATTGTCGTAAACAGCTGTATGAAATATTATTATGTTATTATGCAGTGGCATACGACTTCGGACGTGCAATATTATGTTAGCAGAAGCCAGAAACTGTGCCCGACTTACTGGGCCCTGTACGAACGTGTCTGATACACCCACCACGACGACGACTAATGACTATAATCGTGGCCTACGCGTAAATCATATATTGAAATCATCGATATTGTATCGCTGTTATTATCATAATATTACGGTTGGAGTGCGAATAGTTGCCGAGACGACCTTTCGCCGCCACCGCAGAGCTGTCCGTCCGTCATCGGTGGAATTTCGACCGACCGCTGCCAGTACTTGATGTAGCCGCGCCAAAGGTTATAATATATTATGGGTACCTACCAGCAATTATTAATAATAATAATATAATATGGGCCCGCAGTGTTTTAGATGGCGACAATAATAATAATTATTACTATTATTGAAGCAGAGGTCGACCGACCACTCCTACCCGTACGGCCGTACACGACGTTAAATGATAATAAATTGTTCATTATATTAAAACACACACTGCAGCACATTAAAGCCATTCGTATACACACACACACACGCGCTCATGATGATCGCCATTTAACAACACGCCTCGTTTTCGTACATTATATTTTACGAACACGTATACAAAACGACGATGACCTGTCAACCACTCAGCAGCTGCAGTACGCACTAATAATAAATTGTCATATTATTAGTTATTACATGAATAGAATTCCAAAAAATTTACCAACATGAGATCCTATGAACCATTTACAACGTGTACTGAATATTATGTAGTTATTGGGTTAGAGTGTTACTAGTGTTAGACACCTATATAATGCAACGTATATACAATGTATTCATGGATATAAAATAGTTTATAATTTAGTTACTAACGGTTCTCATCGGTGTCTGAACGAAAATGGTCGGAATTTATTAAAACTATAATATTAATTTACATTTATCGGTAGAGGGGAAAAAGTTAAAATAAAAAACAAACTCGAAAATCCAGTTGATTTCATAATAATTGGTGACTTTCCCAGAGATTAATAACATAATATTATAATAATATTCTATACATATCAAGACATAATAGTATGCAAACTAGAATACCTAGTTTTATTCTGTAATTAAAACCTAGTTTATAAGATGTATAAAATAATAATAAAAAAAAAAAACAAAACAGACGAAAGTATAATACTACTAACTGCTGTTCAACATTTTAAACGTGCACGCTTGTATGACATACACAAATATTCTTACATGTTAATTGCTAATTTTTAAGTATGCATTATACGAAACATTGAAGTAAAAAAAAAAAACAATGAAAATACCAAAAATACAATAATGACAATATATATCTAGAAATGTATTACACGTTATTATATTATATTAAAATAATAAACAGTTTTACGTAGTACAAAAAAAAAAGTTTACGTAACAACAGTTTAGTGGGACCGATTCCAAGAGCCGAACGAGAATATTAATAATTGTCGCGGCAGACCTAAGTAATTGTCCAAAAATTATGTACATTATGTTATGCGACAAAACGTGATAATATATAATAATATATTACAGGCGTGAATATTATTATTATTGTTCAGTCAATAATTACCTACGCTTTCTCGGTTGTCGATTTAATGAGTACGTAATAATATTATTAAATTACTGCAGCAGTTGTTATATTATTATTATTTACTAAGTAACAATAATAACGTGCTGCACTTAAACTGTAAATTATAAATAATAATATTATAATAGTATAGGTACGCAGTGCGCACGTTGAAGTGTTGAACTCTTGGAACCGAAGGATTTGAAATAATACATATTATAATTCGCATAATACCTATTACAGCCATGTATCGACCTGCCTAACCGTCGTGGCCAAGAACAAACAATATACTATTAAAACACAACAAACGCGTAAACAACACTACACGTAATAATAATAATTTATTAAATTTGATAAATTTTATTATACAGAGCTCACGTCGTCGTAAATCATTAATCGCGATAACTGCAGTTCATTTACTCGCGTTCGTTACGCGCGTGTGCGAGTGTTGCGTCGGCGAACCGAAGAAACTGCGCGAGTGCATAAAATTATAGACGACGTTACAGTAAACCACAGGTAGACTGTCGGGAAAAATAAACGGCACCACAGTACAATAATTAATACGAATATTACGAAACACGACAGCGGCGGTATCGGAAAAGAGATACGGATGAGGGGCGTAAGCACGTTATCGTTTCCCTGCAGTGCTGCTGCATTATCGCGCGGGGCTAGACGAAATACGCAAATACAACTACGGATTGTAACGGACATTGGGCGTGCAGTATAATAGTAATATTATTATAGTATTATTCATTTGGCGGTGACCGATTAAAAATAGACCGACCCGGTTACGTTAGAGCTATGCGGCGGATAAGAGGGTAACGTGCGCCGCGGCTGCAGTGGGCCAAATCCCGCTCGAAACACGCGTATTGCGACAATAATTTACCAACGCCAACATCGTAATATTATTATGTTCTATGCATAGAATCATTATGGAACATTACACCGAACTACGTTCGAATCGTGACAACTATAATATAATAATTATACAGCAGGTACGATAATAGCGTACGGGCAACTACACTCGTATTCGATTGTACCGGCGAGCGCGAGCAGGCAATAAAAATAAGCGCGCACCGCGGGCATACCATACCCATTCGTGGCGATCAATACGCTGACGCAATAAATAATAATCGATTTTTAAACAAAAAATTCAAAACAGTAACTGCTTGAGAAGGATGTCGTCGTCGTCGTCCTCGCAGCCGTCGTCGTGTGGTAGACGGCAGTACTGGTTAGGTGGTACGATCCCAGCAGCATTATAGCGGTACATGGTATAATAGTGACGGACGGCCGGACAGTAGAAAAATGGGCGCCGAAGTGTCGTACCAGATAGTGCATTTACATGATTTGGGAACGGCGAAAACCGTGTGTCCATGTCAAAAACACTTCTGGTACGGTCTTCGTGCACCCGTATATGAAACGTGTTGGACGACATATTGTGTACGCGGTGTGTGGAGAATGGCGGACGAGTAATATCATACAGAGTGAACGAAACGAAAACGAACGGATACGAAAGATACGAACACCGAACGCGGACGACTCGTGCGACGCGGGTAGTGAACAGCGAGAGAACACACAGACTGCGATGCGACGGCACGCGAGCACACCCGTAGGCACTACGCCGACTGTTCGCCGTTCGCGTAACGGCGCGCGCCGCCGCCGACGGTCGGTCTCTGCTGCGATTGCCTGCGAACGACCGAAGAATGAAATGAACGACATGTAAGCGGCCGCGTCGGCGGCGCGGTGGTGGGCGCCAGCCAAAGCCGTGGCGCGGCGGAAGGGCGCTGCCACACTACGACGTTGCACAATTGTGCGCTTGACGCCCGTGCTCCCGTGTATTTTTGTGAGTGTGTGCTAGCGTGCAACTGCGGTGGCGGTGCATCGCACGTCAGAAGCGGTGAGGGGGGGAGCGTCCGGCCCTACGCAAATCGTGTGTCCGTCGTAGGAAACTATAAACGCGCGCGATGTCCCCCTCGTCTTTCTACCGCATGCGAAATCAAGCCGCGTAACCACCGCAGCACCACACCCACCCCAACCCACGCCTAGATGGGACAGCCGAGGTTATATTATTTTCTCTGCGAGCGAGTTTGTACAATTACTTCAACCCCCGTTGACCGGTTTCTCAGGTTATATGAGGATCTTAAGAACGGATAGAGGACACCGTCGTGCGTCGTCGTTATCATAATATATGGAAAGAAAACAGCGATTAATAAAGTCACGAGCGTGAACTCCAATCAAACAATGTAATATTATATTATGTTATCCGACGAGTGTCCATATTTGCGAAACAAATATTATAATATCGACTAAGGTCTAAGAACAACACAGCTGAAGTATTGAATAGTTCGAGACAATGAAAATCCATCGCGAACAATTCGATTATGGCAATACGAAACCAAACATTAGTTTATATAATAAAATATAATCATTCGATACATGCGATGCTGTCGATATTGGACTCCCGCGTTAAATAATGTTTGCCGCACGCGATCACAATGAACCGTACACTTCAGTGGGTATTTGATTATTAATTTATTATATCGGCATTCGCGTTTTTAATGATAGGGAAACACCACGACGACAGTGTCAGACAGTGATATTTTTATGTCTATAGACATGTTTTATAGTGTGTATAATGCTATATAGTATATATCATATTATTATTATATTTTTTTATATTAGACCAATGTTGATGTGCAGTTGTCAGTTGACTAATAAAATCTCACGTCAAATAAGGTTTATAAATCAGTGTATGCAATGTAGCTCCCGCAATTAAACAGAATATAGGTATTAGGTATATTACATCAATTAAAACATGAATTTTCAATAAAAACTCATTAAGCGAGATTAGCATCAAGATAACTGCGCATAAAAATAAATGTATTAAGTATTTTATAAGAAAACCGCCACTATAGCCAAAAAAATAAAAATACACATATTCACACCCAGACCACAGTTAAAATGTTACTAGTTTACATTTTTATTTCAGCGATATAATTCAGAAAGTATTCCATATTGTTTAAATAAACTATACCGTACACTTATCAAGTATAACATTTACATATTATTACATTATAAGTTTTCAAACAAAACCAATTTAAAAACGAATTTCCTAGTAACATACTAACATTATAATATAAATCGATTCAATTAATTCGATAACATTTTAGAAGATCGTATATATTTCTATAAACTGGACCTGTTTAGATGGGTTCTCGATGATTGAATTGGCATGTACGCAATATAATTCTAATAGTCCGTTCAAATTAGGAACAGTAAAATTTGCAACAACAAAGTTTGGCAACCGTCATATATGTGCTATCAATAAACGTCCTAATCGAAACGGACGTGGCCCATTTGGCAAAGGGGTTTAAGTATGCGGTGGAGTATACACGATCGACCTACACTATTAGATTTATATTCACCTGTCTTTTATTTTGTTTTATTCTTTCGCACAATAGATTTTCTGACAAGCTATAGTGCGATGGAAAAGGATAAAAGAACGAACGTGAGAGTGTGAGAGGGACTTGGGTAGAGAGAACGGGAGCGGGAAGGAAATATGTAAGTATATACATATAGATAAAAGCCTCGAGAAAAGTGTACGGTAGTTGTCGGGGAGTGGGGTAGAAGGGATTGAAGAGAGAATACAACATTAAGTACTCGCCGCAATGCACCACTGACCCAGTTCAGCCGTGGGGTTTCGTGCCACGCGTCTCTTGGCCCTTATAACCATTCTCTCACTATCTCTCTCTCCCTCTCCCTCATCCTCTCTCTTACATGCGGGTATTTTTATTATTACTCAACGGTATTGTAATGTTTAAACACGTCATTTTTTCCGAACATCAGTCAGACTCCGACACAAGTTTAATACACTTTTAACATTTTCCCGAATTGAAATATGACGTATGGCAAAAGTAAAACCAACCCTAAAAACTTAATTTATTTTGTAAAATTATTCAAATTCCGGGATACGTGTTCGTAGTTCGTACAGTATATTTTGTATTCTTCGTATTTACATTTAACCCGACAATTGCGAAACTGATAATAATCCGTCAAGGTCTATATTTACAAACTAGATGGCGGGGCTGAGTGAGAAGGAAAACTACCTCCAACGCGAACGTTTATTGAGTAGCAGCTGGCGGAACGAAAAAATTCTAAAGGAACGGTCATTTCCGGACGAGGCTCAAACGGCCATATTTTTAAGCTGGATGCATACACCAAAGCCTCTGAATTGCCTACTCATTACGCCCTCAATGATATTAAATTACGCAACGAAATATTTAAATTTTTTACACTATGTTAGGCTTGGGCGTGGTTTTTAATTATTTTATATTCTTTAAAAAAAGAAAAACTATTTAACTATAGACTAAAATATTTGTAGAACTTAACAATTAGTTGAATAATAATTTTAGAGTTTTATTAGTGGATGAGTAAAAATATTATGATTTAAAAATTAACCGAATTAATACATAATAAGTATTTATAAAAATATAAAATACCTTTATTTAATTTTAATGACAGAATTGATTAAAAAGCAGTAACAAATCTATCATTGAATGGATTAAAGAATTTAGGAGTAAGTATTATAATTTACTTTTTTAATATCATATATTTAAGCGGTATTTTAAATTAGACTTCAACAACTGTATCTACGTATCTATCACGTGTAATTAATATATGTTACATAATTTGAAAACAAATTCCACCAGAAGATAATATGATCAGTACACAAACCACAACCTTGACCATTCATATTTAATATCATTTGCACATGATTGAATGACCAATCAAAAGACCTTCACACAATCTAGTACTTAATTCGAGTAAACGTCAGAATAAATGAAGTAATATAAAAACAATTTATAAACTATTGTTAATTATCGTCATGTTATTTTATAAAAAATACCTAATAGAATTATTATTTTACGTTTGAAATCAATATTTTAAACACAAAGTATTATTTTCATTGAATATATATTCAGTCTTTGAAGTTCTACAAATTTAAAAATAAATTAAAATTTTAAGCAAACAATAATTAACGAAATTTAAGAATAAATAAAACATATTTAATATGATTTTTTAACACATTTTGTTTTACATAATAATTCAAACTTATTTAGTACAATTAATGTCGTTTAATTTATGTTTAAAAAGCACTAGAAAATAATCAAAAGAATGCATGAACAATATTTAAAATTTTATGAAAATTCAACGAACAAAGAGCACGATACAAAGGTACCTTACAGAAGAAAATTTAAATTTAGACGGTCTCTGCTGTTTTAATTTAGGGCTATCTTCTTTGTTAGTTTACGGTACTATAAACAATTTGTTTAGAGCAATAAATTCAAAGCAATTTATAGCCTTATTATAGTCATACACTCACTACTCAGTACTCACTAATCGTGTATATAATATTATAATATATATACAGGTTTATAAAAATTAATTTAAACACTGGAATTTATGTAACTGTTATAATACAAAAATATAAAAATCAAGTTCATTTTTAAAAACATATAAATTATTTAATTTATATCTAACTGAACCTTAACCCATTAAATTTAATAATAAATCAAAAATATAAGATACTAAAAGTCGTATATTAAAAAGTGGTTGGTAGTGTCGTAAAATACTAAAATCTTCTCTGATTATAAATACCTAGCATTTAAATATGTATATTTATTTTTTAAATTGTTATTACCTAGTTTATGTCTTCTATTATTACAACTATGAGCTCAAACCAACCTCATTAGTCATTAAGTATAGATTGTATTGTTAAAAGACAATCTACGGCACACACATTATTACTGTTCAAAATGGCAATTAGTCAACCAAAATGTAGAGTAACTTGAGTAAACGAGTAGTTTACTTTACGTAAGGTGTTTAATAACTAGTCGCCATAATATAAACGATATTTTTTACTGTATAGTTTATTTTAAATCATTTTAATTAAATATGAATAATTGCGAATTGCTCGCTTATGAATATTTATTAAAAAGGGCAAAGTAATAACTAACAAGTTGCGACTTACGAACAAAATATATTGTAGGAAATAAACAAAATGTATTTAATAATGGGTACATATTTAATTTTAAAATTCAAATAGTTGGATTTGATATGTTTTCTGATAAGGATTTTAGCAGTTTTTCTGAGTACATACATAATATAAATAAATACATTAAAATACGAAGAAGGTTAATTATTATCTAATATGTACCCAACTGTTGTTGTTCATTGATATAAAGCATGTGATGTTTAAAAAAAAGATATGCTTAAATTAAATAATACCACTGTATTTATTGCTCCAAATATTATTTTAAATGAAAAAAAATAATATTTATTATTTTAACAATGAATATTAAATTATGCTTAGGTATTTAATAATTATTATTTTATTGCGCAAACATAAGTGATTTCACCATATTTTAGATAAATAAATTAAATCCTCTATAAATTAAAACTTCTCCTTCCTGCCACTACTATCTGATCCTCAAATCAAACCTCGAAGATCGGTTCTTTTCCGTACGTGTAGGTTCTTCCTTTTCCTCTCCTATTGAAATAAAAGCAGGCGTACCACAAGGCGCAGTAATTGCTCCCCTACTCTTCAATCTCTACATAACTGACCAGCCTACTTCACCTCATACTTTAGAATAATAATTTTCACCTTAGAATTAAACGATTTGCGCACCGGGGAGCGGGGATGATAATATTACTACTAATAAGTAATAATTATATGTAGAGATACAAAAACCGAGAAACGGCAAATGGCAATAAAAACTTAACAGCACTGCGCAACCATACGCGTGGTTTTTTCTATTTGATTAATTTCCGCAAGCCGCAAGAATGACCGCGATAACATAATGACAATATTATGTTATAATTTTTATTAATATTATTATCACTATACTTTTCAGAACCGACGATAGCGTCAAATTGTATTTGTTTGTTCTCACAATTCCACGACGGCGTATTTACTATTATTATTATTATTATTAATTACAATATGATATTATAATAAGGCTACCTATTTTAATACACGCATAATCGTATATTCGTATCAATATTATCATCACAAATTGCGTAGATACATGGTTATGATCGAGGGTTTATAATTAACTATAATATTGATAATCTATAGCGTTATTATTATTTATTACACAAATTATAGTATAACGTTAATTAATATTATACATGAGGAGGGTTAATCCAGCGGTGTGATGCTGTCCGTAGTAATTGTTCTGCGATGGAACTGAGATACCACCAGCTGTGTTCACTCTGATTTCATCGAATAATTATCGAAACAACATGACAAGTTAACACAGCGAGGTTCCCAGTCCCACACGACAGAATGGTCGTTGCGGCTCTCTCTATCTGTCTGACTGCAACGAGTAGCGATGGTGTGTCCGTAAAAAAATCCGCGAGTCCATAACCGCTGGTGCGATCTGTCGTCCACGTGTGGCGGTAACACGCGCCGTCTTTTACCCATAGATCGCGCTGCGTGTACCATGCCAAAACCAGACTGATTCGTTTTATTAAATAAATAGATTAAAAAAAAAAACAAATACACTTACAAAAAACTATTACACTCTACAACTACGGAACTATACTCTGCCAGATGGTGGCGGTGATGGGTGCGGGTGGATGTCTTAGACAACGAGATAGGCGAATAACAATATCGGTTTTTAATCGTCGTGTTTTTGCGCACAACGCAACGAACTGGTACGTGAAGTGTTTTGTTTTTATTGAAATATCAATGTTAAACGCGATAATTATTATTAAGACGCATGTGAGAAAAATCTTGAATAGACAACCACCATCCTCACCACAACCACCTGCATTGGCGAATGACGAAATCAAGATTTATAGCCGACCCTTCACACCCCACTAAATACGTCGTATTATCGTCATAATATTATATTATTCGACGAGAGTGTTAAGCAAACTAATATGGTGCAGGTACTCACAGTTTGTTCTTGTGCGACTCCTTCACCTTGTCGTCGCCTTCGATCCGATAAATCTTGCCGTACATGACATACTCGAAACTGTCGGCCCGGCAGCCGTTTTGATCCATTTCTATAGGGTTCCAATCGCCAGCGTCAGGCTGTCCATCCTCGCGTAACGTGGTGGCCAACACCAGTCGGAATTTATCACCTGTAACGAAAAATTTCCGTTTTCAAACACGTCTATTCCGGCTCGTCTACGGGTTTTCATTATTTTCTTTTTATGTTTTTCCACATCCGAGTTTCCCAAAGTCATAATTATGAGACTTATACTATATTTGCAGGCACTCTAGGAAACAGGTCGAATAGAAGAAAAAACCAGAAACGTTAAACACGAAACCGGTTAGACTTAATAATTCTATTCTTACATCACCGCATAAGCATATATTCACAGGACCACCAGACCACATACGTAAATATTAGCTGCTGCAGAGAATGAACATACTTGTATACTTAGTACCTACCTGGCTACCTATCTACTCCGTACGATCGTGAATGCAAGAGTACGAAATGTTTTAGGAAGGATTTTGAGCGGATATTACGATTTCTGAGAGAACTGTATTATAATACTTATAATCGATTCGTTGAGTTCAGTTCAACGTTGCAAATACCAATAGTAGGTACCTATTTAATATGTACAGTTATCTAACCTACTACCCCAGTGAGTGGTTGCAGTGAAATTTAATAGTCTGTTGGAAATTGAGCATTCCATACCCTTTCTCTTAACAATATTATTTTCTATTATAATTATTTTGAATAGTTGACAGAACGAGAAAGATTAGTAAAACAATTCTGTAATCCAACGTATGCATAATATTAAAATGTAATTGATTTCATAAATTGTATTAAGTATTTTATACGCACATTCGTAATACGTTTAATATTAGTGTTTGTAAAATATTATAATGGTAGTGTCATAATATTTTCAGACTTTAAACGATCAAAAGTTTTTTTTTAAGAAATAACAATAATATATTATTTAAAAAAAATTTATAATATCTTTTAGGTGACAAAATTTTTTTTTAGATAAGTGGTACTATACATACTATAAATTATATAAAGGATCTAAATATGCTATATACGATATACCTGATTATATAATGACAATTATAAATTCAGTGCGAAAATGTAAGTTCAGTTACATAATAAAATGTATACATGTTTAAAAAATACGAATTTCATAATTTAATTCCTCAAAAATAAAGCAAGTACCTACTGAAAGAATTATAACAGAATTACATTTAGAAAATCTCAAAATTATTCATTACATATTTATCATTGAAAACATGTATAAGATGAGTAGACAAATAGATAGAAGTTGGTGTTGTAAAAGAACCTGTTTATATACACCATAATATTATATACAAACATTTTAGTTATTACTCATTTTGACACTTGGAATCCTGATATAGTGATATCCATATATATAAATATAGTATATACTATATACCTACTATAAAAATCAAATTCTTGAAAACCAGTTTTTAAACATGACTAAGATATTATCTTATATTCGAAATTAAATTGTACACTTCAATTAGATAAAATTATTTTTTCCAATGCATTATTATTCATCATAGATAAGGTAAAATAAAATTATAGATAACAATAGTATTTTAATAATAAAATAATTTAAGCTAAAAATAATTAATATAACATGTATATAACCTACCTAATACGAATTCAATTTTAAATATTTTCAATTTAATCACTGTTATAATTAAAATTATAATACGCACGTGGTTCAACTATAAAGCTTTGAATAAATAGGTACTCAATTAGGTTTGAACTTTGCCTCTTTATAAGTTTAATAGTAGGTATAGGTTTATAATAATATATTGCACATTTGCACCCAGTACTATTATTTATCAACATTGATTCAAAATTTAAAATATTATCTGAAAAATCAATATAAGCAAACATTGTTCATTATCATCACAAGCCTTTAAACTTTCATTAAATGACTCTTATCTGACCTCTTTGTACTTGTCAATCTAATGAAAGTAGACGTATTGATCTTTCCCACACCTTATTTCACCATCTTTCACTCAACGTGTAGAGTATTCACACGAGTATACTATTCAGTTGTATTCATTCTTTTAAATTGACATAATATTCCATAACTTTTTCATCAATCTCACTACGATATCGGAATCAATCATAACATAATATTAATATATTATTCATAATTATTTAATCATTCATAATATATAAACTCGTTTACACTGGTATTGGTTATTTCGTTGTATTTTGTTATTGTCATTTATTTATAAATTCTTCGTCTACATTAATTTACTATTAAAGGTAATAAAAATATATTATATATATATAAAAATAGGACAAGATATTGAAATCAAATGGCAGACGATAAATACTTATTTCATTTTACGATGGTACCTTTTATATAAAAATCAACAAATTTTAAACTGGTTTCTTTGCAGAGATCGACTAAAACCATTTACGATTGGTAGTTTATGAAAAATTACAGAACAAATCAAATAATGATCAATTCTGCAAAGTACTATCTTGTTATCTTGACCCGGATTCCAATCAATATAATATATTGATGGATATAAGATAGCAGGCCAATATATAATTAACTTTAGAAGTCTTTGTTCGAAAGTCTTCAAAGACCCAGAATCTAACACATACTTAATAGTTATTAAATGTTTACATATATGTATTAGAAGTAAAGCCTAAAGGTACAGTAGATATAATCAATTTTAAAACCACTTAATAAGTAAACGTCATATTTATTTATTTATAATTTAGAGAATCGAAAACTTTAAAGTAAGTAGGTACTTTAAAAATAATATTGTACCTACTGTTGAGTATAATAAATTATTCAGTATTAGATTTTGATCACAGTAAAGGCCCACTAAAGGGTCAATAAATGGAGGTCAGTCTTGAATATTGTATGACAGTTTATGGTTTAAATAATATGTATGCATTGAATTTGTGTTTATCAGAAACAAAAAACACAATTTATGGAAACAGTGAGTGTAAAAAAACAATACATACTTCCATTTGATATAATTATTTAATTACATATTTTATTTGTACAAAATAATTTTATTAATAAATAGTATAATGTTAATTTTATTTCAAATATACTTACTATCATTGGTAATATTCAATAAATAAATAAAGGCAAAACAGTGAAGCTATAAGAGTCGGAAGTATATACCCAAAAACAAATATATTATATTACAGTTATTGTATAGCTAGTATAATACATCATAGGTTTTAATGTTGTAAATTATTTTATATCAAATATTACTATTTATCAACTAAAAGTTATAAAAGTTCTTTTATAACTAAAATATATTGCCTAACCTACATATATATATGTATATAAGTCTATTATATAAGATATAACTCTAGAGGCCTCTAGACTCTAGACTCTAGGACTCTAGGGCCCAATAATAAATCATTTTATGAAAGAATTTTTCTAGCTATAGCAATATTTGTTTTTTATTCAAATAATTGATGATATCAATTCATTTGAAATAACATGAAAGTTATTCCTTTTAAATTATAAATTACCTATATACCTAATGTAATAGTATGTACTAATTGCGTTTACTTAAAATAAAATCAATACCTATGTGGTTATGCATTAGTATAGGTACCTATATATTCCACAAGACCATAATATTAAAGTAAGAAATTGATTTAATTTTCGTTTATTACCGCAACTATAATATTACGATAAATTATATTATTATACTAAATTATAGTAGATTTACAATACCTATGATTATATTATTGCAAATATTTTTTTTATGTGTTAATAGTTTTCAGCGTAAAATTATGTAATGTTTCTTTGTAAAATAGATTTTTGGCAAACACATAGTCACAGCAGTGATCAAATTACTGTGGTAGTTTCTGCGAACCGATACTTTTTGAAACTGCTTTTCGTCTTTTTTTAATGTTATTAATTATTATATTATATAGGTACTGTTTTTATTTGAATGCTTCACATGTACTGTAGATGCGTCATTATTAATATTTTTACCATTGGATCAATTATACCACCATACAGACGGTTACCGCGAATACCGAAAATCGCCGGCGGTTTACTACGTCTCCGGAGTTTATCGTTTGAATATCATTAATTCCCCAGGTAAAAAAGTTGGCTGGTCGTCTGAGAATGTTTTAACATAATATAACACTATAACAGAAGGTAGTGGGTATTAATTTTAGTACGATGACGCCCGATAAAATAATATGGTAGGTAATAGGTTGGATAATAATAGATTGCTTATTATTGTACCTAAAATTACTAAATATTATCCCAATATTCCACATTAAACGTTAGCGATTGTCCTGCAAGTGCATAATCTCGAATCTCCGTTCTCCGTTGTAAGTACTAAGTACCCAACGCGACGGAGACGTTATAGTTTCGCCATAGTTTTCTCTCTCAGAACTTGATCCATGGAACCCTCTCCCCAACCATTCAACCCTCGAAGGACACCGTGTGAAGGGGGCCACGGTTACCACGCGCATTCCTGTTCGCGCAAGTCTTACCGATTTTCTTTTTTATTGTTTACCATACAATATTTATTGCACACACAAACATCCAAAGGGAAAATTATATACATTGCTTATACCGAATTACCCTGTACCTACATAATTTCAGTGGTGCGTGTAGGTATCTGTAAATGTGGCGGCGGCGGCAGCAATGTCGAAGGTTCGAGCGTGCGCGCGGCAAGCAAGCGAGCGATTGGCGGCAGCGGTGCGAGATGAAAATATTATATACGAGGAGTGGTGAGAGGGTGAGAGAGAGAGAGAGAGAGAGAGAGAGAGAGAGAGAGAGAGAGTGAGAGAAAGAGCGAACGATAGGGGCCGAGAGCGAGAGTGAGTGCGTCGCGTTCGACGTCCCGCGTACAACCTTGGCACTGAGAACCGCCCGTGCGCATTTAACCTTGGCATTGAAAACAACGACGGCGCACGGTAGGACTGGCGGGCGGAGAAGACTCGCGCTGAAATCGCGATGGAAACGCGGCGCCGCGCCGGTCGACGGACGGACGGTGCGGCGGGCGTGCGGAGCGCCTGGCGCGCGCGCGAACCACACGGAGGGAATTCTCGGTGAAGGTGGGAACGGGGTAACGGTTGACATGCGGGTAGTGGAGGGGTGGTCAGACGAGAGTGGAAGCGAAAAAAACAGTCAGACCGGCGCGTCAGAGACCTGACACACTACGCCGGGTGTTGCGTCATTCCACCGGCGGAGAGTACGTGCGCGCGTTTGCGGGCGGCGGGTAAGCACAAAGGTCGGTGGTGGTGGGAAGGGGAGGGGTGGTAGCAGGCGAATCGATCCGATGGCGAGTGCGTGTGTGTGTCATGTGAGTGTGTGTGTGGCACATCACCAGCTGACGGCGGGGGCAACCTTGGATAATATTATTTTTCTTTCGAACACATCGCGGTATTATAATAGTGCGAGAGATAAAATCCCCTTCCCAAATGAGTTTTTCATTTTTTTTTTATTTAGCAATAGTCACTGTAAGGTACTACACCGCGGAGATAATATTATTATTTCGTATTCCGAACTGAAGCGTATGGCAGTTTTTCAGTTCGGCTGAATATAACAATACGCGCAAAATAATAATATAATACGTAGATACTTCTATATTGTTGTTATTTTGATGAGTTTCTTTTGTAGGTATATAGTGTGCCTATATATATTATTTTCATTTTCTTCTTTTTCGCGACACATTAAAATATATTTTTAAGATACTTCATAACTCATAACATACTTACATCTGAGAGGGCGTTTGGTGAAACGAACGACAAATTTTCATTAAATATTCTCATCGATACGACCGCGTGATTATATATTGTGTCGTTATTACGCCCCGCGAAACATAACGTTTTATCGGAAGCACAGACACGAACAGCACGTAAAAAACGCGTAAATATTCACATATCAACATTTTCATTTTGGCAACTGTTCAATATTACAATTAGACGGCAATGATGTATAACTTTAAACAATTTTATTTTTGGGTTTCCGTGGGAAAAAATGCGCGGTTAAATACACAACTTGTGCTGGCGTTTTCGAGAAAACGAAAAGCGATTAAATAAAAAAAAATGAATCAATTATAGTTTGTAATATGTACAAGTGTAGGTACAACTATAATATGAAAAGGATTTCAAAAAAAATATTTAATCGAGTTCTTATGCGTAATGTAAATAATCTAATTTTGTATACAGTAGTGAGCACGTATTGTTTTACAAAAATTGTTAAAATTATTCATAAACCATCGTCTCAGATGATCTCTATTTTATAGAATTTTTATAAAATTAACCGACTTGAGTTCAGTATCTCCAAAAATATATCATTACTTTGTGCACATTTTATTTTTTTTTGCAAAATATGTGTTTAAATAATTAAAACTGAATAATACTATTTAATGAACAATTTACAAAAAAACATAATAGTTTTATAATTCTCAAACTTATAGGCAATAAGAAAAAAAATTTGTTTTAAACAGCTTTATATAAACACATAATTTTAAGAAAAAAAATGAACAACATTTTAACATTTTTAAAAATAATTTGATGTTAAGTGAATTTAAGAGATTAAAATGACGGAAATTCATAATAAATTATCATAAACATGAACAAAAAAAAGTGGTTAAAATTTGCAAAACGTATTATTCAAACCCATCTAAATTACCACAGTGACATATTTTTATAAATATTTTATATCAAATTCTAAAATCTACTAAAAATAATCGGCATGGTACTTACGTAAATTATAAAGTGAAATTATTAATTATCTTTTATTTGTTACCTACACTAGCTCACGAGGTACATACATCAATTTCGATTGTACATGGTATACAATACTTTCTGCCGAATTAAATAGCCGAAGGCCTTATGTCGTTGGAAATCGGAGACGTATTCGCGCCATTTAACGGGGAAACGGAATTCACGTTCTCGGTGCCGGAGGAGGGGATTATTGTAGACTGAATGATTTATTTTCGGTTTAAATCGGATATTCGGATGGAATTTGGCAGTGAAGTGTCTTAAGCGGGTCGAGAAATTCCTCTCGGTGTTTTCGTAAATCGCATAATATTGTTATCAAAATGAAAACATCACTTCAACACAAGTCTGGTCGTTTCGGACAGAAAAGAAGAAAAAACATATGAGGGAGAATCAATATCCACGGCCAGTCCGCAATTATTATATTATTTTAACGAACAAGCGTAATATTATAATATTATAGCTGACATATTAACCACAGTATTAATAAAAACTAATTTTTAACATAGTAATTTTTATGGAAATATATAAATATTATAATTTATAATATTATTAACAATGAACGACGATTATTACCGGGTTCCGTATAGACATCGTCCACAGCGTTTAACGGACTTGCATATTACAATATTATAGCTGCACAATACTCACACTGGCTGCTTTGTGGCCATCGTATAGTCCGATAGTGTATTTCAATAGTGACGACCTATAGTCCACGCGCATATCGTCAATATTATGTTAACATTATAATATTATTATCTATACGCATAAACTATAGTGCGTACACATTTTGCGCGAAAACGGCTGCGCAAATAATATTATCGGCAAAACAATAATTATTATTATAATAAAATTTCGAGACGACGAAACGCGTACATAATACTATAATATTGTAATATAACACAACTAATATATTATAAATTATAATATAATATGGTATCGCACAGATTTTTGCCGCCTAAAACCATAATAATAATATATGCCACTATACAGAATAATATTATTAAATATTTAATAAATAGTTTAACTTCAATTTATAAGTTATCAAAACGCGAAACGAAAAATATCGTGCGAATGGTTTTTTTTTTTTTACCGTAAAAGTGGTTGGCATTACGGTGGCTGCTGCTTCTGCGGTGGCAGCGGTGGAGGTCGGCCGCGCGCGCGTGTTGTTTGACAAAGCGTTAAGCGGCTGCGGCGGCGAGGAAACTACTAACGCCATCGTCGTTGACGCGTTCTTATGGCGACGTGCGACACACAGTGGCAGCATATACGAGTATATGACGGTAAACGGTGGCGGTGACGGTGGTGATGACTGATGACAGTGTATGGTACGCTGATGAGCGACGGGAGTGCACTTGCGACTGCCGTGCGGTGGGGTTTTCGAAAAACCCGCGAGAGCAGACAAAATATTACTGCATCGTACCTAACCTACGTGTCGAAAACTTTCGCACCAACCCATTCGGGGCCTCCCGTTCGGCGGCGGCGGCGGAGGCGCGCACGCACGTTTTGCCAAATTTACTGACGGGCCGGCGGGGTTGGCGGGACGGGCGGGCGTAGGAGTATACTCTAGGCGCCTCGGCTGCTGCCGCCACTGACGACGACGACGTTCTGCGGGCAGGCGGGCGGGCGCGCGCGTGCGCGAGCGATCGTATAAAATGTGTACATATTATTATTAAATTGTGTATGATATCTCGTACGGTACCGCCGGGCCGGAGCAGAGGCGAGCATAATAATATTATATATACATATAGGTACTCTAAATGCGAATATAATATTAATTATTATTACCTGAAATAATAAAAGAACAAAAGAACGCAAATTTTTGTGTAAAAGATTACGTGGGGTACACAGTATAATACAGCTGCAGAACGGTAAAAATGGTTAAGCGCGTAAAATTATATTATACTCGGATACGGCACGAATACACGATAATGATTATTATTTATTATATTATATCGACCGTGCGCCAAAAAAAAAATCAAACGATTGAAAAATCGTTTTCGGGGATAAAGCGGGTCCTATATTCATTATTCAAATCGCACTTCATATATCTGCACATTTATTTATACATTTTATTGATTCAGCCGTCCGGGATTGTTAAAACTAGTATTTTAAACAATAGAAATGCTGTTTATTGATTAAAAATCCAATCTCTCCTCTTACCTTTCAATCTTGCTAAACATTTAACTGACTAAATCTTTAGATAGGTATAGTTCGTATGTTACTCGTAACCGAGTGATGAGTCTGCTACGGTCGAAGTGACGCAAACAGCGGCACTTAAGTAAGGGTATCACGTGCTTAAGACCGGTAAAATAGTATACTATTGTCTCTTCTAGTAGTATGTAGTTAGAATACTAGATTCAGGATTCTACAAGTATAATATATATATACTAGACTTATATTAACTTATATTATTATCCTATACAGGAAGTCTCACGGTAAGTTTTTTTTATATTAAATTTAGATAATAGACAAAAATTACTTTAAATTATAATAATCTGTAACTCTCTTCCACTTCAATCATAATTTTCTTCAACTTATTTCGAAATAATATCATTATATAGTATATACACACTCACCCAAATCCATAGGATAAATCCACGAATTGATATCCAAGATCAATTCCATCTTGAACGATTCGCTCTCGCAGTGCAAACGGCTCACTGAAAAAACAAATAAAAATTAAGGACATAATAATAATATGACATACACAACATTGCTATACTGTGCTGTTTTACATACACACAGCGCACACAATAGCTGCAACAGTAAGCAATGTCAATCAGAAAAAAATGATGTTATTTTCATTCACAAATGAAAATTATATACAATATACATATAATAAGTAAGTCATCAGGTCATGTAATATAATATATATAATATATACATGCACAGTATACAGAATAGGTCAAATTCATAAATACTGGTCAGCTTCAGCTATTGGAAACGAAAGAGAAAACGCGGTAATAGGTTATCAAATGTAAGATAGAGCAAATATTTGTACTAAACATACATTTATAGCTCATATTAATACTTTTAAAAATATATTACGTTTGGCAAATGCAAATATATTGGTTCAGTGCATCTTATAGTATTAATCGCGAGATTAATAAGTATATAGTAGGTAAAAACTAACAGAATTCATAGATTTTTTAGAATAGTAATCATAATAATAATTATTTATTTTTGAGGAATGCAAGAATAAAATGTATAAAACATTTATAAAAACATCTATAACGGCAACAACAATAAAATACTTAGCAATCGTCTAGAATTGAACATTAAAAACAAAATAAACATAACAAGTATACCAATAGTTCCTAATCAGTTCAATAGGATCGCCAATAAATATTTCGATGCGTATATAGTACATAATTAATATTTAATATAGAACAACCAATTTACTAAAAAAAATCAATCGCGATCATATTTGTGCTTTATAACAAATGTATACAAATGTACGTAAATATATAATGATTCCCAAAGTGTTTGGACTTTCCGCTAACAGTAGATCGTTTTACGAGATCGTTAGACGCATCATTTTCAAATTTCTCTGTGATAACCAAAGTACGGCCCTCTCGCCAGCATCAATACGGCACCGTAATCGATTCACCGCCGTCATATTCAACTTAGTTACGATAATGAGGAGTAGTGTTGGGGGCGACCTCATTGGTTCCCTCTAGACTTAGTTAATTATTTTTAATATATAAATATCAAAAATTATAATTTATTCAGTAAACACCTATTATAAAAGTATTATCATTATAATATAATAAGAATAAAACGTAAGTATACTTGGACAATATATACATATATAGGAGTATGAAAACATCTTTTTTTTTTTGCATATTTTTTTTTATGCCACGGTACTAAATTTACTAACCTAACCTTGAATATTTGTTAAAAACTGTATTGCAGTTATTGTAATGTTTTATTGTGCACAAGGCACAAACCGAAAATAGTGTTCATCTCAAAATACATTTTTATGATAGCCCCAATGCCTCGAACATGTCGTACAAATATCGAATACATTTATCACCCAATTTCCACGTGATGTTGTTTATAATACCAGCATATATTAAACTTATTGCGCTTGTATAACCGTATAGGTAAATGGTAAATAAATAAATAAATCTACAAAATAATACATATTTCTGTGCATATATATGTTGATATATGTATAAGTTCGATATTGAGACGATGTACTAAATAGCAAAATCTGTTAAACTGCGATTCAGTCAATAGCGTTTAAATTGAACGGCAATGACGCACTTCGTACGGTTACAAGGTGGTGGCATGGCGTGGGAGTGAGGGGAAAGAATAAGAGAGAAACGCACACAGCAAAACGAATCTGTTTATAAATAATATGTGTGCAAGATGAACGTCGTCATTATATAATAAATAATAATCATTAAAATATTGTACACACAAGCAACTTAACAGGAAAGTAATAATTCCCATAATATCATTATTATACTCTATTTGAGGTCGTACGGTAAACCAAGACACTACGTTTTCGTTTTCGTGGGGCTTTATAAATGAGCTTCAAAACTTATTTTTAGTCAAAAGTAGGTAAATGTAGGTAGTAGGTACCTACAACTGATATCATATAATATGTGCAGTGTACATTGTACATGCCAATTTCATATTCATATTCATCGATTGTAATTTGACGACGACCAACTATCACTAAAATATGCTATGACGAATAATTATTTAACTTTTTTGGATATAATGACTTACGATATACTACATAATTGATAATAGTATAATTTTTTTCTTTATTGAGATTTTAACATAAAATGATTGTATCTCAATATTAATATAATTGTACTAATAATAAATAATAATAAAAATAATTGGTATTGTAACGTCCAATATCCACAGATAGTATGAAAAAATATATGTAAAAAAAAAAATAATAATAATAATAATTCGCCGCACTGCGATAACGCGACAACTACCTGTAAACAACGGTACATTTCGGCTCTTAAACTATAGTATAATATATCACTCGTATTAGGTACCTATAGAATAGTGTATATCATTGTGCATACACAGGTGTGGCTCATGTGTGTATAGTAAATTAATTTGGTAAAAGACAAAACAAAATGGCCGACAAACTGGTAATAAAAATCATTATTTTTGAACAATTAAATTATTTTGTATACAATATTATTGTTGTATTATAATTATTATGGCTTATATTACCCGAATATGTCGTCGCCGTAGTAATTATTTGCGTTTTTACATATTATAATTATTAAATCCATATCCATGTGTATATAATACACATAATATATATATATATATATTAAATATATATGTTATAAAGCATACTATGAATTAATATAATATAGATATGTACACATTGTATATATTTCATTTTAAATTATATTTTCAAATTTAAAAAACATGTATTACAAAAACATTGGTAAAAGGTGCAAAAATATGTAAAAATAATTTTGTATTTATTGTAACATATTTAGATTTAAGTACTTGGATCAAAGAAAATGTCATCTATAACTTGTACACATGTATCAAAAAGTATAAAAATTATAATATAATATAATTAATTAATCATAATATACACAATAAAAAATTTTGATATTGTGAGAAATTCGCATTTTCTCACTATACGAAATTGTAATTATATAGAGCTGTCAACGATATAGAAATTTCCGGATGATGTATCAACAATATAGGAAGCTTTTTCTAAATAAATGTTTTATTGTATAATAATAATACATTTTACGGTTACTTATGGCTGATTTATTATAAGTATTATAATTATCATTTATTGCCTTTTTTTTTTTAACCAATCATAGAATATAAGTACATTACATTTATTATCCCTCAATATTAAAGGTCGGTAATATTTAGTGACACACATTTATAATGTAATAGAAAAACATTCCCTGCTTTAAAACAGTATAATGTGAATACTATATTATAATTAATCAAGTTCAATCCATCTATCTATTTATAAATTTAATAATAATAATAATAATAATAATAATAAAAAATATGTATAATTGAATTATACATTTTTAGTTGATTGATTAACCAAACATCTAACAACATGGAAGAAAGGCTAAAGGATTAAAATATGAAACTACTACATGATAGGAGCCAAGAGGTATTATTTCGATATTATTAATTGCTAATAGTTAATATTATAAAACAATGAAACTTGTACTATTACTACTGTCTACTACTACAAATATTAATATTATACAAATATGGTTTTATTATTGGACTACACATACAAAATGTTAGCTGATATCATAAAGCAAATTAAGCTGTAATTTGCAAGAAAAAAATATATTCTTCGCTCCACTCTGCAGAATCTATAAAATAATCAATATTTTGATGAGACATCTACGTACAAATGCCGACGAATAATATTTCGTCATCGCCGGTGAATGCAGTACATAAATAAGTACTTATTATGTATTAAAACATTTTAACAAATTTATATAATACAACTAAAAGTTGGCAGGGATAAAGTTTAAACTATAATATATGAATAAAAAAATTCTGTTCTGATATTATAGCGGGTACACAATTATTTTTTGTTTTGCAGTAAATATGAAACTATATAAATCATTAATCAATATTTATTTTTTAATTTGCATGATACATATCTAAGAAGCGATGATACAGTTCACAAATTATTAAATAAACAATCATGGACAAGACATAAACAAAAACTGGGTGTGGCCAATAATTTTGTTTTGCACAAGCATGCCACGAATTGAAAGCAAACCTTGAATTCGCAAAATTATTTTATTGTATCAACCAGCTATAGCTATCAGTTATTTCTATTTGCTATACTGTTTTTAGTACTTTTTACATTTTGAAAAGTCGTGAAAATTATTGAGTTAAGAATTTCAAAATGTTATAATTAGAATATAATTAAATTTATTTTATATTCAAATTTGTAATATAATAAAATCAGAAATTAAATACTTGAACAACAAAAATAATTTAAGGAATATATGATTAATATCATTATAATTCGTGAAAATTATAATGTATATAATAACATGTTTAAACAATAAATTAAGTAACAAAAACGATTAAATTTGTTTAATATAGTTAGAATAACACATTCATTTTCAGATCAACAGAAGTTCAAAATTTAAATTATACAACATTTAAAATCACTTCATAATATAGAGTCCAAAAACGGTTAAAACATTTTCAGAATTATATTCGTACTATATAATCTAGTCTATATAATTCTTAAATAAATACCGTGGACATTATTTCATGTTTATAAGATTATTAAAAGTTGTTTAATAATGAAAAAAGTTTTTCTACCCAGCGGCATCTCCCGAATTTCTTCAACGAGTTTTCGGTTGTTTTTAGAAATGTTCAAGTAAATTACTAGCTACCTGAACTATCCTCAGTATCACTGGTGCCCAAGTTCTGGTATATAAATAAATAATATGAAACGAAACAGAAAAGTAAAACGTCATTGTAGAGTTAACATACTATCCTATCCTCTCATCAAATATAACCTAAAACACATTTTAATAGTAATTTGTAATAAATCAAAAGTTTTAATTAACTTAACATTTTAGTTCCTATTATAAAAATGAAATAATAATGAAAGTTATTTTAATTTAATTTATAATATGTATTATTATACATCCGTTTTAATAGGTAGGTATTCGGTATACCATAATTCATAAGACACTAACAACAATTTGTAAAAAAGTAACATAATTTCTTATCTAAACGATTATAGTTAGTAATAACTAATAAGTAAAGTAGATACACTTTACTATTGCACTTGAGTCATGTGCAATAATAATATTAACTTAAAACGTTATATGATACATTTAAAATAAAATTCATAAAGTACAGATGTTTATTTGTAGAAATGTGTACACCACTATAAGTACTAATTTATGTACGTAAGATCATCCAGTAAATCGTATATCTACCATTAACACAATTCATATATTATATCGTCATAAATATGATGAAACCTCGTATGAGTTTTTAGGACAATTTTTACATGTTATTGAAAATTATAAAATTATTGGTCATCATTGTAGAACAACTATACTCGTATCATATACTACTATAATATATAATATGACTAACTAAATTATGTTATGTGTAGAACGGTGAATTCAAATTATTTATTGTAAAACAGAAAATACCAATATTTGGTTCAATCTGTATAATATATATAGTATCATTAATAATTAATTATGATACTATATAATATACACATTAATTGGTGCTATATTTATATTTAATGCATATAATTGTACTTGTACTTGTAAATGACCTTCCTATTGTTATTATAGGATATATTGAGTGCACTTAAATTAAACTAGCATATAGTAATACAAAAACTTATACCATGGTAATTAAAATATATTAGTTTTTTATTGAATCAATAATATTACCTGTGGATACTTTTACGAAGTTCCGTCATGGTATATGGTTGAAAATGCGAAAATATAATTAGAATAGTTTATAGAATAAAAAATATTATAATCAAGAATAGATCAAGTAAAAATTGTTAAAGAAAAAAGTTGCTAGAGAAGACTATGCCGTTGCCCATTGACACTTGTGGCCTTGCTGAATGAGACTTCGATCCGGAGAGCTGGTACGCGCCTTAGCTATTGTGGGCGGCGCTCGAATTCATTGACGTCAGACCGCCAACGCCGCCCAACAAACCCCCTGCGACCCATCAGGGTAACATTTCTCCCACAGTCATTTGCGCTCGCCCAGAATAAACATACATACACACGCGCAAATATATAAATTGTAAGACGTAAGTGAGTCATTTTGTTTCACTAATATTAAAGCGCAAGTGATAAAAAAAAGGATTATGCAGTACCTATGTAATAATAATAAACTAGGATTAAATCATTATTATTTCTAGAGAAACCAAACTGAGTTCTATAATTTGGTATTTTTCTAATAAAATGTTTACCAAGGGCAACGGGCATTATAGGTGTTTCATTGGGTTTGTTGGTATCGTTGAGTTGCTATAGTTATACATCATATTATATTCATATAATATTTTGCTTTGATACCAGGTGACAGGGT
Source organism: Macrosiphum euphorbiae (assembly GCA_949089665.1). Classification (NCBI taxonomy): domain Eukaryota; kingdom Metazoa; phylum Arthropoda; class Insecta; order Hemiptera; family Aphididae; genus Macrosiphum; species Macrosiphum euphorbiae. The sequence goes on from CARXXK010000001.1 coordinate 132,997,675, forward strand.
TATGACCATTGACCACTAACCAATAACCATAGTGTGTAATTATTATAACAATTAATAAACAAGCACAAACATTGAAATAACAACTATAGAACAGCAAATTATAACATTTTCGAAAAGGAATACACAATGTTTTATTGTATTATCAATTTAGCATTTGTGTGCAAGGGCTACAAAATACACAATGTTATTTGATAATGAAAAATGAATAGCTCGTCTTCTTTTAAATAATTTAAATCAATTATTAATCTAACTATTTACTTTTTAATGCCTATAATAGGAAATTATATATTAATTATGAAAATTATAATTATTGATAATTTCTTAGTTTATTTATGCTTTATTACTTTAAATAAAAAATGTATCTAATTCATTAGTCATTACAAATGTTTATTGTTTATAACTTGTTTTGAAATCTAATATTGCCGAACATTTTTTTTAATACATTTATGGTTTACGCTTGTAAAGATATAATAAAAAACTACCGTCACAATGGAATATCCTATTTTTTCTACCCGTGTTACCGTACATATTATAGATTTCGAAATAATTATTAATTAGGTTAAACTGTAATACTATCTATATAACTTAATTATATAACATTTTAATTGTATACAATATGGAGATAGTAAAGGATGTTACTGACGTACCTATAATTGTACCAAAATCACGAAAAACTGCCAAATAAAAGTGAAGAAATGTAAACAAGCACCCGGCTTTTTTTTTATTCGTTGATATAATATATTATATTGTTCTCAAAGATACTCGACCTTCTGTTTCAATTTTTTTAATTTTCTAAACTAATATCATAATAACTAGGTTATGGTGTAAATTATTTTTTAAAGCAACTAATTATCACTCAATAAGAATAATACACTATCAACTTAATGTGATATTAGGTACCTATATTACAATTTTCATTTGGTTATCAATTAACATCTAAGTATTAATTAGTTTTTGAAACTTAATGTATATATTATATACATTAAGGTACATAAATTATAATATTCCAAAGTTCAGAATCTTTCTCCCTAATATATATATATTATTTGTAATTCAGATATAATTGAGTAACACGCAATACCTACCAACTGAAATATCCAATAAATACCTCGATAAATACTGAATCGTATATGGTCAGATATCAGATTTATTTTTATAATAAAAAAAATACAAAATTAACATGATGTACATTAAATACAGTATAATGTGAAGTAGTATCACGATGTAAGTTAAAATATAGTTATTAAAATCGGTCACCAAGTGTTTTTATCATTTAAACTATTAATGTTACATTTTTATAATCGAAAAAATAACTTTATAAAAAAACATTACTAAAATATAATTTTAAAAGAGAAATTTAAAATATTAATTTTTTTAAATTAAAATTATTCATACAGAACACAAAAATAGTTAGTTACCTACTTAAAATATTATTTATAATTCGGATAATCTTATCTAACCAAAATTAAATAGTATTTCTTTTAACAGTTTTTACATCTTATAACTATTTGAATCTTTCACATTAATCTGTAAGCTAGTTATTCAAAAAATGAAATATTGAGGCGACGGTTATATATTTAAAAATCTTAAGTTCATACAATGTATATATTATAGAGGATTTTAAGTAACTAACAAAATAATTAAATATTTAAAAAAACAAGAAGTTTTTCACCAATTGGTTAACTAGTAGTTAACTACTAAAAAACAACATTATTATATACCATTGATATAGTAATATATTTTAATTGTATTAATATTAATTTTAGTAAAAATATTTTATATAACATCTTATACAAAATTGTATGTACTTAACTTACTTATTAGTAAATAGTTATAATTTACTGTATGGCTACTAATTAGTAGGTGAGGCAGTATAGATGGCGCAATATTTCGCAATCTCTGTCCCTATTCCTTTTCTCATACAAAGGGATGAAAGTTTTTTTTGGTGGGTTAGAGGAGGAAATGAGATAGCGTTCGAGGTAGAGAGGCTATGACGTAAACAGAATGAAACTAGAGGGTGAAGTAAACAGGAGGGGACTCGGACGATCTTTGACATTTAAAACGAACGGAGCGGAAGAGATCGATAGCTCCAGCCCACAACCCCACTAGTTCTCTGTAATAATAATAATAATAATGGTAAACCTAAACTGATGTAACTACATCTGTACTAAAATAACGTAGGTATTAAATTTAATAAAAAATAAAAAATTTTATTATATTATATTAATTAAAATAATAAAGCATAAAAAACATTAAAAAAATAAAGTAGCTACCTAGTAATGCAAGATTCATTTAATTAAATAGTTGGGTATATCTTTAGTTTTTTATATTTACAAATTGTTACAATGATAACTATTTTATAGTTAACTATACCTACTGTTAAATATTTGTGATATTATCATCTTTGCGAATTATTTTATATAAGTAATTTTTTTTAAGACCGGAAGAAAGTAAATTGAAATATTAAATAATTACTACTAGTCTAAAACCAAGGAATTAAAATGTTCGTTAAATTATCTAAAAATTATTTTATATTGAATTAATTAATATTTTTCTAAGAAAAATATTAAGGTATAACATTAAAACTTTTATTTAACAATTAATATTCCATAATTAGAAGTACATAAATTTGTATTTTAAATTTTAAATAAAGTTTTAGTAAATTTAACATCAAATTAAAATTAACTCAATTAAAAAGAGTAAAGGACATCACATCTCAAAATAAATTGTATTATTCTAAAAATCAATTTAAGTACCTATGAAGTATTTATTAATAACGAAATGGTAACTATTAATTATTATTAGTAAAATTGATTGACAATATCTGCAAGTATTATTTTTAATCAAACTGATAATTTATAAAATAATATAGTTTTTTTCTGTTAATGCGTAACTCTCATGATATCGGTTAATTTATGTTTATTTAGTGATAAATTGACTTTTAATTTATTTTCTGAAATGGTAGTACCTACTAATCTACCATAAATAATTTTTTAGTGTATCTTCAGTGTTTTAATGTTTAATATAGGTACATTTATGCATGGGTACAAGAAAATATTCTATTTCAATACCTACATGAAATAAATACGATGAAATTTAAATTAACCTAACATCAAAATTATATAAAAATATTTATACTTAAATTAAATTAAATTTGAAAATAATAAGATACCTACTTATTGTGTATTGTATAAAACAAATATAACTAATAATACATCACTAAATTCATTAATTATTCATTTAAAATATAAAATAACAATTAATTTAATTTAAAATGTTCATGAACATTTTGATAGTGATAAATAAAACATATCGATATTATAATTTTTAATATTTTAGAATGTATAAGGATTAGTCAAAAATAAACTAAAAAATAATATTTTCAATACGAACAAAGACTTTATTGAATTATTGGATTCACAACAGTCAATTCAACAAGAATTTAAAAATATTTTGAACTACACAGATTTTTACTGATAAAATTATCAAAATATCGTCGAATAGAATTTATACCTTATTAGTTATTACTAGGGCTCGGATTTATATGTATTTATTTAACCAAAGTATGTATTTATACAACAAAAATATGTACATAAATATGTGCTAAAAAATTTATAATATGTATTATCAAAAAAAAAAATAAATATTATTATTAATTAAAATGAAATGTAATAAAAAAAATATTTATCTAACTATCTAATTACTAATTATTATGGTTACAATTAATAATGACATGCATTTTTAAATTTTCGAATTCGAAAGATCGCCGATTATGTCGTAAAATTGATTTATATCGACTGATATTATAGGACAATATTGCATGTTGACTATGTCTGAAGGAGAAAGTTCTACATCCAATGAAGCTTCAGACGAAATACCAGTCAGAATATTCTTAATAGCTTTCATTTCTGCTAGACTGGAATTTTTTTGTAGTACATCTTTAACTTTAGAGTTTACAATATCACCAATTGGTCCTTGAACTTTTTCAAGTCTTTTTACCGCTTCCTCTACTACACTTAAAATTTCTACTAAACTTTAATTTTTCAATAATAATATTTGAAATATATCTACCATCTACATCGGTTAAAAATTGGTATTATTTTGTACTTTTGGAAACATGGGCAAGTCTGTATTAATAAATAATAAATCGTAAATGAACAAATTGTCGAAATATGTAGGAAAAATGGAATTATTGAGAAATATGTAAAAACATGTACTTATGGCAAAATATGTAAAAATATGTAAAATAAAATATAGTTAATTTTATTGGAAATCCCTTGAAACGAATTTATCACTTACCTAAATTAATTTATCAAGTCACAGTAAAAATATGTATTTACATATAAATCCGAGCCCTAGTTATTACTTATAAACAACCAAAGTTGGACATAAAATTAAGTGAATTGAGTTAAAACACGTTTTGTTAGGACAAAATAGCGTTTCGCCACGTTGCGAAGGTCATCTATTCTTAAGTTTTTAAACTTTTGACACTCATTAATCAAATGTTTTCAATTTTAAAATGAACTTCATCATACATTTGTAATAGAATTATATTTCAAAAAGAGAGGATAATGCACTATTGTTAAAATATTTGAAATTGCAAGGTTGCCGAAAACTGGAAGGCCATTTTGACTCATTAACTTCATAAAATGTCTTCGTATAAATATAATTAGGATATTAACTGTGTTCGGTAAAAATTAATAATATTATGCGTATAATATATTATAGTACAATAGTAACAATGATAAAATGTGGCCGCAAGGTCTTTAACGGTTTTGTATAGGTACGAATTTAATATGTACACGACATTTCGACAATATGCTCAGTTGAGTGTATAATATTTAATATAATACTACTTATATCTTAGACTATAGTCTACTTTTACCTTTCTACATTATGGTTGTTTATTTCAAAGAAAAAGTAACGAAAATAAGATATTTTTTTGTATGATGTAAAATAATAACCTACTTAGGTAAAAAGTATATAGGTAGGTATCTTATGAGGTATTATTTTAAAAGAAAAGCAGTTTAGTTTGATAGAAAAATATCAATGTTGGTTAATTTTAAAATGATTTAACGTTAGTTAAAATGAAAGCAACTTATTGTATTATCACAATAAATTTAAATTCACAAAATTGCACTCATAAATTAACTAATAATAAAACGTTAATAATATATATTATATAGACCTTGTATAAAATGTTCCTGTATTCATCAAATTGTCTGTTGTCGAATTGTAGAGTACTTCGAAAATCATTTTTAGGTTTGAATAAAATGCCGGTAGAATTGATAAAGAAAATATACATTTATGTACACTAAAGAAGAAAGAATCAGCTGTCGAACAGCACGCAACGACAAAACAAGTACGACTGCGCGTTCATATTTCCAAGGTCCCAAGGTCCGTCCTAGATTGCCAAAAAACCTCTATACCCCTCTCTCTTTCTCTCTCACGCTCTCACTTCATACGCAAACTACAAAACCCGTTCATATTTTCACGTGGTGGGGGCAACAGAATTGATCGTTCGTCAGCCGCATATGGTTATAACTTATAACTTATAACTACATATTATATAGAAAATCTGTCCAGTTTTTTTGCGATGGAAAACAAAAAGCTCACCCGTTCCAACTATTTAAGCACCCGCCGGGTATTGTTGTCCTTTTCACAACTTGGACCATATACGTTATATATGGTGTAGAGTTCACTTGGCCGAGGAACACGAGTATTCGACACTGATAGAAATTGTATTGACTTTTATTAAATTATTCTTATAAAATAATTACAAATATTATTGAAACAAGATGATTAGGAACTAATAAATTATTCACTAACAGTTACGTGATTATTATATTCAAAGACCATTGTGAAAGCTCGAGAAATTAATGTTTTCTTTAGGTACCTAGATAGATAATTGTTGAATTTTAAATAATTAACTAAATAACTTATGTAAAGGTATAATTGTTATTTAGGTCATATTAGACCAATTCCCATAAGTCAGCAAAGTTGGCTATTGTGGAAATATGAAACGTGTTAGGTTAGGTGACCAAATATGAAATTGATCTTGTGACGTATATTGTAAAGTGTAAAACGCAAATAGCTCAATAGAAAAAGAAAAATACTCAACTCCTATACAAGAATAGTTTCAACGACCTAAAATACATTAAGACCTTATAGCTTATAACCTTATACCTTATAGCTATATAATGAATATATAAAATTAAAAATAAAAGGTCTGCCAAAAATCAACTACTTTGAATCAACAGTGAAAATAGTTATAGAAAAGGAAGCAATTATTGGAAAATAATGGTGACGTTTAGAATATTGAGTGAAAACTGAAAAGGAATATAGCTGATGTGCACCGGTGAATATGTAAATATATTTGTTGACTGTTGTATTAGGTATACATAATATTTAAGATTTAAGTTTGAATAAGAATTACAGTTTTTTTTAAAAAAAAACGTATTGTTATTTACAACCCAAACATCATAGGTAGGTACCGATTTTGTAATTTTTCATAATTTAACCTAGAACATTATAAAAAATAACACTGCATTTTTAAATTACACATCTACTTGATTCACCTAAAAAAAGTAGTCTTCGAACTTGTAAAATATATACATCACTACCCTTTTTTAGCATCCTGAATTTTATAAGTTTTACATTTGGGTTAAAGAATCTATACAATTTTGTATAACAAGCTTAAGCACTCTTGTTAAGCTTATAGGTATTGCAATTGTGTTGTGAGAGATATGATAATCACTGACGACACTCCTGGGGTAAAATATTATGATTAAGTATTTATTTTATACAAATACATACTATATAGGTGTATTATTACTATTGGTTACATGGCTATTAAATTTCAGAATATAAACTCATAGTTACGTCTATGTCTATAATATTGTAAGACTTTACATACATGATAAACATATCCCTAAAATGATGGGTTCTATGTAATAGTTTGTTAGATTCATTATCTAATGGGATTTGAGCCCACAAAATCACGTACAGGCCACTCTTCAAAGATACTGCTACAGTAATCATTGAGACATAGTCTTATCAGCATTTAACTTCGATATACGTTTCTATATTGGTTAACATGTTTACACATTCTGTGATGCCTGAAAAGATAGATGTGCAAAAATTGCGTAACGTTTTGATTGTAAATAACATAAAACAGAATTTTTTTTCAAGTGCAATCTCTGCTAGGATCACATTTCCGGTTGATACATAATGGTATCGGCTATATTTATATCAGCTGTCGATTGAGCCTAATAAATAATATTTTTTTGATGTGCATAAATTATTTATATTAACTATTTTATTATTTTATTAATTATTTATTGGAGGAAAATGGCTACGGCCGTAGAAACAATCTTAATTCCAAAAACCAAACTTAGAATAAATTAATTTAAAAAATGAGGGTGTATATGCTTGGTGAATCACCCTGTATAGTCATAAACTTTTCTGAGTTACGTGCAGAGCAGTATATTGTATATATACAAGGTGATTCACCAATCACGCTCACCAGTCCATCACTATACTTTCCTTTAATAATTTATCTGCAGCTTAACAATTAAAACCTACCTAGCCTACATGAAATAATATTGATTCTTACCTGAAAAATAAATTAGTTATCGCCACAGGGCACTCCTTTAATAAAATAATAAATATAAGTATTCAAAATAAAGTACTTAGGTATACTTAAAAATTTAAAAATCAGAATTTGAAGAAATTTATTATTAAAGGGAAAACGGGGGTGAGCACTGAGCATGCTTAGTAAATCACCTTGCGAATAAATATCAACCTTGGAAAAAGTTCTAAAACCATTTATCAACAACGATGAAAAGTATATAAAGTATAAACAGTAATCGGTTACACGTGAAGATGTGATTATCATTACTGCAGTACATACAGCAGTTATTAAATCTCAAATAATAATACAACAAATAATTAACTATATTTAAGATTTGAGAACTATATTAAAACCGACAATAATATACCAAATATAACTAATATAGGTAATGATATTTTAAAATTGTATTATATATATATTGTATAACAAATATAGCTCTCACGAACAAAAAATTAAAAAGTACAAATAAAAACTTGGTACATAAAAGTAATAAGTACATTATATAAGATAGATAATATATCTATATACATTATATAGAGGTACATGGTATTATATTTTAAGGCTGCACGATTGCAGCCATATTATAATGAAACTAGTGGAACTCTTTAACGATCCGCGGGCGCGATTATTAGTGATAATATTGTTTTGGCACATGCACGTCCTTGGCGTGGTCAGACCGTATTGCCGAAAATGTTATACGAGGGGGGCCCACGGGTGCCCCATTGTTATTGCAGTGTGATACACACACAGATGTGCCAAGGACAAGCGTCGGTTGCTAAAAAACCGTGCCCAACAACCTAATTCGGGCCCCATTTCGTCACACCACCGCCGCAATATATGACAGCGCAACGAATTTCCTATATATATTATCCGAAATGATTATTGCAATCTACATAATATGTAGGTGTAATATTTTTATATCTTAAATATCTAAAAACGTGCGTGGAGTTAGTAAGCACTAAGCTTTCAGCAGCTATACATCTGAAACGAGTCCTAGCGCCGGCCGAACTCTACCCAGATCCTACCACCACGTCAAACTGTCAAATTCTCATCAGTATAACCACCAAACATTTTTTCTTAACGAAAGCAAACATTTTATAATCGATTGATAGTATAATTATAATACACAGTGATTTGCATTGCTTAAACAATTAAGTAATTTTATTTATTTTTAAGAATGAAAATACATTGCATGTACCTATTAGTAGCTTTCGTAGGTATACAGTAAATACATTTTGTAAAAATAAATAAAAAAGATTCAAATAGAAAATACAAATGTTTTAATATTTGAAAGTATTTTTGATATTCACTTTTTAATTTAAAAATTGGCTTTTACTGATAAAATCTTATGGTAGGTACCAACTTTATATTACTCTATTTTAATATTAGTAGGTAGTGTTAGTAATAACCACCTTATATGTGTTATTAAAGTTGCTTAACATCTTAACCTAATGGCTTTTGAAATTATAATACAAATTTGTATGGAAGACAAATATATTTATTTTTAAGATATTTCAATTTTTATACAAGTCATGAGTATATGTAAAATATTAAAATTTAAAAATGCTCATGCATTATAATATTGAGAAATTGATCTATAATATAAATATTCATATAATCCCAGATAGGAAATGTTCTTAACTTTAAGTTTGATTATAGGTCACTGGTCACTTTAATATTAAAGCTAACAACATAATATTGGTTCTGCTGAACTCAAATTTGGTATGTCACGCGTGGGTCTGAGAGAAAACAAATAGTGCGGTGACAGGCACCCTCTTATGCAATTATGCGATAGTATGGACCATAAAGTAATGTTTAAATATTATTATTATTTAATATATAAATATACATTTTTTGTTAATATATATAGGCAATCTTACCTAATGTTAAAATCAGTGCCGTGCTAACTTTCATTGGTCCCCCGGAGCAATAATATTTGGCGCCCCTAATAAACATACATATTTAAACATTTGCCGCCCTTTAAAATGTTACAAATTTGGCCACCCTATGGCACTTGCCTCATTTGCCACCCCCCTTAGCATGGCTCTGGTTAAAATACTAATCATAAAACTAAACCAGACCTACATGTAATAAAAATGTTATACCAACTGATAAACTTGCCCAAACATACTCAACATTACCAACTAAATACTCACTACTACTATACTATAATTGTACCTATAGGTACCTAACATAAAATATACTTATATACATCAGTAATAAGGTCACTTTTAACATGTAATAATATGTTGTCTAGTGTGGGCCACATCTTCAACCAAAATTAAAAAGCTACAGACAATACAACATATATAGGTATATCTCATAATAGCTCTAAAAGACTCCGGGTTCATACGTAACAGCCAGCTACGCAATACGCAGCCACACAGGAATACCGTTCTATATTTCTTAGACATTTAGATCAAAGACCAACTCTTTTGAGGTTTTATTTCACTTAACTTGATTGAAGAAAAAAAACAGCTCATTGATATTATACCGGCGGCCACCCTCAATTTCTACTTCATCGTCATCATCGTCAACTTGATTTTGTATAGTTTAATATATTTATATCATATTTTATTACAAAACATTTTCTCTTTTAGATTCTGAGCGGAGCGATGGTGATTTTACAACGATGTGTGAGTATTTTTTTTGTGTGCCTGTAATCACTTTTTGGGACAGTAAAAATGCTTTGATTTTCGTAACAGCGTCTTTTCTGGTAGGAAAGTGAATTTAGTAGGTACTTTAAGGTCAAAAATAAAAGACTAGTTAGTTTTAGCTCAGAATCGTTTTTTGTATACAACGATTATTAAATTCAAATTTAAGACATCCATTAACATTAACACAGTGACTTTCTAAACACCTAATGTACGTTTGTATACGGTGTCGACGATGGCTGCATGGCTGTGCGGCACGCTAAAAAGCCGGAAGGGCTAGAAGCGCCCTTAGAGAATTACCCAAATAAAAAAAAAATTAACTTATATTGATATAATGAAATTAGTAATCATGTGATACAGAGAAATGGCATCAAATCTTATATCGCCGGTATATCTTATACTTAGAAAATAATGAACTTATGAATATATTGTCTAGTATTAATACAAAAATATTAGTTGTATAAAATATCAGTAGGCTAAAAAAAAAACATCGTTATGAACTTTTTATTTATTTGAACAAAAAAGTATTAATTCGTTTTATGATAATTTGTAAGTATATTATATTTTTAAAAAAGGAAAATTACAAATACACCCAAGTAGTAGGTTGCCCCTCTACAGCACAGGTATTTAATTTGAGTTCACTGAAAAATCATTGAATACGAAAACGATTCTGAGCGAAGACGAACCGTCCGCCAATATTATCCTAAATATATTTTATGATGTACTTGTATTACTACTATAAAAATAATAAATTATTATAAAATATAAATAAACATATAAATATATAAATAAATTATAACTATATATAAAAAAAGATCAAACATAAAATATAGAGCTACAACGATGTATCTCGCTCTTTGTATTGATCGAGTGAACAATTATCGGTTATATGTCTAATTAGCTTAAAATATTTTGAAAATTATAACATGTATACAATATCTTAGTATAAACATTTGGTGGAAATTGCAGATATGTGCGGTTAATCGTTTTTGAATTTCAACAAAATAAGAAAATCGATGCTGTCAATAACAAGGTTTGTGTAAAAATTCCCGTTTTCCCAAAGCTAAAAAGTACCAAAAGTACTAACTAAATTCATTTAACTACCATAAAAGATATTTACGTTGAAAATCAGAGACTTTTTTCAACTATAAATCGTGTACACAAACACAAAAAATACACACTCATCATTGTAAAATCAATACATTCATCGCTTCGCTCAGAGTCTAAAAGTATAATATAATATGTAATTTAAAGATATACTTAGATACATACAAATCAAATGGTAACAATATAACTATAAGTTCATAATACTTAATTATGTTCAATAAGAAGAAGACGGATTATGGCAATATGACATTCTGACATACATGAATATATTATGTAATATTCGTTGGTAAAATTACTAACTGTAAAATTGTGAAATCAGAAATAACGGTATATACTCAATACTCATGGATAATGGATATAGTGTGTACTATTACGATAGTTGGATAAATAACTATTAGGTATTTAAGCAAATAAGAAATAGCAAATAAAATATTATAAATATTATAAAATCAAGCATAATACTAATTAATATAAGTAGTTAATAATGTTGGTAATAAATTTAATATAATATTATGTAAGTGCATATTCATAACTATTTATAGCATATTCAAATTTCAATGATCAAAAAACTGGGGTCATTCTGCTATGTAGTACCTAAGTTTCGAGTGTACCTAGTCATGGGAAAAAGTCACTGTAATAACGATTAATGAGTTAAATTTGAATTCAATGATAAATCTTTGCATTTGAATAATGATTCTGATTTTTGAGCAGAGACGGTTTGTCAGCCTATATTCTTCTAAGGATATTTTATGATAAATTTATTTTACTATGAAAAATTTACCGAACTTTGTAAAAACATTTGGCATAATATGTTGAATAACAAATAATTAGGTAGAAAATTAAATTAAAATATATATTTATTGTTATTAGCAATACTGTATTACGCTCTGATGTAAAGTGGGTTACAAATGGGTAAGTAAGTATAACTGGTAAGTTGAATGAATATTATTTGCATATTATAACACACACCATTGTAAAATCACTACATTCATCGCTCCACTCAGAATTGAATTACATTGCTATTAGTAATAGTAATACTGTAGGTTGAACTAATTATTGACAAAAACACAAAATATATTATATAATAAATGAATAACTATTAAAATGATTACATATAATACTGTAGTTATCTACTATTCAATACCGACATACTATAGAACGGTGTGAATAGGTTTGCTGTATAAAATATAAATACCTTAAAATTAACGATTTTTTTTTTTTTAAATTTAATTATAAACAGGAAATGATAATATAGGTACTTAATAATCTAAATAGCAAAAAGTTTCAAATTTTTATTCAATTTTTAAACCTACTTTCAATAAAAACACAATAACAAAAAAAACCGGGTAAGTGGCTGTTAAATTTGAATTCAATAATATAATATCAATATATCATTGTATACGAAAAACGATTCTGAGCGGACATGGTTTGTCAGTTTATATTATATTCATATTGTTCATAATACAGTAGGTAGCCGGTTAAGTTGAATTATTATTATTATCATATTATCATATTTCAATATTTGTATATCATAATATACTTGAGAAATTACAAGTACACATGAATAATATTTTTAAATTACAATAAAATAAATAAAATCGTTATTTTCGGTTACTCAATAAGTAACTTTGTCCAAATTTGAACATAAAATAACTATTGGAAAACTATGTTTTTATATTTTTTTGTTATAGAATACCATTAGCTATAAAAGTTAAACATTTTATACATTTTTAATAACAAAATCATTTTTAAATTTGATACATTTTGTCAAAATTTGAACTTTAAATGCTTATAAAAAAAAAGTGATTTTGTATTTTCAATATTTTTCATCTGTCATAATAACAATAAATTAGGAGCCTTGTATTGAATTTTCAAGCTTTTTGACATAACTAATAAAATTGTATTGACATATATAAAAATAAAAAAAAAAAAAAATTGGAAACTGAAAATGTCCGTTAACAGCTCAAAACGTATAGAAAATGCATAAACATAAACATTCAGTGAAAATGCATGTATCTGAGGTCGTTTATTTTAGAGTTTCAGCAAAAACCAAAATAGATTTGTTTGAAAACCAATTTTGTGTAGGTATATATTCCCGTTTTTTCTTAATTTTTTTTCTCGGCGCTTTTTCAAACTACTTTTAATTTTTTACTATTGACCAAATAAAGAACCAACTAGATTAAGTGAATCTAGGAAAGTGTCCTATCAGAAAATATGTTGTAAAAAAAATCTAAGCATTTTTACTGTCCTAAAATGTGATGACACACAAAAAAAAACACACTCATCATTATAAAATCAATATACATTTCATAGCTCCATTCAGAATCTAAAATCATTCGAAGGAAAATGATTATCTTTTATTTAAATACCCAATTTTGTCAAAAGGATTACATTTAACACTTCTAAAATCAAATTTTGAAGAAATTTGTACGAGTGAAATTTTTTTGAACGACATTTTAGAAAAACCTAAAAAATATTTTAAATGTCAATACAAAGCTCGAAAGGCATCAAAATGTTTTGATAGTTTTATCATGTACCTATATACAATTATAATATAACCATTTTTATAACCATTGTGAAAATATATACTTACGGTTTTACGTTTTTGAGTTACACAAAAAAAAAAATTCTATATTTTTTAACCAACCAATGCTTACAAAATAACAGTACCTATACGGATAAAATAAGAATGCAGCTTCCAACTAAAAAAAAAATGTTATCAGCTGAATAATTATTTATTAAACATTATTTTATCATTCAGTAGGTTAGGTTGTCAAGTATAATAAATTGAATTGGATAAACTATATTATTTTATCTTAAATGGTGGAAAGATATGAATCGTATAAATATATATAATTTTTTAAACCAGTAGGTACTTCGTACTTATATGATCATGATACGTGAATGTATTTTTGTTATTCTATACAATTTATATATAAATATATATAAATTATGAATATAAAATAGATGAATACCTACAAGATAAATGTAACAAAATAATGATACTATTTAAATTTATATTTTTATATTTTGAAAATAAGAATACTATGATAAAATTAAAAAAATAGGTATAAGACTTTTAGTTTACCCCTAAAGATTGTGTTTATCAAAATGTTATTATAATATATGGTTTTTAAGACATGAGTAAGAGTTTGGCTATTATTTTAAATATACACCTCACAAAAATCTGATTATGCGTACATCGAGTATACAGTGGAAGCACTAGAAGCAATCAACTGAGTGCATTGATCTTAAAATTGTACTTATAAAAAGATGAAAGGCGTAACACAATGATCCAAGCCAACAATATTCAAGGATGTCTGCGATCATCTAATATAATAACTTATAGATAGTTTTTTCTTATAATATTATTTTTTATCATTAAGTTTCATTGTCAGGTGTACACCACGAAAAATCCTCAGGGTTATTGGCTTGATTAGAGGTAACACATAATTATAAACGCACCAAGAAAACGATATGACCTAATAGTTATTCTATGGGTAATTTCGTATTGTTTAAACAATAATGTATAAAGTTTGTCTGATGAGAAAGTTAGAAGTTTTTTTTAGTTTAAAAATGTAAATGCTAAGTAATTATAAAGCGAAATTACTCAGGAAAAATAATAATTAATAATTTATAATAACATATTTAGTATATGAAAAAAAATTGAACAGTTATAGCAAAGATAATTTGTGTTAAGATTTTTTGTGACGACAAAATCTATTGTTAAAAGTTGGTTTCAACTATTGACAGTATGTCTTCATACCTAGTTTAGTTATATATATATATAAATAGGTACTGGCTCAAACCGATTTTTGTCATTATATATCATAAATTATAACTAGGATTCATGATTTTGAGTTATACTTTCAGTCAAATTGTTTGCGAGCTCTAGTAGTTATTTTCAACAAGCTATTGCTAAATCTTAGATGATTGCTTTGACTATTGTGTCATGTATTTATTGTATTGTTAGCAGTAATTTTCGAAACCCTATATTTGGGCAACACGGAATTCAAATAGTTATAATACGAAATTAAGATTATGCAATGTAATCCAAGGGTTTTGTATGTATGCTATTATCTCCACGCTGTTTTGCAATCGCCCACCAAGCATATACAAACGAACGTATAAAGATACACGTTCAATGAGAGAAAGGGGTAATTCGTTAAAGATTGCTTTGAGTCAGCACCCGCATTCCCACTTGGTTTTTTTAGATCCAAATAGCATAGTTCGTGTTGTACTCGTATATTTGATTATTTAGTAATGCTGTCGAAGGTCTCGCATTAGCTTTCACTAAAGTCTCACTGCCTAAATATAGATATCTAGTTTTTTTTTACATAATTTGTCGACAACTGAATCTCCTAGTTCAGTTTCGAAAATTCGTGCAATCGTGCATACCTAATATGAAAATATTAATACAAGATAGATATCATTTATAAACAGTTTATAAAATGATAAATATTAAATGCTTTAAAAATTAGTAAATAAAAGTTTCATAGCTGATAAAACGTTTGAAAAAATCTTTTAATAAATTTAAAATTTAGATATTATAAATATAATATAGAGGGTGTTCCACGGGAATAGGGACAAAAATAGACGGGTTTTTTCAACGTTGAATGGGAGTAGGAAGGTCTAGATAAACTCATTCAATCCGTCAAATAATGCCATTCCGTTGTCGCTATGGAGCAGCGGAGTGTCGTTTACCGTGTGTTTGCGTACGACGCGTTTGTGAAAAATAATGAATCGGTAGTTAATATGCAGCGCGCATTCAGACTTACCCTCTCCGTATTCTCGGAAGTTGTTACAGTGCGTTTGGGACTATTTAGTTTTTTTTTATTAAATGTCCCCGTTTGAAAACTATCTACCCACCACTGAACTAAATACAATGTGGAATGCGTGCATTATTCAGAATATGAAACTCATAGGAAGTCGCCATATGCATTCCGAGAGAAGGAAAAATAAGGTGAAATGTTATGTTATCTATGAAAATTGTTATCATCATCACAATATTAATGTTAAAAATCAAATCGGAATGCATATGGCGGCTCCCGTATCCGTATGGTCTCATTTTACATATAATATGAGAATTATACAAAATACGCATTCCATGTATTTAGTTCAGTGCTACCCACCTCATAATTATTTTACCATCGAGAACAGCACCGCCACGTACGACACTGAAGTGAAGTCTAAATGCGCGCTGCACCTTAACTACCGATTCATTGTTTTTCACAAGCGCGTCGTACGCAAACACACGGTGATCGACACTCCACTGCTCTATAATGATAACGATATGGCATTATCTGACGGATAGAATGAGCTTATCTACACCTTCCTACTCACATTCAACGTTGAGAAAAACTATTTTTGTCCCTATTCCTGTGGCCCACCCTGTATAAATATATAAGGGTGATTATTTTAAAGGTAAGTAGTTGGTAGGTACATGTTCTCTAAAAGTTTTCAAGTTTTTGGAAATACATAACCGAGCTGCATAAAAAGTATCACCCCACACCTGGTGCCCCAATAAATCAGCAGTCTCTTATCAAAAAATTAGATAGGTATTCATGGTCGATATTTCTCCATATATCGATAGATTACGTATAGGTCAGTATAGTATGTACACCTATTTATGTTAAAATAGTAAATACTTCTTATAATATTATAATATAATCTTACTAGGCATATTGTTGGCTTGTCGCTTTATTTTACGTATATGTAATTTCAAGTGCGTATCCATTATACAAACGTTCCTTATTTTAAAATATTGTTAAAAATTAATTTGAAAGAGTTATTCTCCACAATGTTTACTGGCATTATATTTTTACAACAAAAAAATACCATTATAACAAGTAAACACTAACCATTTAAGGACCATTCGGATTTTACAATTTTGTATTTATTTACTTGTAATTATGGAGTATTAATTATTAAATATGGTACAATTAATATTGTTAACAGTCTGGTAAACAATATAAAATAAAAATATAATAACAATATATATATAAAAATATTGTTTACTTTTATTTGAAAATTGTGTAACGGTACATTGTATATATAAAACATATCCGAGTATACAACGGACAGGCGTCTGTTCACGGGGTGATACATTTTACATGACGAGGTAGTGGGGCAATAACAAACAAGTACCGGTTAAACTACTTAAACAAAAGTTGAAAAAAAATTTTTCTTATTGTTTTCTATTTTTTTAAGTTTTATAATAATTGCATAGGTACATTTGTAATTTCATAACCTGAACCAAAATATTTTTCTGAAAATTTAAATTTATAAATATATAGTTATTTTAAACAATTAGGTAGTTAATTAGCACCTTTTATAACTTATATATATTTTAAGTATAGAGTAGTGGACCAAATATTTTCGGGCACTACGTAGTACCTACCACTCCACACCGCTCATCAAAACTTTAATTACCTACTTATTAAGTTATAAAATATAACTATTTATAACTACCTATTGGTTTGAAAGATGATTTTTAATTATTTCCTTCGTTTCTCCCATATTTCTCACACATTTAATAATCGTATTTATTTATCCCGAATCACCTTCATCTTAGAATACCATTAAACAATTTACCCACCCACTCAAAAAACCTAGAAAAAAGAATAGTAAAAAGAATCAATACAATGCTTTCAAACCAAAACATAATTCTAGAATCTCGATTTGGATTCAATACTAAACTCGACTCTTCAAGTCCATAGGATAATTTATGTCCTATTCGGTATCCAATCGTAAATAAACAATATTGTACAAGGGTCTTCCTTGAAGCAGCTCAGGCGTTCATCTGTTTTTGACACAAGGGCTTTCTTTTGGTTTCCCTTTTGTCACTTGATATGTTATAGATGATCAAATATTTTTAAACAAAACGACCTTATTCAGTACGCTGTAAAGATGAATTCATCGTGAAAGACACATCACTCTATTACTTAAAAGTAAGGCACCCCCTGGGTAGCATTATAGCTGCAACTCCACATAAACAATTCACCTACGATTTTCCCTATTCGGCCCACTTGGATAATACTATTTTGGCTACCGTCGCTGATAATACTGTTTTAATTCTAACTAATATCGACTTAATTTAAGAATTTCATTTGCGTCAAACACAACTAACAGAGTTACAAAACTGGTCCAGCCTTCGGAGAACAAATACAAGCATAAAGAGAAAAAATATTTAACAGAGAAAAATACAAGCAAATACAAACAAAAAGAGAAAAATTATTTAACGTCAATAATTGAAAAAAAATTCTCATTCCTATAAATAGCTCAAAGGGAATCATAATATGTTGAAAATTGAATAATGTATAAAAAAAGGGTGGGCAAGTGGGTGTCGCTCTGTTGTACAGTAGGTTACAAGTAGTTCACAGCTGTAATAGATGGTGTTAAATTTAAATTAAATGATATAATATCATTTTATAAGAAAAACGATTCTGATCGAAGACGATTAGTCAGCCTATAATATGACTAAGTATATTTGATGACATTATTGTAATAAAGTAATTTATATATAACCTATCTACGTGGACCTTGTTTTAAATTTTCAATCCTTAGATATAAAAGTTGCAAATGTTATACATTTTTAACTACAAAGTATCTTATTATTATATTTTAAATTTGATAAATTTTGTCGAAATTCGAACTTTAAATGCTTCTAAAGAAATTTTTCAACTGCCATTGTAAAAATATATCAGGAGCCTTGTATTAAATTTCCACGCATTATTACCTAACAAATAAAATTTTATTGACAATTATAGAAAAAAAAAACTAAAAAAATTGAAAATTGAGAATATCCGTTTGGTAACAGCTCAAAAATAATCTAAACAATTGTGCCTATGTATTTTTAATATTTTTCTATTGTAACAATATATCAGGAGCCTTGCATTAAATTTTCACGCTACACAACAAATAACATTTTATTGATATAGAATAAAAAACGGAAAATATTGGAAACTGAATATGTCCGTTAACAGCTCAAAACAAGTCACAATATTTTCAAAATTGTGTGGTGTATAGAAAATGTTAATTGAAACAGTCAGTGAAAATTTCAAACATTTAGGGTCATTTGTTTTAGAGTTACACCAAAAACCAAAATCGATTTTGTAAAAACTTGATTTTACAGTAAATGATATCGAAGTGTAAACAGCGCTGGGTGCAGTGCCAATATTCCTATTACTTTTTTTTATTTGAAGACAAACATTGACAATATTCATAACAAATAATAATAAAATTCTTAAGTTTTTTTGTAATTTAAATAATTAATTGTTAGGAAAAATAATAAAATATGTTTATAAATGCTATTTGTTAAACATAGTATTTTCAAAAAATATATTATAATGTGTTTATTTACTAAAAATAATAGTATATAGACAGTTTGATGTTTGATAAATATTTATAACATTACATTCTTTGTTTTGAACTGTTAAGGAACATTTTCTGTTTAAAATTTTATTAGGTAGTATTTTTTTCTATGAATGTCGATAAAAATTTATTTATTGGGTAAAAATGCTTGAACATTTAATACAATAGGCTCCTACTATATTGTTACAATGATATTTGAAAAATATTGCAAATTATTTTGAGTTAGAAATTCTAAAAAATTTTCCTTTTTAAATCTAAGATTTGAAAATGTCTACAAGAAAGTCAAATCACATTTTTATGAGCGTTTGAGTTTCATATTTTTACAACATTTGATATTCACTCGATTTATCATTGTAATTAAAAAACAAATTACTGTAGATACTTGAAAACTTCACTTAATGTTAATATTAGCATTTTCTATATACGATAAAATTTTGAAAATATTTTTTTCGACCTGTTTACGGACATTGTCAGTTTTCAATTTTTTTAGTTTTTTTTTTCTATAAATATTAATACATTTTTTTTTGTTGGGTAAAAAAGCAAGAACAATTAATGCAAGGTTCCTGATATATTGTTACAATATAGCAGTTGAAAAATATTAAAAATACATGGGCACAATTATTTTTATAAGTTAGCATTTAAAGTTCAAATTTTGACAAAATTGATCAAATTTTAAATTTTATAACTATTTTGTAGTTAAAAATGTATAAAATATTCAACTTTTATAGCTAAGGATTAAAAATTTAAAACAAGATTCCACGTAAATAGGTAAATATATAAATTACTTTATTCGCAATAATATCATCAAATATACTTTTTAATATCATAGGCTGACTGACCGTTTTCGCTCAAAACCGTTTTTCTTATACAATTTTCATTGAATTCAAATTTGGCACCATCCATTATAGTGACCCAGTTGTAACCTACTGTACAGACTTCCACTTATCCACTTTTTTAAGACTGAATTGCAGTTTAACAATTTTTAATAAAATTATAATGAACTAAATACATAACTAATAAGGGGTTCTATGTGCAATGCGCGTATACTACATAATTACATTATAATACAAACAAAATTTAGTTCGACCTTGAGGAAGCTAGCCATTATTAAATTGACAAAACATTTTAAAAAGCAACTTGGCAAATTGCCTCCTCTACGCTCATGTTGGCGGTCGACGTTTATCGTCAGTATGATTAACTGTTCGCAGATTGTTACCAATGGAATACCAAAGAAAGAATACACTTTACAATGTTATTGTATTCTTTATTTTTCACAGTTAATACAATAAGTAGAGTAAACAAATTATTAAATTATACAAATTAATTTAATAATTTGTTTAACACAATTTGAAACCTATACAACACAATGTAATTTTATATCTAATTTAAAATATGTACCTAAATCATTACCTGCCATTGCACAAAATGGCATTTCAAAAGTTTGATGTTGTGTTTAGAATATTTTGATTAATGACTTGAACGTTGGAGATGCAAACCTGTTTAAGGTAAATTTATTTAAGATATAAAATCGTATTAACACTTTCAATCCAATATCCAATACTTTATATTAGATGTGGTTCTGACAAAATAATATTCACAAATAGGTACATTAATATCGCTAGTAATTAGTATTATTTATTAAAGTTTAAAAAATGTCTCTATTTTATAATATAGTAACTATTATTCATAAATACAAATAAGAAGTAAAATTAAATGTTTAGGTACCTAATAGGTATACAAAATACAAATGTTCAATTTTATAAAAAAAATGTTTGGTATTCAATTGTTAATTGAAATACTAAGATACATTTTCAGTTCATGGTATAATATAGTTTAAAATTAATAGAAAATTGCGTTCTGTAAAGATAATAATAGTATACATAATGGCAACAAGTATCTAATTAATTAACAAAATAACAGAAATAGTTTTTTTTTTTTTTAATTGATCTTTTTAAAGCCCGGCGACTATGGCCATTAGCTTCATTGTAGGGTTTATGATTGTAGGTAGTAGGGTTTGAAATTGTAGGGTTATTACACGTGTGTGTTGTGTTTGGCAGAATTTCTATTGGGGCACCCGTAGGTTTCTGCCATGCTCCGGAGTGGGGGATGGCGGCACTTGTTCTCCGGACACCTTGACTTGCCCGGAGAAAAATGCCGCCCAGTGGTCGAGAGAATCGAACCCGCGACCGCCAGAGCCGCAGACGACGTGTTCGACCGCTCGGCCACCTCATCCCCCCAGAAATAGTTTATTTTCTTTTAAATATATAATTTCATCAACATTTGTATTGCCATGAATTTAAACATCAAATCTAAAAAAAAAAAAGGTGGGCAAGTGGGTGTCGCTCTGCTGTACAGTAGGTTACAAGTGAGTCACTGTATAATGGATGGTATTACATTTGAATTCAATGATATTATATCATTGTATAAGAAAGACCTTTCTGAGCGGAGACGGTATGTCCCTTCTAGGTATAAGACATATTATGTACTTATCCATGGTATTAAAAAAAATTGACCTATAATGAATTCCAAATTAATCATATCACAATATCTATTAGGTACTTATAACGCGTTATACACCAACAACAAACCCTGATACTATCATAGATATAAAGTAGTATACTTTAGAAGTTTCAAATACCCACGAATAATATTATACAATCACAACAAAATAACTAAAATAGTTATTCTAGGGTTTTTATTATGTAATTTCGTCCAAATTTGAATTTAAAATGTCTGTAAAAAATAACTGTGTTCATATATTTTTTTAGATTTTTTGGTTACAGTATGAACTATTTATGAGAACCTTTGTTTTAAATTTGTAATCCTTAGCTATAAAAACTGAACATTTTATAATTTATTAATTATAATGATTGATAATTTTCGATTAATTTTGATAAATTTTGTCAAAATTCGATCTTTAAATGCTTATAAAAAAAAATTGTGCCTATGTATTTTTAATATTTTTCAACTGCTATTGTAACAATATATCAGGAGCCTTGTATTAAATTTTTACACTTTTTGGCCCAACAGATAAAACTTTATTGATATTTATAGAAAAAAAAACTAAAAAAAATTGAAAGCTGTAAATGTCCATAAACAGCTCAAAAAGAGTCAAAATATTTTCAAAATTGTATGGTGTATAGAAAATGCTAATTTAAACATTCAGTGAAATTTTCATGTATCTACAGTTGTTCGTTTTTGAATTGGAACAAAATAAGGAAATCGCTACATGAGAAATCGAGTGAATATCCAATGTTGTAAAAATTTGAATTTCAAACACTCATAAAAATTTAATTTGACTTTCTTATAGACATTTTTTTTTTTTGATAAAGGTAGATAATCTTATAAGGAATCTTGTATTACATTTTCAAAACTTAGATTTAAAAAGAAAAATTTGTACGAATTCTTAACTCAAAATAATTTGCTTATTTTCGGGATTTTTCCATATTTTGTCAATTTTAGATTCTGAGCGGAGCGATGAATGTATTGGTTTTACAATGATGTATGTTTTTATATTTTAGATTCTGAGCGGAGCGATGAATGTATTGGTTTTACAATGATGTATGTTTTTATATTTTAGATTCTGAGTGAAACGATGAATGTATTGATTTTACAATGATGTGTGTTTTTTTTTTTATTTTTTTATTTTTTTTTTTATTTTTGTGTCTGTCATCACGTTTTAGGACAGTAAAAGTGCTTGGATTTTCTTCATCAGTAGCTTTTCTGATAGGAAAGTGAATCTAGTTGGTACTTTGGGGGGTCAAAAGTATAAATTTCCCAGTAGTTTTCACAAGCGCCGGGAAAAACAACATAAAAATTAAGGAAAAACGAGAATTTTTACGCAAAATTGGTTTTCCAAAAAATCGATTTTGGTTATTGGTGTAACTCTAAAACAAATGAACGTATATACATGAAATTTTCACTGGTTGTTTATATTTGCATTTTCTATACACGATAACATTTTCAAAATATTTTGATTTATTTTGAACTGTTTAGGGACATTTTCATTTTCCATTTTTTTTTAGTTTTTTTTCTAAAAATATCAATAAAATTTTATTTATTGGTTGCGAAAGCTTGAAAATTTAATAGAAGGCTCCTAATATGTTGTTTCAAAGGCAGATGAAAAATATTAAAAATCCTTAGTCACAATTTTTTTTTATAAGCATTTAAAGTTCAAAAATTGACAAAATATGGAAAAATCACGAAAATTAGCAAATTATTTTGAGTTAAGAATTCGTAAAAATTTTTCTTTTTAAATCTAAGATTTGAAAATGAAACACAAGATTCCTTATAAGATTATCTACCTTTATAAATAAAAAAATCTCTACCGGACAGTCAAATTAAATTTTTATGAGCGTTTGAAATTCAAATTTTTACAACATTGGATTTTCACTCGATTTCTCATGTAGCGATTTCCTTATTTTGTTGTAATTCAAAAACGAATAACTGTAGATACATGAAAATTTCACTGAATGTTTATATTAGCATTTCCTACACACCATACAATTTTGAAAATATTTTGACTCTTTTTGAGCTGTTTATGGACATTTACAGCTTTCAATTTTTTTTAGTTTTTTTTTCTATAAATATCAATAAAGTTTTATCTGTTGGGCCAAAAAGTATAAAAATTTAATACAAGGCTCCTGATATATTGTTACAATATCAGTTGAAAAATATTAAAAATACATAGGCACGATTTTTTTTTATAAGCATTTAAAGTTGGAATTTTGACAAAATTTATCAAAATCTCGAAAATTATCAATCGTTGGAATTAAAAAATTATAAAATGTTCAGTTTTTATCACTAAGAGTTGAAAATTTAAAACAAAGATTCTCTTAAATAATTCATACTGTAACCAAAAAATCTAAAAAATATATAAACACAGTTATTTTTTACAGACATTTTAATTTCAAATTTAGACAAAATTTCATATTTAAACCAAGAATTACGATTTTAGTTATTTTGTTGTGATTGAATAATATTATTCGAAGGTACTTGAAACTTCTAAAGTAATCTACTATATATATCTATGATAGTATTAGGGTTTGTTGTTGGTGTATAACGCGTTATAAGTACCTAATGGATATTGTGATATGATTAATTTGGAATTCATTATAGGTCAATTTTTTTTAATACCATAGATATGTATATAATATTATGTCTTATACCTAAAAGGACATACCGTCTCCGCTCAGAATCGTTTTTCTTATACAATGATATTATATCATTGAATTCAAATTTAATACCATCCATTATACAATGACCCACTTGTAACCTACTGTACAGCAGAGCGACACCCACTTGCCCACCTTTTTATTTATATTTTTATATTTTTATTTATATTTTTGTGTCTGTCATCACGTTTTAGGACAGTAAAAGTGCTTGGATTTTCTTCATCAGTAGCTTTTCTGATAGGAAAGTGAATCTAGTTGGTACTTTGGGGGGTCAAAAGTATAAATTTCCCAGTAGTTTTCACAAGCGCCGGGAAAAAACAACATAAAAATTAAGGAAAAACGGGAATTTTTACGCAAAATTGGTTTTCCAAAAAATCGATTTTGGTTATTGGTGTAACTCTAAAACAAATGAACGTATATACATGAAATTTTCACTGGTTGTTTATATTTGCATTTTCTATACAAGATAACATTTTCAAAATATTTTGATTTATTTTGAACTGTTTAGGGACATTTTCATTTTCCATTTTTTTTTAGTTTTTTTTCTAAAAATATCAATAAAATTTTATTTATTGGTTGCGAAAGCTTGAAAATTTAATAGAAGGCTCCTAATATGTTGTTTCAAAGGCAGATGAAAAATATTAAAAATCCTTAGTCACAATTTTTTTTTATAAGCATTTAAAGTTCAAAAATTGACAAAATATGGAAAAATCACGAAAATTAGCAAATTATTTTGAGTTAAGAATTCGTAAAAATTTTTCTTTTTAAATCTAAGATTTGAAAATGAAACACAAGATTCCTTATAAGATTATCTACCTTTATCAATAAAAAAATCTCTACCGGACAGTCAAATTAAATTTTTATGAGCGTTTGAAATTCAAATTTTTACAACATTGGATTTTCACTCGATTTCTCATGTAGCGATTTCCTTATTTTGTTGTAATTCAAAAACGAATAACTGTAGATACATGAAAATTTCACTGAATGTTTATATTAGCATTTCCTATACACCATACAATTTTGAAAATATTTTGACTCTTTTTGAGCTGTTTATGGACATTTACAGCTTTCAATTTTTTTTAGTTTTTTTTTCTATAAATATCAATAAAGTTTTATCTGTTAGGCCAAAAAGTGTAAAAATTGAATACAAGGCTCCTGATATATTGTTACAATATCAGTTGAAAAATATTAAAAATACATAGACACGATTTTTTTTTATAAGCATTTAAAGTTGGAATTTTGACAAAATTTATCAAAATCTCGAAAATTATCAATCGTTGGAATTAAAAAATTATAAAATGTTCAGTTTTTATAACTAAGAGTTGAAAATTTAAAACAAAGATTCTCTTAAATAATTCATACTGTAACCAAAAAATCTAAAAAATATATAAACACACTTATTTTTTACAGACATTTTAATTTCAAATTTAGACAAAATTTCATATTTAAACCAAGAATTACGATTTTAGTTATTTTGTTGTGATTGAATAATACTATTCGTGGGTACTTGAAACTTCTAAAGTGTACTACTATATATCTATGATAGTATCACGGTTTTTGTTGATGTATAACGCGTTATAAGTATCTAATGGATATTGTGATATGATTAATTTGGAATTTATTATAGGTACCTATTATAGGTCAATTTTTTGTTTAATACCATAGATATGTATAATGTATAGAATATGTCTTATACCTAGACTGACATACTGTCTCCGCTCAGAATCGTTTTTCTTATACAATGATATTATATCGTTGAATTCAAATTTAATATCATCCATTATACAGTGACCCACTTGTAACCTACTGTACAGCAGAGCGACACCCACTTGCCCACCTTTTTATATTTTTATTTATATTTTTGTGTCTGTCATCACGTTTTAGGACAGTAAAAGTGCTTGGATTTTCTTCATCAGTAGCTTTTCTGATAGGAAAGTGAATCTAGTTGGTACTTTGAGGGGGTCAAAAGTATAAATTTCCCAGTAGTTTTCACAAGCGCCGGGAAAAAACAACATAAAAATTAAGGAAAAAACGGGAATTTTTACGCAAAATCGGTTTTTGACAAAATCGAATTTGGTTTTTGGTGTAACTTTTAAACAAATGAACGTAGATACATGAAATTTTCACTGGTTGTTTATATTTGCATTTTCTATACACGATAACATTTTCAAAATATTTTGATTTATTTTGAACTGTTTAGAAACATTTTCATTTTTCATTTTTTTTTAGTTTTTTTTCTAGAAATATCAATAAAATTTTATTTGTTGGTTGCGAAAGCTTGAAAATTTAATAGAAGGCTCCTAATATGTTGTTTCAAAGGCAGATGAAAAATATTAAAAATCCTTAGTCACAATTTTTTTTTATAAGCATTTAAAGTTCAAAAATTGACAAAATATGGAAAAATCACGAAAATTAGCAAATTATTTTGAGTTAAGAATTCGTAAAAATTTTTCTTTTTAAACTAAGATTTGAAAATGAAACACAAGATTCCTTATAAGATTATCTACCTTTATCAATAAAAAAATCTCTACCGGACAGTCAAATTAAATTTTTATGAGCGTTTGAAATTCAAATTTGTACAACATTGGATTTTCACTCGATTACTCATGTAGCGATTGCCTTATTTTGTTGCAATTCAAAAACGAACAACTGTAGATACATGAAAATTTCACTGAATGTTTAAATTAGCATTTTCTATACACCATACAATTTTGAAAATATTTTGACTCTTTTTGAGCTGTTTATGGACATTTACAGCTTTCAATTTTTTTTAGTTTTTTTTTCTATAAATATCAATAAAGTTTTATCTGTTGGGCCAAAAAGTGTAAAAATTTAATACAAGGCTCCTGATATATTGTTACAATAGCGGTTGAAAAATATTAAAAATACATAGGCACAGTTTTTTTTTATAAGCATTTAAAGTTGGAATTTTGACAAAATTTATCAAAATCTCGAAAATTATCAATCGTTGGAATTAAAAAATTATAAAATGTTCAGTTTTTATAACTAAGAGTTGAAAATTTAAAACAAAGGTTCTCTTAAATAATTCATACTGTAACCAAAAAATCTAAAAAATATATAAACACACTTATTTTTTACAGACATTTTAATTTCAAATTTAGACAAAATTTCATATTTAAACCAAGAATTACGATTTTAGTTATTTCGTTTTGATTGAATAATACTATTCGTGGGTACTTGAAACTTCTAAAGTGTACTATTATATATCTATGATAGTATCACGGTTTTTGTTGATGTATAACGCGTTATAAGTATCTAATGGATATTGTGATATGATTAGTTTGTAATTTATTATAGGTACCTATTATAGGTCAATTTTGGTTTAATACCATAGATATGTATATAATATGTCTTATACATAGACTGACATACCGTCACCGCTCAGAATCGTTTTTCTTATACAATGATATTATATCATTGAATTCAAATTTAATACCATCCATTATACAGTGACCCACTTGTAACCTACTGTACAGCAGAGCGACACCCACTTGCCCACCTTTTTATATTTTTATTTATATTTTTGTGTCTGTCATCACGTTTTAGGACAGTAAAAGTGCTTGGATTTTCTTCATCAGTAGCTTTTCTGATAGGAAAGTGAATCTAGTTGGTACTTTGAGGGGGTCAAAAGTATAAATTTCCCAGTAGTTTTCACAAGCGCCGGGAAAAACAACATAAAAATTAAGGAAAAACGGGAATTTTTACGCAAAATCGGTTTTTGACAAAATCGAATTTGGTTTTTGGTGTAACTTTTAAACAAATGAACGTAGATACATGAAATTTTCACTGGTTGTTTATATTTGCATTTTCTATACACGATAACATTTTCAAAATATTTTGATTTATTTTGAACTGTTTAGAAACATTTTCATTTTTCATTTTTTTTTAGTTTTTTTTCTAGAAATATCAATAAAATTTTATTTGTTGGTTGCGAAAGCTTGAAAATTTAATAGAAGGCTCCTAATATGTTGTTTCAAAGGCAGATGAAAAATATTAAAAATCCTTAGTCACAATTTTTTTTTATAAGCATTTAAAGTTCAAAAATTGACAAAATATGGAAAAATCACGAAAATTAGCAAATTATTTTGAGTTAAGAATTCGTAAAAATTTTTCTTTTTAAACTAAGATTTGAAAATGAAACACAAGATTCCTTATAAGATTATCTACCTTTATCAATAAAAAAATCTCTACCGGACAGTCAAATTAAATTTTTATGAGCGTTTGAAATTCAAATTTGTACAACATTGGATTTTCACTCGATTACTCATGTAGCGATTGCCTTATTTTGTTGCAATTCAAAAACGAACAACTGTAGATACATGAAAATTTCACTGAATGTTTAAATTAGCATTTTCTATACACCATACAATTTTGAAAATATTTTGACTCTTTTTGAGCTGTTTATGGACATTTACAGCTTTCAATTTTTTTTAGTTTTTTTTTCTATAAATATCAATAAAGTTTTATCTGTTGGGCCAAAAAGTGTAAAAATTTAATACAAGGCTCCTGATATATTGTTACAATAGCGGTTGAAAAATATTAAAAATACATAGGCACAGTTTTTTTTTATAAGCATTTAAAGTTGGAATTTTGACAAAATTTATCAAAATCTCGAAAATTATCAATCGTTGGAATTAAAAAATTATAAAATGTTCAGTTTTTATAACTAAGAGTTGAAAATTTAAAACAAAGGTTCTCTTAAATAATTCATACTGTAACCAAAAAATCTAAAAAATATATAAACACACTTATTTTTTACAGACATTTTAATTTCAAATTTAGACAAAATTTCATATTTAAACCAAGAATTACGATTTTAGTTATTTCGTTTTGATTGAATAATACTATTCGTGGGTACTTGAAACTTCTAAAGTGTACTATTATATATCTATGATAGTATCACGGTTTTTGTTGATGTATAACGCGTTATAAGTATCTAATGGATATTGTGATATGATTAGTTTGTAATTTATTATAGGTACCTATTATAGGTCAATTTTGGTTTAATACCATAGATATGTATATAATATGTCTTATACATAGACTGACATACCGTCACCGCTCAGAATCGTTTTTCTTATACAATGATATTATATCATTGAATTCAAATTTAATACCATCCATTATACAGTGACCCACTTGTAACCTACTGTACAGCAGAGCGACACCCACTTGCCCACCTTTTTGAACTTTAAATGCTTATAAAAAAAATTGTGACTAAGGATTTTTTATATTTTTCATTTGCCTTTGAAACAATATAGTAAAAGCCTTGTATTAAATTTTCAAGCTTTTTTAAATAACAAATAATATTTTATTGATATTTTTAGAAAAAAAACTAAAAAAAAATGGAAAATGAAAATTTCCCTAAACAGTTCAAAACAAATCATAATATTTTGAAAATTTCATCGTGTATAGAAAATGCAAATATAAACAACCGGTAAAAATTAATGTACATACATTCATTTGTTTTAGAGTTACACCAAAAACCAAAATCGATTTTGTGGAAAAATTCCCGTTTTTCCTTAATTTTTATGTTGTTTTTCACGTCGCTTTGAAAACTATTAGGAAATTTAAAATTTGACCTCCTGAATGCACCAACTAGATTCACTTTCCCATCAAACAAGATACTGTTGAAGAAAATCAAAGCAGTTTTACTGCCCTAAACTGTGATGACAGACACAAAAAAAAAACACACATCATTGTAAAATACATTCATCGTTCCACTTAGAATCTAAAAGTTGACAAATTATAAATATATAAAATACATTACATATAGGTATAAAGAGCACAAAAAGAGCGAAAGTATTTTGAAACTTAGATCATCTCTAAAAAATGTTAACATAATTTATGTTTAGTGAAAAGTCTTCATGGCTTTTCGTTTTAAAAAACAAAAATAAAACTATAGGTTTGCATAAATATTACAGTTAATTTTGTTTTCCAGATTATTTTGAAAACCATAAAGAATTTTCTACTTTTTATCACATAAGTCGAAACTAAATACGATTTTCTACCAGAATCTACCCTCTAAATTGAAAATTCGGGCATTTTGAGGATCCAAAACGTGAAGATGGACACAAAAAAAACAAATAAATTAAAAACCCAGTCAATCATTACCCCACTCAGAATCTAAAATAGTATTTCAAACAAAATCACCTCTAATTTAAACAGAACATCGAATCCTTTTTTGTTTTAAAACACTAATACTCCAAGTCTAAATTGTCAATATATTTTATACGCCCGTCATTTTAATTTATATATTATCCGGGGTGTTTCCAAAACTACCTATCGTATTTTAATAAAATTTATTTGGCTGGTAAACATTAGATGACGGCATCATATTTACTAAGCTTTCATGGTTAAATAAGTAAAACATTTATGATATTTTGAAGAGTGCAAAAGGTTATGATGAAGTGTGTAACTATAGTTTTTAGACAAATGTAGTTGAAAGCAAAACAGCACACTCAATGTGTATATTGTGCGGAGGAATTGGAAAAGAGAAGACCTTGACCGTGCTTTAAACCCGGGCTCGGGGCTCTATCGATTTTCAAGGCGCCGAGCATGCGCCCCCGAGGGGGTTGAAGGGATCGGGAAATTCACAAATGCCGCGGACACACCCTTTGAACTTTTGACATTGGTAATATGTTACTTTTAAAATTAAATAAGCAAAATATATTAATTGTATACAATTATATTACATTATAAAATAAAACATATAGGTACACATAGTATATAAATTTGTTTAGATAAAAATATGATTTATAATCATGGCTTAAAAAACAACGGAGAATTTGTTTTATTGTATTGTGGGGTTCGAGTTTACCTCATCATTGAAAAAGGTCACTGTTAGTAATGTGTTGGATTTGAATTAAATTATATAAATCATTGCATACAAAAAACGAATTTGAGCGGAGGCCGGAGACTGTGTGACAGCCTATATTTCTAAGTATATTTATTTGTCTATTAGTTATACAGTAGGTTGAACTAATTTTTGCCAAAAACATTGCACAATACACATATTATACAATACCAAATAATAATTATAATATTACACCATATTACCTATATTATTGTTATGAAAGTACGAGTCAATGCCGACATAGCGATACCGTATAACAAAGACAAACCTTTTAAGTCAACGATCAATAATTTTTAAATTACAACAAAATTTACTACAGTTAGAGAGTCCTTTTATTAAACAGTTAAGCCAACATTTGAACATGGAATAACTATAAACAATTTTTTTATGAAATATGAATTTTAAACATTTTTATGGGTACCTACACTTATACCAATTTGTATTTTAGATATTTATAAATTGTACAAAGAATAACTAATGAAGAACACTATAATACACATTCAACTCAAAAATAATTTGCACACATTTGTTAAGTTAAAAAAAATTAAAATTCCAAATGTGTAAAACCTTTAATTGCGCCAAAATATTTTGATAGTTATATTATTAATATTATATTATATATTTATATTTATATCCAGAAAAAGCTAGTTTAAATACCATAGGATCAAATAGGGGGGGGAGCTCTAGAGGCTAAGCCCCAAAAAACATTTCCTACATTTTGATTTAAGCTTATTCAATATTTACAAAGTAAGGCTTTAGCCCCCCCCCCCCAAATCTCTATTTTCGCCTATATTAAATACGTGGTGTCTAAGTATCTACGTTATTTATTGTTTACGGACTACGGTAATTAATTTGATGAGTTTGTCGAAAACTGATATTGCGTAAATACCTACTACCTAGATCTAACTTTCTACCAGAAACTACCTTTAATGTAGTAGTTGAAGCCCCTAAAGAAACACCAGCGACTAAAAACACATACATCATAGTAAAACCAATTTATTTATAGCTCAATGGGATTGATATAGTTTAAACTCAAAATAGTGTTTATAAATATAAAAATATCTTTAATTCTCCATTGAAATTGTTATCAATCATATTTACGTTATTAATCTTATCTTATTATAATATAATATATTATACCTATAATAGTTTAGGCTGAAAGTTCTAAAAATAAAAAAAAAATATATTATACATAAATATTATCTAAAAAACATTATGTTATACATAAACGCGAGTATTTAATAGACATTTGAACAACTAGGTATTTATGAAAAATAATATATTGTATGGGGCTAAGAACAACATTTTTATTGCGCCTTTGCATTTTACGTGCTCAACTTCAAAATCAGCAAACTACAGATTATTTTAAAATAAATCGTAGTCAAGAAACGATGTCGGATTAAGTTTTTTAATTATAATTGTAATAAAGAAAAATAATATACCAGAATAAAATGCAACAATTGTGGGTTGGTTAACAAAAACATTTTTATTTCGTTAAATAAAAAAAAGGCAGTTTGATTACAAAAGAACTAAATGTCTTAGTTTAAAAATTAGAGTAAAATAGGTTTAAATATTTTTTAACAGAAAATATTTTATGAGATAGTTTAAGTACTTAGCAAACATTTTGGTGAACCTAACATTTTGTGGAAGGTATTTATATGTCCAGAAATATTTACACAGAGAACTTCAAAAATCTAAAAAATCTAAGCAAACCATGAAATTTGAGTTGTTTGTTATAGATCCTGAGCAATGAGCAAAATTTATGTATGCAATCTATGTTTATTTTTCTTAATAGAAGTGCTCTAAAAGTTCCAAGAGTTAAGTAATTACAAATTTCTAAATATTGTAAGAAAAGAACTTTACAAGAGATAACCTTGGAGATATCTTTTTAATTTATTAGAACCTTTTTTTTGTGTGAGAAAAACCACTTACTTTAGATAATTGAGCATTAATAAGACTTAAAATATTAATACATTTTTTAATCAAGTATAATTTATTTTATTTTATTCAATTAATGGACATATAATGTTTATTATACAATATAATTACAAGATATAATAATTTATTTATAATAATTCAATGGTTTGGCATTTGGGTATTAATATTTGACATTATAATACATTTATTATAATCATGAACAAATACTCAACATTTGAGTAGAAAGCAAAGTCCATTCTCTCTAGTAACCAATTAAAAGAAAAACAAATTATTATTTTATTTAATGACTTTTAAGGTTAAAACTATATCATCTGTGTAAATCTACAGTTTTTCAAATGTCCTTATTTATTATTGTATTCTTATTTATAATAATTATTAAAAATATAATATTCTATACTACCCAGAAAGTGAAGCAAGATAAATGCCCAATGTAAGTGTCTATATTTCATGTCATTTTTTTTAATTTTTTCCAAATTACAAACCTATAAATAGTTTCACATTAAGGGGATCGGCGGTGGACAGTTATTTTAGCCAAAACATATCAATCTTTATTCTATCATACTGATCGACTTAGTAGTTCTATGATATTTTTTAAAACTGATTTGAATTTGTTATTATGTCTACTTGAGAATTATCAGTCCACTTTTCTCAATTTCACCCTCCCCCCTCCCCACCAACAACTATAAATTTAGTTTGAATATTTCGAAATTTTCGGAATTT
The DNA here is from genome assembly GCA_949089665.1 of Macrosiphum euphorbiae. Lineage (NCBI taxonomy): Eukaryota > Metazoa > Arthropoda > Insecta > Hemiptera > Aphididae > Macrosiphum > Macrosiphum euphorbiae. Next base: position 133,032,151 of record CARXXK010000001.1, read on the forward strand.
TGGATTATTCGGAATTTAAATCAGTAATCTTAAAATGTGGACTGACCGATCTCAAGTAGACATTATAACGAGTTCAGATCAGTTTTCTGAAAAATTATAGCATTATTAGGAAGTATGGAACAAAATACATACAAATGAGCATAAATTGTTTACCGTTTACGCGCCCAATGCCACTGAGTGCAGTGACTTGTACTTGCGCAGACGGGAACGCTCTACTATTTCTTTTACACTCAGTCACATACACAAATTATCACTTACTACGTACACATTTACAAGACCCGCGGGCAGCGTGCATGCAATTTGAAAATTGCCGAATTTGAACTCCTTAAAAACTGTCCACCACCGATCAACTTAAAATGTTTTAATAAAGTATAGTAATATTATATTATTTTGATAATTAAAATTGTTAACATAAAAAGATATAAAAACAAATACTTGCTTAAAAAACAATTAAACTGTTCATGGTACTACAATTTAAAATACTGTTTAATTTGAATTTGTTTCAAGAAATTAGTGATGGGAGATTAGAAAGGTTGAATGAATAGTGAATACTAAATAGTTTGCACAAGTATCACTAGAAAGTGTTAACGTTTGAAAATATTTATATAGATAATATTTTAAATTAATAAATAATTAAAATAATTATTAAAATGTACAATAAAAACTTAAAGCGAGACTTAAAGAATATGTTTAAAAATTTAGCTGTTAAATGAACTGTTCTATATTATTATATGAGACTAATAGTTGGTAATTACTAATTATATTAATACATAAGTGCTAGGTATATAAAAAAAATAATCATGATTTATCTGTATTTCTACACTTTTACATTTTTACTACATTTGTTTAACAATTAATTGCCTACTAGAAGTAACCAATTGAACTCAAATTAACTTTTAATTTTTATTATTAATATTAAGTCTTTTAATAAAAACTTAAGAACTAACATAATATCTTTACTTATGTTTTAGGCTTATATTTATAAGACATGTATCTTACTACACAAAGTACTTGTAGAACTGGCTTTTAAAATAACTAGATTTACCTAAATAGAAGAAAATATATAAAAGTTAGGTAGATCAAAAATGTGTACAATTCTGTACTAGCGAGTACTTGGGTAATATATTTTATACATAAAACACAATCAAGTTGTATCAAAACTATTAAATTACCTACCACCAGAATGTTATTTTGTCAACAACAATATAATAAATATGTAAACAAAATCATCCACTCAGATAGGTATAATAACAATATTTAGCTACAAAAGCAATTGTAACATTTTAGTTATGCGCTTCATTGTTCTTTCCTGAATTAAAAAATTGAAATTAATAAAAAAGTAATCATAAGTTAGTAGGTATAGCAAGATTATAATAAAAATGTAAATTATAGGTAAGCTAAAAAATTAATTCAAAATCCTTCATTCCTGTACATAATAAAAAACCAAGTTTACAGTGTTCAAAGTTTTCTTTCATAACTTTGAACTTAACTTTACGTTGCACTAGAAATTAATAAAATATAATGTTTATACCGCTGATTCTCAACCTGTATAATACATGAAGATGTGTACCCATAGGACCAAAATATACAATAATCTTAAAATGTCTTAAAATTAGATTTTAGAATATAAACATAAACAACTTTTATTTTATTAAAAATAATAAACAAACATTTTATTTTAGTTGTAGGTTAGATTAAGTCATTAAGATGAGGCTTATTTCAACCTGTTGTGTAGTCTCCATCTTACAAACGTACAACATAGCAAATCTGCGTTCAGCAGAACCAATTTTGTATTGATAGCTTAAAATTATAATATCTAGTAGTCAATTGACTTATTGTATTATCAAATTTAAAGGTAAGAATATCACTAAGGTATCACACAAGCTTTTATTGATATTTAAATTTAAAACTAGTTATGAGCATTTTAATATTTTAATATTTTACATAGTTACTGGTTTTAAGTTTTCTTAAAGTGAAGATTTTTACAAATTAAAAATATAAATATTATGTTATTCAATATTTCCCTAGCCCGCAACAGCAATAACAACGACATTTTCAAAATAAACAAATTGTTTAACTCAATTGTGAAATTCGAGCATCCAATAAGGCCACTTAGTCCTCCCCAATGTCACTCTTGTCAAATGTACGGACATACACGCAATTATTGCCACCAACCTCCGCGTTGCGTGAAATGTGGGTTAAGCCACCTCACCGAAGATTGCACTAAAACACGGGAAGAACCCGTTAACAACTGCGAAGGTAACCACACTGCCAACTATAAAGGTTGTCAAATTTTTAAAAATTTACTAAAGCGCACCATTTACAAAGTCGCTTACAAAGCTGACAAAGTTGAAAAACCGAAAAAAACATCCCAGCCCACCATCTGCTGTACCTGTTGCACCAAAAATCTTCAACGTCCCCAGTTACAACTCAAATCAAAACCGACATCTTATGCCAAAGCCACAGCCAACTCTTCATCAGTCAATCAACCTCTCCACATCATCAATAAATTTATAGAAGATTTAAAATGTATTTTAAACCCTCTTCTATTGGCTCTTACTTCCCTAATTAACAAAATTACACTTCTCATTTCGTCTACTCCATGACATCCCTCTCCCCAAGTTAGAGGGTACCCACACTGGTGGGCCTCCCTCCTCAAGCCATTCGTGTTATTAATTATTATTGTTTCTTTCATTACCTAATTTACTTATTGTATATATAAAAATTACAGATTTTAAATATTCTATTTATCTAATAATAAAAAAAATATATATTATGTAATGAGCAATGACTAATGACAAAGCCAAAAAAAAAAAAAATTAATTTTAAAATTTTGAATCCGGTTATTTTACAAAATTGGGTAATTCAAGGGACGATGGAAAGAGAGAGGCTCATACATCATCTACCTACCACTGCTGTGCTTTAAGGTATTTTTTCAAGTCGTTTTATCCATCATATTAATTATTTATGAGTTCACTAAATCTATGTTCACATAACCCGGTTATTGAAAACTGAAAGAGCATTATCTTTTGTCAATAGCCAACGGTATTTAATGTGGAGAGTGGTGATTGGGGATCTTGGATCGGCAGTGGTGGTATTTACACAAGGATCGAGACAATAGTAAGACTTGATTTAAAACAATGTATTTTTCTTTTCCACAAGATTTTACACCACCTCATGCTGACATGTCCAAATGTCAAACTGGTTGAGAACCACTGGTTTATACTTAAACAAGTACCAAGAACAGCTATTGACCAGTGCGACTGGACCCCTTTTACACTATCAAAAAATCCACTGTTCAATCCAACATGACTAAAAGTCACCAACATGTTTAACCTTTATATTTTACTAATGAATTATTAGTATGATAATCCTACTTATAACCAATAGATTACCTATATCTATTTAAACTAATTAATAAACAAATATATATTATGTAGGAAAAAATCATGAGTAGTTTAAACTAATATTTTAGTGGGAAATATTTAAAGAATAATTAAATTTAACTGGCAATCACCAAATATCCATAAAGGCTAAACTTTATATGATATCTGTGGACTAAACACACCAGCATTATTATAATATAATAAATATGTAAATAGTTATGTTTACCTCGATCAAATTGTTTGCCATTTGGATCTATGTCTTTTACATTGAAGATATCTTCAAAAACCATTCCTTGAGCCATTTTTCCAGTAAGTTGGTTTTAAACGTTTCAATACTATATAACTAGTTAGTGTAAAGGTGAAGAATTCAGAATTGAGTTTGTAGAGTATAGAAAAAAGATTAAAGAGCGCGATTGCAATTCGTAGCAGGAAGACAACAGAGACACAGACAACCGCTAACGCTTAAATTACATGAAGATGTTATCAGAAACGTCAACATAAATGATAAAAAAAGTGTAAATAAATATTTTTCAAATAACCTCAAACTCGAAAAATGTATTTATTTACTATTTTAGTGTTATCCATATTGTATGATGTAAATAATAAATAATTAAGTATGGTGTTATCGTAGTTTTCGTTGCTGTCGGTCGTCGGAGTCCCGGTACTGGTGGTCGGCGGACGGTGATATTATAATTATAGCACAGAATAGATGAAATATATAATATATTCTGTGTTAATACTTAATAGTAAATTAAATATAGTCCATATCGAATCCGTCTGTGTGCTAGACGGTAGTGCGGTACTCAAACTCGACACTCGTACTCACTACTTGTTTGTCGGTAACGAATATTTCACTATTTCAGTATTAATTGTATGTTTTTCAATGCTTGGAATTAAACAAATTCCATCTAGTTGAACTTACATCGATACAACCCCCTACACTGCAACTCTTAACTAAATTATAATGGCTATGCTTCCACCTCGGAAAACGAAGACCGTGTCAACTGAAAAGAGTTGTAAACATTCAATGACGCCCCTTGAAACCCTTTTACAAATGGGGTTCCCCCAAAATCGAACGTAAGATAAACTGTTTGATACTATTAAACATCAATATCATACATATTATGTTGTATTTTATTTTAATAGAGAAAAAGCATTAGCAGCTACCGGCAATAGAGGAGTCCAATTAGCTGCCGATTGGCTCTTGGCTCATGTCAATGATACTTCATTAGATTCCAGCACTAGTAGAGAGTATATAATCTATGCCTGTCCAAGTGGATCATTTATGTATGAGTTAAGGGAATTTTGGAATAAATCAGCTAATAAGTGTGGACGTAATGGAGCTCATAATTTTTTGCCACATATTACTCTAGTATCATTTTTTCAGGTAATTATGAATTATTTTGTATACTTATAACTATGGAACATTTAAATCAAATATTTAAACTAAGTCAAATTATATAAATATTGTTTACAGGTACCTGATGAATATGCCAATACACTAGTATCTATACTAAAAAATGTTTTAGATGAAGTCATTAAAGAAATGACAGTCAATGACTTTCATTTAGAAACTTACACTTCATCAAATTTTATGGGTTTTTTTTTATCTGATCAAGGATCAAGCTTTTTAAAAAAAATTGCAGTACTATATGCAGAAAGAATTACAGAGCTTGGTAAATTTAAGCCAATATTTATATTATAACATGTTTTATTTATAATTGTAATATGTACAAAGAAAATGCAGTAGGGACTAAACGACACTGAGAATTATCTAGTAGGAAAGTGGTTGCGTCTAACTGTCTAACATTTTCACATCTAAATTTATTATAGTAGTGTAGAGTTTTGTACCTTGGGCCTCATGTATCTGGGTCTAATGTTTATTTCTTCCTTAATAATTGGTAAAGAATTAAACCTTGAATTAATTTGTGGAAGAAATTATAGTCACTAGTTCCACAAAGTTCAAATATATTGACAGTTAGAAGTTTCAAACAGTTAAATCACTCATAAATTTATAATTAAAAAAATGTAATTTAGTCTATCAAAATAACGATTTTTGGTTTTTAAAATTTAAATTTGGCATAAAAGTTAAAGTTAGTGTCATTTTTCAGTAAATATTGTTTAGAATTTAATGGTGTAGTCCATCCTTTCCGAATTGATAAGCATGTATCTTGAACCAAATCATGCATTCTTAAGTTTTAAAGTAGTGTCACCATTCTGAAACTTTTTCCTAGCTGATCTATAGTTTACTATTAACAATCAATGATTAAAACAAAAAAAAAAAACAATGTTTCAATAAAATAATATTGAATGTCAATACCCCATATTACCTCATTTTATGGTTAGATATTACATTTTAAATTTAAATAGCTCATAGTTTAATTTGTTATTACTTGTTCCAGTTGGAGTTCAAGTAGATCCTCATTTAAAATCTTTACATTTAACTCTGGCCTATCAGTTTGATGTAAGCCAAAAAGAAACTTTGAAATCATTAATTAAATCCACAATAAATCCATCAACTCCATGTTTATGGGAATTAAAGTTATATTCTAGAGAAGCATTAGCTGCTTACAAACAGGTTAGTATAAATTTTATTTTGTTTCAAATATTGTATGATTATTATTAGTTAAGTTGTTATAGCATATTATGTAAAACATATAAAATATTTTAGGTATATAAGGTTGTGTATGCACATGTCCCACAATCTGCTGATGAACTAGAACTAAGAATAGGTGATTATATATATGTTTCTAAAGAAAGCATAGATAACTCTGTTGATGGTTGGGCTGAAGGAATGTCATGGTTAACTGGTAATAAATAGACATGTAATTTCAAGTTCTAAATAAATTCTGAATTTCTGAAAATGTTTACAGGATGTAATGGTTACTTTCCACTATGTTACACTGAACGTACTGCTGAATCTGATACATGGACTCTACATTGGTAAAATGTATTATTACATTAAAATTAGCAACCAATAATTTTTAAATGTATTTTTTGCAGTTCATTACCCTTAGATGGTAGTTACCATGAATCTATTGAAGTTAATGAAACAAATATGACTGAAGAAAAATTAGTTGAAAAATATGGTACTAGTTTTGTTCCAGCTGATTACAGACCTCATTCAGAATCGCCAAAAGGCCCCAAATCTCAAAAAATATACATATGTCGACATGGAGAAAGAGTAGATTTCACTTTTGGAACTTGGGTGCCTTATAGTTTCGATTCAGATGGGAAATATGTCAGAAAAGATTTAAACATGCCCCCAAATATTCCTCAACGGCGGGATTTTCCAAACTCTTACCAAACCGATACTCCTCTCACTTGTGTTGGTGAATATCAAGCTAAATTAACTGGATGGGGTATGAAAGCTGCTCACTCAACCAAATCAATTCAACATGTGTTTTGTTCACCATCATTGCGCTGTGTTCAAACTTGCCACAATATCTTAGTTGGTTTGTAATATATATATAATATATATATATACATAAATTATTATTAATAAAAAATAAAATGACAATGTGTATATTAATTTGAATGTAAAATTTTTCATATAGGACTTGATATTGATAAACAAGTTTCGATTTGTATTGAACCTGGTATATTTGAATGGCTTGGTTGGTATAATCAGTCTGGGCTACCTGATTGGATGAGTAATGAAGAGTTAATAGCTGCTGATTTTAATATTAATTCCAAGTATGAAGCTTTAGTATCATTGCCATTCCTAATTGATAATATGTCAGAAACAGTTGAACAGTATTATATTAGATGTGATGATGTAATACAAAATTTAATCAAATCAACTGAACCCAAAGGTAACAAATTAAACAAAAACGTCACTTTGTTGTATGTTTTGAGCAAGAATTAAGATATACAGGATACAGAATAGAAAGGTCTTATCAATGTTTATTTGAGTCCGCCCGCTTCTCACTGTTTGGCATGACAATTATTTTGTGTGAAACAGTGAGAAGGTTCGGGCTTCACTTATCACATGTCTGTTCGGTATCCTAAATGTCTTTATTTGTGGTTTTGAGTGTGCCTAGTTATTGATTAGGTCACTGTAATGGATATGTTAAATTTGAATTCAATGATAAAGCATTGCATACAAATGACGGTTCTGAGTGGAGATAGTGGTGTCAGGCTCTATTTCTAAGGATATTTTATTATTCATTTATCGTTCCATCAGTAGGTTGAACTAATTTTTGCCCAAAACAAATTATATACAATTTTATATCATAATACAGTAGCCACTGAATAATTCGAAATTCAGGGGACCTAGTTAAAAATTTGATTTATAGAGGTTTTCAATTTACCAAGTGTTCGAATAATCGAGGGAAAATAAATTAATTCGAATTAAAGAGAGGTGAAAAATTGTATGTATATATTACATTTATTTATTATACATACATATTAAAGTTTAAATTAGGTAAGTAATGTATGATAAAATGTATAAACTATGATAATATATAACCACCGTCGTTAATAGTTTCATTACCAGTACGTCAAATAGATTGTAAATAATCCTTATGTGTACACATGTATGTAATTTGAATTAAGAAGGTTGGTGGAAAAAAATTTGAATCGTAGAGTGTGTCCCATCAACAGATATTTAGAATTATCGAGGGGACCGGAATACATGTATTTTCTTCTAATTATAGAGGTTTTCTCAGAGGACTCAGTGTTTAGTACGATTTATGGAGTTTTTCGAATTATCAAGTGACTACTGTAGCTTACTAATTGTTAAGTCAATACCAATATGGCAATATACCATATTATAACGATATGAATAGTCTCATAGATACATATTTATACATGGTAATTAATATTTATAACTAATCTTAGTATTTTTAAATTTGTGTTTGGATATTTTTTTGTACTTAATAAAAAAGTTTCAATTCCTTCCGATTTTTTTTTTAAATTACAACCAAATCACTAAAATTGTTAGAACAAAATTCTTAATTTTTATTTTAATATACAATATACAATATCGTAAAAATTTAAACATCAAAAGCTTATAAAAAATAAATTTTGCATATGTATTTTTGATATTTTTCAATTGCTATAAGAACTTGTAGGGAAGTATTAAAGTTTCAATGTTTTTGACTGAGAACAATTTTATTATTTACATTTATTAGAAAATTCAAAAACTTAAAATGTTAAAAAAAAGAAAACATATCTTGAAAATAATTTTACGTTTCAGAAAAGTTAACACTAATATTTTGTGAAAAAGTATTCATCTATATTCATTTTGTCAAAAACTGGGTTTGCTTAAATATTCTTATTTTTCCATGCATTTTTTTAATTCATCTCATCTAGATCCAATTGTCTACAGAAAGCACTCAATGTTGAAGATTGTATATTTACTTCTCCTAAAGTTGACGTCAAACCAAAAAAACACATCACTGTTAAGCTAATAGATTCATTGCACCACTCAGAATCTACTATATTATATAATGTACATAGTAATATTTAATATAATATTGTATACATTAAAAAATTTTTTTTTTTAGGTGGTGATATATTGCTTGTAGGTCATGCTTGTTCATTGGACTCCTTTTCAAGATCGTTACTTCATAAATCTCCACGTAATAAACAAAATTTTGTAAAAATGGTTAAAGATATCCCTTATTGTGGCCTAGTAACTTTAATGACTGATGGAATTAATGATTGGACATTTGTGGATCCCCCAGTTCCACCCTTAACTAACTCTATTAATAAAAGATTTAATTGGAAAGTTTTAACCACAGACATTGATGTATCTCCGAATTAAGTTATAACACGTTGACTGTCATGTATGGTCTTCTGTAAATCTCAAATTGTATACTCTTGTGACCGCCGACACCCATAATTTATCATTACTACCAAGCCACATGACCTCCGTTGACCGTAAATTAATATGGTTTTATATTATTAACTTTTCTATGACGCTACAATAATGTACTAAAAAAAGTGTTGTGGTGTAGTGGGAATCATTACAATTTTTCGATGTAATAAATATTTTATTTTTATATTTTTTAAATATAATAGTATATACAAATTTGGAATGACATGGAAAAATATACTTGGTGTGTCATCGTGTCGATAATCGTGCAAATACATATATAATACATCATAATACATAATATTATCAGGTGATCGATAGCGGTCACATGATAGTCAACGTTTTAAACCCAAAACTAGTATGACCTGATATAAAACAAAATAAATGTCTTTAAAATTATAAGTTCTGAAAACCTCACTTATTCTAACTTTAAAAAAATAATGAAATAGTTGAATATTGTATATTTACAACATATGTTTATTTTTAACTATTTAGGTTGTTAACAATGCTGGGCATTAACAAGTTAGAAAGTTTAAAAGTATTTTTTAACTAACTTACATAAAGTATTCCATTTTTATATTCAACATCTTCTAACTTCCAACCTCTATATTTTTTTTTCAATAATATGCAGTTGCTTATCTGTTAATTAATTATATAACATTGTACATTAAGTAATTTTTTTTTTACAAACCCCATTCTTAAATATATTTTGTTTTGGATAAATAAGTGTTTATAAATCATAATAATATAAAAAAATAAATAACCAGGAATATAAATTGTAAATTATAATGGTATAGTGTGAATAAATTGTGGTACTTAAATACATTTGTAGACTGCCAGTATTAAATGTATTATTTCTGGATTTCAATAGGGATCAAAGTAACATAAACACAATTGTTATATAAATCACTGAAAATGCATTAATTTCAAATATCTCAAAAATAACACTACCAAAAATCTTGTAGGTGCTTTGATCTCATAAAAATTGAATTAAATGATTAACAACTTCTGTTATTATTATTATTTTTTTTTTTTTTGTAAACTACTCTTACTCATATGTATTGTTTTTATGATAATTATTGTTTTATTCACTTTTATAAAATGTCCTAATTGTTTTTTTTCATAGATTAAAAATTCAGTTACATTTTTTTTACAGAATATTTATCATCTATGCCAAAGCACAATAAACGCTTTTTATAAAAGTTGAGTTACATTTTTCTAACTTTTATTCATTAAAAAAAGTTATGTAACTTTAAGAGTTAAAAAAATTAGTTTACTTATCCAGCCTTTGTTGATAATGTTATTGTTATTTGTAACAATTTACTTTATATCGTACATTTTACAATGCTCCTTGGTCTTTTATGGTATCCTTTGTTAAAAGGGTTACATGATGGACAAAAAAAAATATGGTTTTTAAAAGTAGTGATGTCTATGTGATAGGTACTCATTTGCTTTCAGTATTAAAATACATTATAACATTCTTATAACAAAATTATGAAATGAACATTTTTGATATTTGTTCAACATTTGATTTTTCAAAACTGACCTGTTATTTATTATATATTTCCTATAATTATGTTATAATGTATGTATATTTAAATTTAGTACTACATGCTGTAGTAATTGGGCAATGCCCTTAAATATTTAAAATAAATCTTTTTCTTAAGAATTAATTCCACACTATTTTTTAGTTTAGTCTCAATGTTGAAAATGCATAGAATTTTAAAAATATAGTTTAAAACTCATATAGGTAGTAACTTATATTTTTACTGGACTTAAATATATCTATATTCCTGAATGAATATTTTTTCAAAGAGAATTGTTATATTTCCCATCTCCACCTGGGCCTATTTTCAAATGTAAAATATTAACAATGCATTCAATATAAATGTATTAAAACATTAGTTCATAAAAAATGCTATAGCAAATCAATAATTTAAAATAATATATGTTATCGTATTGATTTTGTATTATAATGTATTGAAATTAGGGTAACTTGGAAATATTAATTAATTTTATCATTGCAAGAATTATTCTATGCAGTTGACCACTAAAATAATTGTACTTAATGTTCCTAGGTGAAAGTGATAATTTATTCTATTTTTTTTCCAAGACCTTGTATTTTTTTTATTATTATATAATATTATATATTTAGTATTTTTTGTCTTAGTTATAAGATATTTTGAATGTTAATATTTTATTGTTTGACACATGCACCCAACATGACACAAGGTATTATAAGATAGTTAATTATCCTCTCTAAATTGGGACTGTAGAAGGAACAGATTAGTGCGGATGATTAAAAATGTACTATGAATATTGAAATTAAATGTTTTAACTTTTAATCATTCAAAAGTATATTTTTTATCTGTTATACTACTTATTATTATATTAAAATCAATTAAATATTGCAATGTATCTGTAATTAAAATGAATAGTAAATAATTAATAAAATCACCAAGGAAGTTTGTCTGTTATTTAGTAGGTCTCAAGTATACCTTGTCATTTTTGGCGTTAAACCTGGGTACTAACTGGGGTAAATTCACTAGAACTATTTATGGTTGGATCAGGTGGGTGATAATAGGTGATCAGTCATTAGTAGTATTTAATATTTAAACATCATCATAATTTAACAATAATGGTAAGTGTAAAGAATATTCAATAATAGTATGGCAGGTGGCAGGTCATCAGGTAGTATATTGCGATTATAATGTACTATTTGAGAGTAGCTAAAATATTTTTTAAGTAGGTGGGTCTAAAAGCAGAATTTTTTCCCCATGACATGAAATATAGATCGGCGCCACTGTCTTGTCATTAAGTAGGTCACTGTAATGGATATATTGGATTTGAATTCAATGATAAATCATTATACATGAAAAACTATTCTGACTTCTGATTGGAGGTAGTGTATCAGCCTCTATTTCTCAGGATATTTTATAATTTATTTATATTACTATAAGTAATACTATAGTTTTAACTATTTATTGCCAAATACGCCCATACATTATATTATTGTTAATTATTATATTACTGACTGTTATTAACTATTTTAAGTCAATACTTGTATACCATATAACGGAATCTTCACCAGAAGTCGGTCTCCATAGCTACCACCTTCATAATAAGTGAAATTGGACTCCTTTCAATTGACACTAGATAATTCCGGATTAAAACATTTTGAGATCCAGGGGCAGTTTTAAATAAGGACCCTGTACGAAAAAAAAAATGTATATATTATGTACCTGGCATAATAAATATGTATAGGTATTAGCAGTAGCGTATCCAGGATTTTTTTTCAGGAGGGGTCATAATTTATTTTTGTTGAATTTTATCTGAAAATGATTTATTAATGATAACGTTGTTATAATTTAACAGTTTGAGGGGGTACAACCCCCTAACCCCCCCTGTATTCGCCACTGGGTATTAGGTACATAGCAATAAATAATGAATAATGTAACACTTTATTTATAAATTATAATTTACAAGCTTTTTTTCTCGCTAAATAATCATCGATTTTTTTTTAGGCGATTTAGCAGTATTTTAGCCTATAACGAAAAAAGTAACGGACAAATCTGAGGCCCCTAAATAAATACCAACTATCGAGGCCCGGGGGGAACCCCTTCCCTTAATCCGGGCTTGACACTTTAACTGACTATAGTGATAATAATATAATATAATGATTTTTTCAGGGCCAATCCACATGTCTTAACGAATTTATTGTTACAACCGGGAAATAAGTAAACACTCAGGGCAGCAACTACCTATAGTACCATTGTACCAATCACGTGAAAATATTCAGTACTTACATACTTTTTTTTTTTTTTTTTTTCCGGTTTAATCGAGAGCCGGAGAAGGAACTGTTGCTCACATTGCTTCTTCTCCGGCCCATGCTTCTTCTCCGGCCCGAGTACTTACATACTAACAACTCATATATATATATTTACTATAAATGGAAATTTAAACTATAGTTTTTAGGTCTTTAAATTGTTTGATTTGTTAACAGTTTCCCAAAGACCAAAGTGTAGGGGAAAACTATCTATACCGACGGGCGACGACCATAAAAAGATAATGTATATAGGTACATATTTTAGTTATTTTATTCTTTTTTTAATTCCAAAACTTTAAATTATCTTTCATAATTTATTTATTTTATGAGTACCACCTACCTATCTATATGACTTAAAATGTAAAGATCTATAATTTTTTATATATATTTGGTAAAAGGCTTCAACTACATAGGTTTTTGGTCTACATTAACTTAATATTTAAACAAAGAGGTGCCTACTGCCTATATACATTAAAACAAAATACAAATATTAACACGTTATTTACAATTTATGGGCAAGGTTTTTATTTTTTAAACCCATATTATTATAGTTACACTTATATATAAGTAAATAAGTTATAATATAGTTAGGTAGGTATATATTTATATGATATAAGGTACCTTTGGTACCTACTATGTATAGTTAGTCGGGGATTCGTTCATTACTGATTTGTTTAAACACTTTAAATGAGATGGTTTATAATTACATATTTTGCATTAAAACTTATAATAACTACATTGCTTTTTGGGTAAGTTGTATAAAATTATGACACCAATATCATAGGTATAACCTATACGCTGAAATGAGTTAAGCTGTTTCTGTATATCATGTTAGGCTATTTTTATTATTTGGTATTATTTATGTTTTGAAAATTAAAATGTATTACAAGATAAAAGTAAAAAGTAAAATAAAAATTTAAAGGGTTTATAATAAATTAATATATTCAATGATATATTATGCACCTAATAGTATAATACAATTTCGTCTTATTTGATAAGAATCATTATTACGTTAGGTAGGTCGTAGGTACATAATATTAACCTTGACACATGTATAAGCATATACCTCCTGTATAATAGGTAGGTACTCATGGCGGGATAAACACATAGTTAACTGGGGTAGTGGGGTGTAGATACCCAAGAATTAATATGAACTATTTTTATTTATTAAATACTTATACCTACATAAATAGCGGTTTTATATTTTGATATGAAACTCAATTTTTTATTTATTCGGAATAGGAAATAATATTTTAGAATAACTGCATTGACATTTTGTGTTATTTTATGCTATTTTTGATATTAATTATGTAAAAATATATTGCTTAAGTTAAAATATATAATTGATTGTGTAATTATGTAAATATACACATACAACATACCTAACCTATTAATATAATATAAAGGTATAAATTGATTGTATTCTATTAATAATCTATGCGTGGACTGTGCAGTGACACTAGCTGTTTAAAATATGTTTATTCAATGTACAATGTACTACGTATTCAAATTTTAAGATCAATCTCTCATTAGTTCAATTTTAATCAAATTGTAAGTTTATTCAAATATACAGAAAATTATGTTTGAAGTTAAGTAGGTAAAAAATATACCTAAATCATAAATACTTATACGAGAAACGACATACCACAAACGTATCACGTCTAGACTAGGTTTACCTAGTTATAATTGTATACCAATATTATAATTAAATAACATTAATTTTATTTAAAATATTTCTTAAATGTATTATAATTTATCAAAATTAAATTAACTAGGTGTTACTTTATCATTAATTTAGTCAATAATATTTTCAAAATCATGTTATAAATTTATTATTTAATTTATACATTTCTTATATTAGCCGGTGGCCCCCCCAAAAAAGTCAGTCAAACCCCCTCCTTTTTTAGTTTTGTAGCATCGAAGCCCCCCGCTTACATTGTGATAATAATTTTAGCCCCCCCCCTGAAATTTTAAAGGATTTCCACCTATGGTTATACTTACCAATAATATTATTATAATCTTAAATTTATGTTCTTATTTTTAAAATCAATATCAATTTTAAAATGCATAAAAGTTCAACTTCTATAGGTAAGTATACCTATACTTTTTATATCTTAGGTTCAATTTTTCAAAAATTATATATTTATTTGTTTTAAAATTTTATTCCAGCTGCTTTCTTAATTTCATTACCATCAGATAGTTGGGTGTAATTGTGATAAATTACTAGGGAGAAGTGAGAACCCAGACGATGGACTCAGGCCACGACATCTCAGTGTTCAATATAACATCTTGTAGATCCTGAAAATGAAGAAGGTATAATATAAGGTACCTAATATAGTAATAATATATAACCTTTCCCCCAACGGCCCAACAGTAGCCTTTGTTCATCTAAATTGTTTATAAAGTTCATAACTAAGGTGTAATTATCAGTCAGTCTTTTTTTTGATTAGTCTTTGATTAGTATTTGATCTATTATTACATATTATATAGTAGTATCAACGATGCACTGTTGAAATAATTTACCTTAAAAAAGCAAAGCGTTGACACTTAGGAGTATGAATAGACAGACCGTGATACCTACCAGCATGTGTTGTCTCCGTGTTACAAGTGCATAATTTTAAATGTAATAATATAATATAATATAATATAATTATTTTAGCAAATTTTAAGCTCAGAAAAACACGTATAGCTCCCTTAATTTAAAAATATAAGAGTAAATTAACCTCTTATAAAATCTAAAGGTACCTAAGATTATTATCTAGACAATCTCATGAGCATTTTATGATATTTTAATTTTTAAGTTAGTTATGAGTACTTCAAGATCTATAGACAGTTATCAATTTTAAAATACTCATAGCTCGCTTAAAAAAATAAAATATAATATATTCTATTAATTTATTTTGTATAGACTATAAGATTTCTTGAAAACCTTCCTAACTCCTAAGAGAAACAAAATTAGGAGCCGACTCGTTGTCAAGGTAAACTCAAGAAAGATGAAAGTATGAGACCATAGGCGCAATTTAAACTTTTTACTTGGGGGGCTGAATATATTAAAGGCAAGCAGAACATTGCAATATAGCATATTAAAATTGTTTGTCCTAGGTTTTTTGGGGACCTACGGCTAAGTTTGGGGGGCTTAGAACCTCCCCCTCCAATTTGCGCCTATGGATGAGACCTTGGCCGATAAATTCTTTTGTTCAAAATACCCCTAGGAACAAGATTCTGTCTAAAATGTTTTCGAAAAAAGTCAAAATAATAACGGTTGCTATGGTGATCGAGTAATACTCCAAATTTTGAGATTAACTCAAAAACACGAAATTTCCAGGATAACTTTATCGATGAATTCCGTGCATCAAAACCCCCCTATAGGTACGAAATTCTGACAAAATCCTAGTACCCGTTATCGATAAAAATATTAGATACGTGCACGCACTTATAATTATTTGGCTGTAATACCTACTATAGTATACCTATATTGAAAAATTATTTATTTTGTATACCTATATAAAGCTAAATAATTTGTACCTACTTTAATATGTAACTATATATAAGTAACTTCAAGTAGTTTTAGCATGCGTGAACATCAGTTATTATTTTTTTTATAAGCCGAGTGAATATTGATATGAATAAATATTGCCATTATACTTCAAGTGCACTACAGATAATGAAATTTCACTTATTATGTTGTTAGTCATTAGTATAATGAAACACATCATTCATTCAATCTTGCATAAATTTATTTTGCACATTGGCGTTTAAATGTTTTACGCTTTAAATTAATGGAACTAGCTACTAACGGCGTCATAATAAAACATTTTAACGTTAATTAAAAACTTATATTGTTATAATATTCATAATTGGTGACTATTAAATATTTTTAAAAATCATAACTTTATTTTCATATCATAATTTGTTCTAATCCACAGTTTTGTACGCAGGTTGTAGATATGAATTTATCGTGGGGGAGGAGATGGTGCTGTTCACCAAGATACCAAAATCCACCTACATTTATTTTGTGGAGTAAAAATTATGATAATTTCTTATCTTTGTCGATAAATTTAATATTTATTCACTATGCAGCTATTCTTGTTTCAACTAAAATTTAGTTCCTACAATCCTACCTAGTTAAATTCGTTATTTTAGTTTAACTATCCAAATTTATCAATGTTTAAACTTGGTATTTTCGAAATTTTTAAATCACTGTAAGAACTACCTACCTGAAACTTTGTATTACATTTCCAAGCTTTCAGACCTAGCACAAAAAATGTTATCAACACTCATGAAAAAATATGAATATTAAAACCTTTTTACTACTAAAAAAGTGTCTAAAAAAAAACACATCATTGTGACATTAATATGATTCTTCGCTCTCCTCAGAATCTAAAATTAACAGATTATAGTTTTTACATCCCTGCGATTAGAACTGTAGCGCCAATCGAGAGTGCCTTGAGCAAAGTGATATTAACATCTATAAATAACAATAGGTACCGTAAAATATAGTTCATGTCGGCGTCGAAATACACTTACTTTGTTCACCGTTCACCTGCCACCCTCAAAAAAATAAAATAATATTTGATCACGCCCAACGCAATCCAATCACGGGAAAATCGATGTAGGTGGTTTGTATTTTACGGTTATAAAGTAGTTTAATAATAGTTATATAAACATAGCGTAAATAAATATTAAAATATACGCTTACGTTTTAGGTTCCAACTGGTGGTTCAGCTTATTGCTGAGGTAATAAAATATCTCACGTCCCTAGTCGGTCGACCTGATTGGACTGTAATAGTTTAACGGTCGCAAACAATTATTATTACATATCGTATCGTTATGTCAACAACGACATATTAATATTATTAATTTTCGTAGGTACCTATTATATTATTATGTGCTGCAGTAATAACTATTAACTAATAAGTAATAACCGTAGAGTCACTCGTCGCGGTTGACCACCATTACAACAGTAAGTTATCATTTATCGCACACACGTTAAAGTTAAACAGGGTGATTCACCAAGCATGCTCACTCCCATTTTTCACCTAAATAATGAATTTATTATAATTCTGATATTTAGAACTTTTAAATATACTATGGGCCATATTTTTAAATACTTGGATTCCTTATACCTATCATTTAAGAACTCCTGTGGGCTGTGGCGGTAGAAACTTATTTTTTAAATTTAAACCGCCATTTTTTCTTATAAATTGTTAATCATATTACTTAACTGTACATTTTGATTTACCTATCTAGTATCTAAATCATAATACTAACGTAATTTTTTAAGTTATTTTTAACCTTATGTACTACCTATATGGATAATAGGTCCATTATGATAATGATTAATGGGTTTGGAAGAATGGAAGATATGTAGGTAGTATGTGGTAGTTAAGATTATTCGAAAATTATAGTAGGTGACTAATATAAATCTATCAACATTTTTATAATTTGTAAAAATTGACAATTGTCTGAGTATAATAAAATAATAAATACTAGATCCAACACCTATTATATCTTTTTGATATTTTTGTAAAACCAATTTTTTAGAACTACTATTTTTAGGGTACCAGAAAGTAGAAAAACTAATCTTTATAATTTTTATTTAGACACCACGTCAGTTGCGTATTTATGTGGTGGTCACAGGGGGATTTATCCCCCCCCCAGACGATTTTTATTCTTTTGCTTAATGCATATTTATTTTTAATTATATTATACTTTTACATTTTAATCATTTTAAAGTAACGAAGGTATTTAATATTTTGTCTCCACACCCCCCCCCCCCAATGGTTCACAGCTGTTATCCACTGCACCGCTTAAACTATTTCAAAAAAATCATCTGCTTAATAATTTGCTGTAAAAAAGGTTGGTTTTCATTTAAAAAAATGGAGTTTGTATCACGTCACTGGACACATCCATTAAATGCTATATAGGTACATCAAAACAATAATTTGTAAATATGGTCATAAGTATATACTTAAAAATTCCAACAATCAGCATTATTTTAACAAATTCATTAGTACCTATTTTATTATAAAGTAAGTAGGTATAAATAAGAATATACAATATGGGGATGAGCACGCTTGGTGAATCATCCTGTATAATATATTTTATATTAATATTATTATATTATATCTAAAAGGATAATATACCTAATCGGTGTAAAACAATATATGTGTCATGGTGGGGACGAGGGAGGTGCGCGGAAAGCCCGAGACGCCGCCGGCTTGCCGCCACGGCCGCCGTTGAGGTCAGTCACGGTTTGGCGTTATGAACGCGTGGACGGCGGACGCCTTCGCACCACCGCCTCTGTCACCATCGTTGCTACAATAGTCGTCTGCGACCGTCTTCCTCACCGAAACGGATCACCAGTAAGCGGCCGTGCAGGCACTGCGGGCGCCGGCCACAATGATGGCCGCTGACGGCGGAGAGCTGAACGTGCCGTACGCCGTTCTCGAGGGCCTGGTGGCCGTTGGAGCAACCATCGGCAACGGGCTGGTGATTGTGGCCTTTCACAAGGAACGACGTCTCCGCCGGCGCACCAACTACTACATTGTGTCGCTGGCGGTCGCCGACCTGTTGGTGGGTCTGGTGGGCATACCTTGCGCCGTGTTGTCCAGCGTCGGGCTGCCCCGTCACTTGCACTTGTGCATGTTCTCCGTGTCGCTAATAATCGTCTTGTGCACAGTGTCCATACTCAGCCTGGTGGCCGTGTCCGCCGACCGATATTGGGCCATACTCTACCCGATGGCCTACTCCACGAACTCGAACACCAAAATCGCAATCAGTAAGTATCTGTACATTTGCACACGCGTATACGCCAGGAGCTCTACGCTCGTACCTATCTGCTGTTGTCGGCTACCGTCGTGGAGTCGTCTAAATAAAAATAATATAAAATTCACCCAAATTGTATGTACGTAACCCACCCATCTATTTAGGAATATACGGCCTGAAATATTTTAATAACACGGGATAGCTATAACTATTATAATATGTCATATGAGTTAGTAAGGAGTCGAAGGTTGTCATTTCGTTATCATTCTCGCTGCGACTGACAATAACCATCATCGTGCCTTCCATTTGAACCCGCCTACTCTATACTTAATACAAATTATAGGATTATCATGTAGTATTATGTGTAAATCTCTTGCTTACTTACCTACCACGTGAATTCCACTCGAAGCTCCGACCAATGGTCAAAATGGGCACGCTCGGTAAAATGTCGTCCGAAAATTTTTTTTTTTATTGAAAAGTGAATAAAATAAGTCTTTTGCTTATAATTATTCACAACTTTGATTAAGAGAGAGTATTTTTTACATTTATTTTTTCGGATATTTTAAGAAATTTAAATTTTTGCTAAAAACATCGTTATTCACAAATATAATATATGCCGTATCAATTGTGTACAATTTAAATGTCACATTACCGTAGTCATAAATCCATAATGCACTTGTAATATTATTTATATTTATTTTCCACGTGGCTGATATTGAGAATTACGGTAATATAATATATTATGTAGAATGCAGATACGAGATTGGAGGTATACAGTTTGGACAATATCTCGGGATTTATGATTTACAATTTATACCTACTTAGTACTTGATTATATAATTATATTATTTACCTACTCGAAGTCTCGATTTTTCAAATTTACAATCTTATATGATAAAGAAATACACGAGTACCTACCAGTCATAACATAATACTATATCTACTGGTACGTAGGTACTATAGTGTACTCCTGTATACGTTATGTTATATATTGTGAATAATTCGGCTAATATACAATTCGAATTACATTTTTTAAATGGTACAAAACTACCAAACAACAGTTTTCACAAATGGGATTATTAACTTAAAAAATATATTGTGCTATGCTGCTATATTATAGGTATACTATACGTAGTAGTTACAAGTCGTATACTTTTAGTAGTGTAGTTAATAGTTTTGACTTATCTATACTAGATCAGCGGATCTCAATCTCAACATTTGTGTGTTGACGACCTTAGATATTTACCCAATATTTCAAGCGACCTTTTTAAATATAATGTTCAATGTGGGACTAGGTATGTACCCTACCCCGCCACCTTAATTTTTTCATATACCGTAATTAAAAGAAATTATTACTCTTAATTAATTTTATTTTTGACTTATGTTAGGTGGTTCTTATATTAATAATATTCTTCATAACTAATTTTTTGGCCACCCATTCAAAATTATTCGTGGCCCTATATATAGTTGAGAACCGCTGATCTATATAGAGACGGTATTGCAGTTTTATTTATAGTATTTTTTAGTTGTAATTGTAATAATTAGTAGCTTTAATCAATTTAACTTTTCAACAATCATATTTGCGTAATTGAATCAACAATTCTATTTCTAACCAAGTATTCCTACCTATATTAACTATAAAATTATTACATATTTACATGTATATTTAATGTATGCATATATTATAATGAACATTAAATAATTATATGTATATTTAAAAATAACACAAATAATTTTTTGATTTTTGTACAGTATTATATTTTAATTACTAGGAATATCTATTAATAAATATGTTTTTTTTGTATTACGTGGTGAGTAATTTAGTTAGTCTTGTCTGTTATTTTTTTTGTTAGCAATAACAATCTACATCCAAATTTACAATTTTTAAGGAGACAAAAACCATTTTTTTTGTATATAATATATATTAGAAATATTTTAAAATGTTGAAGTATTATGAATTATGATATTGATACATTATCTATTTCACATAATTCCATTACATAATTAACAAATTTTAATAATTTAATAAAATAAACACAATAATATTGTCATTAAATATTAGTTTTTTTAGGTGCAACAACAGAATACGTCCAAAACACATCTGGTTATTGCACCGAATATGTTATAGGTAGGTAACACGTTAATGAACAAAATATATATCGAAGAAATATTCGTTCATAACATATTTCACATTCATTAATTTATTTTATATATTTATATTATTACTCCTTTTATTAAATTAAAAATAATGTGCTTGGTAATAAAGTAAGAACATTAATTTATAAAATATAAAATGAAAATAGTAAAAATGTTTTAATAATTTGTTTGATATATTATTATTGTGATTGAAATGAATACGACAAAATTATAAACAATATTAGTGAGTCCACAGTTTTGCCAATTATATAATGATTAACTGGTTATTAAACAAAACAGTACATACCAATATTATTGGTCTTATTATCAAATCCATTACATATTTATTATAATATTATTTACATATTCCGTTAATGCACAAAAAAAGTGATAAATAGCATAGGTTGATTCGGTGTAAAAACAAGATACGCCCGTATACGTATTTGGTTATTGCACCGAACAGAATGAATAGAAAAGATTTTTCTTGTATATTTTTCAATACATTGATTGGACATATCTGGTTGTTGCACCAATTGATAGAGAATTTTGTTCCCAATATTTTGATGTAAAATAAACATTTTTGAAAATGTTGGAGGTATCTCGCTATTGCATTGGTGCCTTCAGTTGGTCTTCAAATTACTTTCATGTTTCATGTTACCTTATCTATCAAATGGAAATTTAAACTATAGTTTTTAGGTCTTTAAATTGTTTGATTTGTTAACAGTTTCCCAAAGACCAAAGTGTAGGGGAAAACTATCTATACCGACGGGCGACGACCATAAAAAGATAATGCATATAGGTACATATTTTAGTTATTTTATTCTTTTTTTAATTCCAAAACTTTAAATTATCTTTCATAATTTATTTATTTTATGAGTACCACCTACCTATCTATATGACTTAAAATGTAAAGATCTATAATTTTTTATATATATTTGGTAAAAGGCTTCAACTACATAGGTTTTTGGTCTACATTAACTTAATATTTAAACAAAGAGGTGCCTACTGCCTATATACATTAAAACAAAATACAAATATTAACACGTTATTTACAATTTATGGGCAAGGTTTTTATTTTTTAAACCCATATTATTATAGTTACACTTATATATAAGTAAATAAGTTATAATATAGTTAGGTAGGTATATATTTATATGATATAAGGTACCTTTGGTACCTACTATGTATAGTTAGTCGGGGATTCGTTCATTACTGATTTGTTTAAACACTTTAAATGAGATGGTTTATAATTACATATTTTGCATTAAAACTTATAATAACTACATTGCTTTTTGGGTAAGTTGTATAAAATTATGACACCAATATCATAGGTATAACCTATACGCTGAAATGAGTTAAGCTGTTTCTGTATATCATGTTAGGCTATTTTTATTATTTGGTATTATTTATGTTTTGAAAATTAAAATGTATTACAAGATAAAAGTAAAAAGTAAAATAAAAATTTAAAGGGTTTATAATAAATTAATATATTCAATGATATATTATGCACCTAATAGTATAATACAATTTCGTCTTATTTGATAAGAATCATTATTACGTTAGGTAGGTCGTAGGTACATAATATTAACCTTGACACATGTATAAGCATATACCTCCTGTATAATAGGTAGGTACTCATGGCGGGATAAACACATAGTTAACTGGGGTAGTGGGGTGTAGATACCCAAGAATTAATATGAACTATTTTTATTTAATAAATACTTATACCTACATAAATAGCGATTTTATATTTTGATATGAAACTCAATTTTTTATTTATTCGGAATAGGAAATAATATTTTAGAATAACTGCATTGACATTTTGTGTTATTTTATGCTATTTTTGATATTAATTATGTAAAAATATATTGCTTAAGTTAAAATATATAATTGATTGTGTAATTATGTAAATATACACATACAACATACCTAACCTATTAATATAATATAAAGGTATAAATTGATTGTATTCTATTAATAATCTATGTGGACTGTGCAGTGACACTAGCTGTTTAAAATATGTTTATTCAATGTACAATGTACTACGTATTCAAATTTTAAGATCAATCTCTCATTAGTTCAATTTTAATCAAATTGTAAGTTTATTCAAATATATAGAAAATTATGTTTGAAGTTAAGTAGGTAAAAAATATACCTAAATCATAAATACTTATACGAGAAACGACATACCACAAACGTATCACGTCTAGACTAGGTTTACCTAGTTATAATTGTATACCAATATTATAATTAAATAACATTAATTTTATTTAAAATATTTCTTAAATGTATTATAATTTATCAAAATTAAATTAACTAGGTGTTACTTTATCATTAATTTAGTCAATAAT
This sequence comes from Macrosiphum euphorbiae, assembly GCA_949089665.1. NCBI lineage: Eukaryota > Metazoa > Arthropoda > Insecta > Hemiptera > Aphididae > Macrosiphum > Macrosiphum euphorbiae. The sequence goes on from CARXXK010000001.1 coordinate 133,056,439, forward strand.
ATTTTCAAAATCATGTTATAAATTTATTATTTAATTTATACATTTCTTATATTAAAATGGTTTATGATAATAATAAATTGAAAGTTGTAACTAAGAATGTAATTGATACTGTAAAGTGGAAAAATTCAAGTAAAAAAAAAAATAGTAATCAACATACCGATTTATAAGTATTTATTATAACGATTATAATATATCATGTACCTAATATAATTTAAAAAATGTGCGAAACCAAAAACATTTATTCGAAGAAAAAAACATTAAGTAGAAAGGTTATGTTGCGTTTGAAGATCCTTATATCACGCTCATGAAAACCAATTTATTTACCCACTGTAAAATATTTCTATCATAAAATTTAAGATGAGAAAAATATTTAATTCTACTAAGAAATATTATATGTATATGTAGGTAATCTATACCTACTGTTAACTGCCATGTAGTTTAGTTATAATATAATATTCATAAATGTTATTACATTCGGGCATTGGGTCCATTAAACTCTAAATTTTTTGGATTTCTTAAAAAATTACCAATTACCACTTTTAAATCTTGATTTATACAGGTGACATGTTGTTAATTAAGTACATTAGTAAAAATTAAATTAACTGAAGGATAAAATTATTACCTTTATAATAAATACCTATATATCAAGTAGGTATTTCATATATTTTCGCAACTATGAAATAATGTCATAAAATATTACAAGTCTCATTAAAAAGAGACACTAACAAGTGTGACGTGTGCTATGAATATAAATTTAAAATTTACACATTAATACAACACTAATTATCTCACATCTAAAATATATTATACAATACTGCAAAATCCGACCATGTCATTAAAAAGTCCTATAGATTATATTATTATTATTACAACGTATTTGTAGGCGCCACACAAGTACTGACAATCACGTTCGACTGATTCGCGACATTTATGCTGACATTTGCAATATATGTTACGCGTATTAATTAGTACTGTCTTACAAATTTTGCATACTAATAATTATTTACTAATTATTTAATATCTATTGTCACGAAATGTTGAACGAATAACTATTGAGACGTGATTGGAATATAATATATATAGAATATATTTTGGTGAGATTGATATAATTATATCTTACTTCGAATGTAGAACAAGGATATTACTTATGTAAGTATTGTAATAGTGGCAATATTAATTCATTTATATTACTTACGTATTGTACAATATATAAATGCTTATACAATACGTCTTTTAAGTTATAACATGGTTAATTTTTATTTTATCAATAATTATCTTATAATATTAGAAAAAAGGATTAAGGGATACCCCTTAAAAAAAAAAAGAATTGGAAAATCCACTAATCTAAAATCAATATCTATATTGTTATATTTATGGTGTTTCAAACTTTCAAATTTAAAAAGCTGGTAAGTGCAGCGTGGTTGAGTAGGTCAGCGGTGGTGGAAGTTTGTCCGTCGGTCCTCGGACAGGATATAGTGTATTATTACAGTATTCGATTTGAAATTTAAATGCAATGATAAAAAACGATTCTGAGCGGACGAAAGAAAATGTATGAATCATAAATATGTACCTAAATGTATTAAGAAGTAACCATGAATCATATACCTAGTGGGAATTAGGTAATTTTTAAATTTTATCCGTTTCTATAGCAATGAACAAAGCCTTAGAAATAAATAAGTTAGAAAAATACATTTTGGTGGTTTTTCTCGTGGTATTAAAAACTATTGAGGAAATCGAAAAATTATTCTCTAAAGTACCATTTTGATCCAATTTGCTAAAAGATAAGATACTATAATATGTTGAAATCTGCTTTGATTAGACTCCCATCTGGTAGAAATTTTGTTTACAGGAAAAAAAAATAAACATAACTATTGTAAAAACCACTAGTTTCTTCATTCCGCTCAGAATCTAAAATTAAGTAGGTACCTAGAATTTACTTAGTTTTTATGCGCTAAATTGCTCGAAAAGTACAGTGGAAAAAAATTAAATTAATAGCTCATTTGTTATTTAAATATTGAAAAATATCATAAGTTGATTTACTTAAATACAATTTAAAAGACACTTGTGACCTGGTGTGGTGCGATGATTGGCTTTAGTCACAAGCGTGTTCTGAAGTCAAGCATCAGCCAGCGTCTTGTTATGTTTTAGTGACAAATCCTTGCCACATAATATACACGTATTCTAACCAACCGTACTTTACCCTACTGTTAAATACCTACAAAATAACGTGCAGGCTAATGACCATAGGTGTTGAAGCAAAAAATGAAAAATATATAAAACATATTATTTTTACTTGATCATCTTTGAGTAGAGTTCACCAAGTAGGTACACTTATAAAATCAAAAATGTACATGTTGTTATTTTGTGGTTTAAATTCTCAGTTACGCTTAACCCACTGATTTTACCGGTCGAATTCCGCAGTTTAACATTAGTTTAACTATTGTAATACGGGCCCTTAATGTATTGGCATGTCACCGGTCAATACAGTAATCCTGCCAGATGAGGTTATTGATGAAGATGAACTTATAGCATCCAAAAAAATAGAAAACGGGATTTTGTATTATAGCTATTTTTTTTTGTTTATCGTATTAAACACGTTATTGGCGTTAGTATGAATTTATAATAAATGGTATTAGGCACCTACTATACAATTTGTGTTAATTCTTATTTCCCCTTGATCCACACTAACCTCAACAAGTTAGGGGATTTTAAAAATGTATATTATATACGTATTTATGGGTGTACTTATTATTATATATTTCATCCCCCCCTAGCAAAATTTCTAAATACGCCACTATAGTTAGCCCCAGCTCGGCTCCCTTACCCTACTAATTTTAGTATTTTACAATTTTACAATTTACAATATATTATAATAATATACATACACCTACTAGCTCTGATTGTAATTTGTAATAATATAATAAGTGTCGCGTCAATAATACCTTACTAATAATGAGGTATCTATACTGACGTAGTTTTAATAAACATAATATTTGAACAGTTAAACTACCTACATAAAAATAAATCTGTGATACAAATATCATAGTTTTGAGTATCAGCTTTCAAAACTTATCTATACTCAAAGAAAAAGAAACATTCCAAAATGATTTCATTGTATACACAAATATGTATTTGTGTTAAATTCCTAATCTATACCTAGGTAATAGACATTTAAAATTTTTCACTGTTGTAGCATCAAGTAATCAATTATTTTCTATGATTGATATTAATATAGTACATAGCTTTGACAATTGGAGATACCACATACCTACATATTAATATATTATTATAAATTGTGTAGGACTATTCGCGCCATTAATTTAAGCTTCATCTGATAATTTGAAATTTAAAAAAAATGTATACTCACTTGTATAATATATTATGTTGGCACAATTTACATAAATATATAATATTAAACTTTTAAACTATAAACTATATAACACACTTATATAGTGTATTATTTAATAAAAACGTATTCACTATAAAGTAAGTCATATATAATTTAGTATGAATAATATTATTATCTGTTAGCAAGTTATAACATAAAAAAAAAGTCTCTACTGATAATTTTTATTATATGATGTGGATATTATGTAAAATTAGAATTCATATTTGTACAAACTGTAATTATTTTTAAGTATTGATATCTATAGACAGGAAGTTCCTCGGTCCTATATAAATCGTGTACATAGGTTAGACTATCATTATTATAATTTTTTTTTTTGATAGTATATACCTATATTATGAAATAATAAAATAAACATAAACTGATTCATTCGCAAATTAAAAAATATCGTTATAAAAACTTATGAGGAATTTTGTGTTAAATTTTCAAGGATTATTATAAAAATTATATGAGCTTTTACCTAGGTAAAAAGTAATGTGTACATTTTCATGGTTTTGACAACTTGTTAACATTTTAACTTGAAAGGCATAAAAAAATTACTTAGAACTTTTTACAGTCGATGACTTATGAGAACTACTTATGAAACCTGTATTCATTTTTTTTACAAATACAAATTATCACTAATAAAAAAAACAAAAATTTAAATGTCTATAAATAGTACAAAAAACAATAAATTTATTGATAATTATGCATCCAATTTGTTGTCTTACATTTTTTAATACAACAAAGTAGGTAATATATAAAACGAATTTTGTCAAAAACTGGCATATTACGTACATAAATATTCCCTTTTTCCGTAATGTTTGCCCTAATTATTCTAGTAAGTACCTACTTGGACATTTTATAACTTCATATTATATTATACTAGACATTTTTTTTTTAGAATTTCAGATACCTACGCTACACTTATAAGAAGATAAAAATGATTTTCAGTTTACAATAATATTTGACTCAACTATAGTCGACTTGACCAAATTACGAAATGTACCTATCTATATAGGTATATATGTACCTATAGGTACCATTATGATATAAAGTTATCGCAATATCACGTATAGGATTTAAATTTTTATGATGGTTAAATCGGGCTTAGGTACATCAATTTATTCGATTTTATATCGACTCCGAAAAACCTTAAATTCAATATAATATATTTATAGGTGTATAGGTGTATAGGTAAATTTTAGATTCTGAGCTGAGCAAGGAAGCTATTTAGTGGTTTTACAATGATGTTTTTTTAAAAAAATTTTTTATCCTGTAAATAAAATGTCTACTAGAAGGATCAAGGAGTGCTTTGATACATAATATCTTATTTTATTTATAGTATCCTCATAGTTATTTAACCCCACGGGAAAAACCACAAACAAATGACAAAAAACCACTAAAAACGGGATTTAAATTTCTAACGCTTTATTTATCACCACAGAAACGAATACAATTTAAAAATTACCTAATTTTCACTAGTTATATTATATACAATTGATGGTTACTACATGGTTACTTCGTGGTTACTTCCTCCACCCCTGACCTACTCCACCCTACTGAACTTATCAGCTTTTTAATATTTGAAATTATAAGCTATATAATAATATTGTGTACTAAATACTAATAAAACTTACGTTTAAAATTAACTAACTAGTTGGTTCGTTGTGTAATATGCCAACCAGCCAATTTCATGTAAAAGTATGTAAATAATTATTTTTAATTATACCCATGACTTTTTTTTTATGATTTGTACCTACTTATTATATTTTGAATTTGTTGTGTAATCTAAATCACTTAAATCGTGATATATGTATTTTAAATAAATGATACGTTATATACGTTGTATACTAATATACAAAATATTAAACACTGATAGATTTAACATTATGAGTTATAACTAGTGTAGTAGTGTTATTAAACTAATTATTTTAATAAAACAAATCAGTAAAATATTAGTGAAGTCTATGTATAAATGTAAATTAATATAAAGTTTGAATCAGAAGTTTTGGTAGAGTCAATAAAGTCCCATCGAAACTGTTACTATATTTTTAATTTTGTGTTTGTTTTATAGGCATAATATGTATTTGCTGGATAATGGGTCTGCTGATAGGTTTCTTGCCACTAATGGGCTGGAGAGCGGCCAAAGGTCCAACATTGGATTCATGCGAGTTCAGTCGCGTGATGGATTATAACTACTTGGTGTTTTTATACTTAGCGACTATTATTTTACCTGCGCTGTTTATGGCCACCTCCTATGCTCATATTTATACAGTCGTAATAAAACAAGTAAGCATTAAAAATGTAATGCACTCAACGCAAATAAATATAATATAATATAATGCACATTTAATAGTATTTTCAGATGATATAAAATTAAACTTGTCTAACCTGTAAAATCTGTTATCGAAATTAATAACTATAGGTACTCTATTATTGTGGTTTGATTGAAAATAAAGAATCATATTATATATTATGATCATTATTTTGTGAATTCAAATATATTTTGGACACTAAAAAAAAAATGGGACAGCAGGATACAGACACGATTGAATAGGGTTTTATACATTTAAATTTAATTCCATCATAATTATAATAGATATTTATTTGTTATTATTTATATGATAATTAAATAATATATATATTAAATAACTAACGAGCAGCACCGAAATGGGAGAACTTTTTGTCATATATTATTTTAATAAACACTTTTTATATTTGGTGTAGGTATACCTGTTACCTATACATTCATAAAACAATCATAATATAGCCGCAGTCTCTGTCACAGTCACAATTGACAAGTATTAAAGGGTAATTAAAAAAAAATATATATGTCTAGCAATGTTTCAAGAATAAAACATGTCTGCTTTACAACAAGATCTTGTCAATTAGTAAAATCTATTCAGAATCGATGGTCGGTTAGGTATTATAAGACAGGATTTCATCAATTCCGCCTTACTTTTTTACTAAGGGGAAATCTGCATCGTTTCTGCCACAAATGGCAGCAGAATTAATACCCATCATCGATTCTGTCAATTTAAAGTTTTGAGTTTAAACAACTCGAGATACTATCTTTCATACCGAAAACCACTAGTCAAACTAGTCGATATCGAGGGATATGTTTTATATGTTTGAATAAACAACAAAAATATAATATCTGAAAAAATAACTTTTACATGGACTAAGACGGAGTGTTTTTGTTGGGGTATTATATAACAACCAATATTAATAATATTATGCACTTTATCAACTCTATATATACATAGGGTGCGTGATTGTCAAAAGAGAACCCGATGCCACACTTATGCGACTATAGGCCGTAAAACTGTTAAAAGAAATTTTTATAAAGACTGCAGTGGCTAATATAAGATACAAGGTATCCCATAAAGAATATCCTGGTTTCTAAAATCATAACTTCGAGGGTTTTGATCGTTACGTGATCTACAGTAAGTTGTTGTCGGATGAACCTGCAATAGTGAGTCCCTAGTTTTTCAACATCTGCCAACAAGTAACAACACAATCAGACTTGAATAACTGATAATAAAAAAAATATTCTATAAACTATTAAGGACCGTTGGTTAACTTACACCTGTTACGTGTTAGCCAGAGTTTGGAAAAAAATGTACAAAACTCGATAATCTATAGTTTTTATTTGTACTATCTACCAACTGCTTCAAATTTACAATAAGTGTAGGTATAATATAATTAGGGTTCTAAAATTTCATGAAATTTATTTTCTTGAAATATTATATTTTGAGGACTGAGGAGTATAGGACTTATTAGGTTTTTCCACAACTATACAATAATTGTCGATATTGTCAATATTGTCGATAAAAAGGTTGATTATTAAGCTATAAAGAGACTATCGTAAATAGACGTAAGTGTTCGATACGACAGACTACGACCATCCAATTATGATTTTTCCAGACCATTTTACGTTTATAAAAATATAAAAATGCGAAATATGTCCAAATATGCTAAAAATTGATCAAATATGCACTTTTTCTTTAAATATGACGAAATATGCAAAAATATTTAAATTCAAACTTAGTATTTAATTTCGTAATTTCATAAAATAAATTTATAACTCACCTAGAATAATCTACGATCACTACAAAAAACATGCAAATACAACAAGTCCCGAACCCTACTCATAACCCTAAATATAATGCTTTATTAAATACAATATCGTTTTGAAACCATGAAATTCTTTGTGGCACAATATTATATTTAATGCAGTATGTGTATGCCGCGTGTTGTGTATAGGAAGAAATCAAATAAAACCAGCAATACCGTTTCAGATCAAACAAATGACGCTGTTGAACGGCGGCCAACGCGGCGGCAACAGTCCGACGAAATTGCGCGTGCTGGGCGCGGCCCGGAAAAGCGAGGTGAAGGCCACTCAGAACCTTTCCATAATCGTCGCGTTCTTCGCCGTCTGCTGGATGCCGCTGTACACCATCAACTGCGTGCAGGCGTTCTGCGACGAGTGTTCCGTGCCCGATTCCTTCATGCACGGCTGCATCATCCTGTCGCACCTCAACTCTGCCGGCAACCCTCTGCTGTATGCGTACCACCTGAAGGACTTCCGGAACGCGTTCAAATCGCTGCTGCTGTGCAAGAAGAACCCGCTGCACCGGAACCCCGCACCATCGCGGTCGGGCTGCTGCACCACCGTGGCGGCCGTCACCGGCGGTGGCAGCGGAACCGCGGTCAACGGTAACGATTGTTCAGGCAGCTCGTCTCTGACGTGTTCGGGCAGTTCGTCCCTGTCGACCGTCGTCGATTGTTGGCGCCGGCCTGCCAAGAACGCCGACGCGACATGTTCAGCTGCAGGGGACCCGCGGTACACCGTCGAACAGCAGGCCCACCAAGAGATTGTTGGGTGGCCCGCCGACTCTGTCAACCGCAGCTGCAACGCGATCGCAATAATCGACCCGTCCGCGCCCGTGTTGCTGTCGGTCCGTCAGCTCGCCGAGTGAACACCTCGGCGTTTGCGTATACAATAATAATATGTGACTAACGAATATATAACGATAATATTAGGGGAGTGTGGTCCACATTGAGACGAAAATTGGATGATTGTATCTCATTAAAGATAGAAGTACTAAACGAATTAGAGAATAACAGGGCTTATTATAGAGTACTAGATAATTATTTAAGACTATTTAAACCGTTCAAAAAAATTGATTTTTTTAAAAAGTAGAAAATGTCTCATTGTAGACCATGCATGGTATAAAGTATATAGTATTGCTATATACATATATATTATACACCTACATATAATATATGAACAAGACATTTTTTGTCTCATTGAAACCTATTTGTTATTTTTTTATGCCATGGTAATAATATTATCGTTATCAGTCTATTAATATTATAGACGCGCTCGACGGGCCGAAACAGACATATTCATCGGTATTGTATATCATGTAAATAAAATGATGCTAAGTTCTTCGATTGATTCATCACTGATGACTAATTGGTTACCGGTTTATCTGAGGTACCTACTTACTTTAAGTCACCTGTACAATATACACATACGCAAAATGTACATCAATAATAGATATTATGTATTATACTACATAATAATGAGTCAAACCTACGCATTATACCCTCCTCCCCGGCCCCCACCGAAATTAATTCCTTTATAAGGCCACTGAACAGAAATAGGGTTTTACTTTTAAACTAATATAAAAATTTGCAAACAAATACTTCGATAGTTCGATGATTGAAACTAAACTGACAGAAGACTCTATAGTGCTGCACACATAATATAATAATATATACATAGCTAATATTATAGTCGTATACTCGTATTGGTCAGTACGTTTTGAAAATTCTGTATAATTGGCAATTGCATAGGTATTATTTAGGTAATTATAAACTATTCAAATTTCAAAAATTCACATGAAAAATATCTATGCAATTACTGATTTTATAACGTTTCAATTTTCAAACGTTGCACTACGGCATCAATTGTATAATATACAGTTACCTAGTTTTAGGGTATTTGTGTACTAATATAAAAAAACATTATAATTCTATAATCAGACCATTTTATTTAACTATTTCAAAAATGGTCTGGGAGGGATTCTTTCTTTAAAGCATTCTGATTTTATATGTTGTAAAATAATATAGAAAAAAATAATCGTATAACGAAAGAAAATAATATAGTATTATAAATAATACATATAGTCATATAGGCACAATTAAAAATATGTGTATTGTGCATTTGAGAAATATACAATATAAATATGTAGGTATATTTTAAGTTAATTATGCAATTGTAGAGTTCCTAAGTATTTTTAAATTTTAAATTTACACTTTTATAAATTGTTAGAAAGGTATATAATATATATTTTAATATTATTATTATTATTATAAGGCTTCAATATCTATCAATATGTTATTACTTATTAGCCTATGCCCTACGGTGTCCTTAGTTACAATATTAAACTACAGTTTTAAATTTCATTATTTTTGATTTACCAGATTAACCTACAGCGGCTACAGCTATAAAAAAACATATATATTAAAAGTTGGTTTTTGTAAAATGTAAAGACAATATATTATACAAATTATAGGTGGGTACCTCGAATAAAAAAAATTGAAATTTGATACATTATTACGAATAGAAACGAAGTTAAAAATATTTTTCTGCATGGAAACCAATAATTGGCTATAGATTTATCCCTAACCACCTAGGTGCATAAACAATGGTTTTCAAAGATACCTTGAAACTGGATTTTAAAATATAGTATGGTACCTACCTACATTTTTATAAATATTGCAATAGCCACCAATGTCCAATACAATATATATCTAAGCATAAGATTATGTATTATACAAGTTGATTAAATATTTTACTTCTAGTACCTAGGTAGATAATAACTTAATTTAGGAACTGCATAATTCAAGCCTCGTCTTAAATAGTTAAATATTACCTACGACTTACGAGTCAATTTTTATATCTCTAAAGGAAAAAAGATTTGAAGTGTCAGAAGTTCCATTGTGTTAATTTACATGTCACCCACTCACCAGCTGTAAATGTATAATTGAGTATAGATAACTAGGTACATATTAAAAAAAAAAAATGTTGACATAATTTATTACGTACCTATGTTGTAGGTATATCGTATTTTATTTTTTAGAATTTTGAGAATATTTTCAATTTTCAATTAATCTATAGTTATCTATAGGTAATAGTGATACAATATATTTAAATATATATAAATAAATATAATATTATATATTATATATTGTGGTAGAAGTGTACAATACATTTTTTTTTTCGATCTTTATTCTTCGAGTATAAGGCAATTAGTTTATAGAATGTGATCTTTCTAAAAATCTGGCAAATTATAGTTTTCATTATATTTTATTCTTGGTAGGTAGCAGTTTTTTTTATAAATTAATAATTAAACATTTTAACCTTGTTATTCTAACTTTTGTTAGATTGCATAGTTAGTACCTAAAGAATTAATGTTTATAGAATATTAATAATTTGATTGTTGAGTTTCGGGTTTGGTCAAGGTTTTGCCCAAGTTGTCTGGTATGTTGATGTTGATGTGATCGTTGATGAATGAGGGCATTCTGTTATTATGGTTTGGCTGTACGCCTGTACACCGTTCCACTAATTTTACATATTGGTTGGTCGTTTTTTCCCATTAGGAAAATACGATAGTTCATAATGTATCCAATATAAAGTTTATTTTTATTATTGTTTATAGAAATTATTGTTTTATTTAAAATACGTTATTAATTATTATTGCAATTTTTTAGAGATAAAAACATTTTGTTGACAAACACACAGTGGCGTATACAACTAGGGGGAGCGTGGGGGGTCAGATCCCCTCCCATTGGCTTTGGAGTGGATAATCTTCCATATTATGTTTGATGTGAATTTTGAATCAATTCAAATTATATTCATTGTTCCTTACTGCTTAATATTTTACTACCTAAGAAAAGAGTTTAGAGAGGGTGGGGGATTTCCCAATTTTTCCCTCCCATTTAGCTATATTTGATAATATATTTGCTATTTAGCTATTTTTGTTCCCCCTTTCAGAAATCATGTCACATAATTTATAGGTTATTACCAGACTTGGGTAGTATTCCGAATACTTTTGTTCTTATATAGGTATACTCTTAATATATATATATAAATATTACTAATTATTACTTAATTATTATAGTAATTTGAATATAATTTATAACTAACAGATAGCCAGATAGTTGTGTTCTGTGTATTATCAAGATTAAAGTAATGTTCATTTATAAACACAGAATTAAAAAAATAAATTTTTGCTATTGAAATCTAAATCTACTGAAAAAAAGTATTCGAAAAATATTTGGAATACTTTTTGTGAAGTATTCCAAATACTTAGGGCTATTATTGTCATAAAGTATTCGAATACATAATATTAAAATCAGAATATGTATTTGAAATACTTTTAAAAAGTATTTTACCCAAATTTGGTTATTTCCTACACACAATTTTAATTTTACTTGAATAATAGAAATAAAAAATATAGTATACTATATTTAATCCACCTTTAGCTAGGGATAAGAGGGGAACGGAAAACATATAAAGTATTTCAAATGTCCTACAAAAAGGACATTACCTAGTGTATGAAAAAACAATTCCAAGTGCTACTCAAGCTCCAAAATCATAAGGCTTAATTATGTATATTATGTTTACAGAGTCATATTATAGATAGGTAGGGACCTATATCATGATATTAGTTTTCACTTTTCACTATTGCAATTATCGCGTTTTACCACCATCCTGTGGACCTGTTAACAATAATGATGATGATATCGGCATTTAGGTATAATGTCTTTTATGTAGGTATATATTAGGTACTAAATATTAGTTATTACTATATTATAGGTATTATTATATTTCTAAGTTTTTTCTATAAAATATTATTTCATTAAATGTCTTTAGAAAATAAAAAAAAGTACACGTGGCAATTTGATCTGACCACCACAAAAGCATACACCCCACGAATAATTTGTGATTTTTAGATTGTAGAATATAGGTAGATACTTTTTTGGCACATCCATATAAAATAATAATGAATAGAGATTAAGTAGGTACCTACTAAATAATATAATAAAAAAGTATGACTCAAGTCAAACATGGAATAAGTTACCCATATCTACAGATAAATCTAACTATTAAATATAATGATAATTGATAACGTACTGGTCAAATATATTAATAAAAAATTATGACTCAAGTCAAACATGGAATAAGTTACCCATATCTACAGATAAACCTAAGTATTAAATATAATGATAACATAATGGTCAAATATATTATTTTTTAAGTGTTGATAATATATATTATGAATGACTGAACATTATTTGTTATACGTACATACACAAAATAAGTAATAACATAACATTTAAACATTATGATAGGTATTCAATTGAATTATAATTGAATTAAATTAAGAAAATATGATGTGCCTTGTGTAACAGACTTAAAATAATAATTAAAACAACGATAAAAAAACGGGCAATAGGTATATAATATATTCGCGTTGTTTTAAAAAATAACTTTTTTATGGGACGAATATCTAGAAACATTAGGTTATTTTTGATTGAATATAAAGTACCACCTTTTATTAATTGTAATAATAATAAGTATAAATATACCCAATGAATTGACTGAAATAAACTTTTTTTTAGTTCTACCGTTTAAATGTGTGTTTATTTTTCCTATAACCAATATTATAGATCCATAGGTATTATATTTTAAATAGCTTATGTATGAATTAAATAATATATTATTAAATACTTATTAAAATTGATCATTGTACTCATTTAAAAGTACCTACCTAATTTAAGTATTTTATTTTTGTATACAATAAAACATTATCTAAATAGGAATAAAAATTATATAACTATTGCAATTACAAATATATTTATACTCCCCAATCTAATATTGCAATGAATACGTTAGGATAATATGATCAGTTTATTTTTTTATTTTTGTACTTCCCTAAAAGATGTATGTTTATTTTCTGTTTATATTTTTTATTATGATAAGTTTTTTTTTTATTTATCGTGTAATTGTGTATAATTTATTTGTATTAAATTTTACAAAATTAAGTCAATCGCATTCAAAATAAATTTAATTAATATAATATCAAACGGCCTTTTTTCTGATTCACATTCCTGATCTATCGGTTTATCTTTGGTTTTGCCTACTTAAATTTACCTACTTTAAGTCCCCATAATGGTGTGTGCGTGTACAATTATATACACATGCAAAAAATGTATATAATATATTAATTTAACCTATATAGGTAATATAATAGGTATGTACCTAATATGCTACCCGCGGGCCGCGAATAATAATGAGTTTAAACCTATGAATTATACCTATAGAGACATATAGCCGTGTAACAAGTTAGAATGTGTACAGGTATTTGGGTTTAAACAAGAATACTGATAAAAAAATGTACAAGCAAATATTTCGATGATTAAATCAAAGCTGACAGAACTACAGAAGAGTGTAGCACTATGCGTGCATAATATTATATACCTAGCTAATATTATGGTAGTATTGGTCAGAACGTTTCGAAAGTTCTGTATAATTATACATAAGTAGGTACCTAATTATAAGCTATTCAAAAATTCACATGAAAAATATTTGTGTAATTTATAACATTTCAATTTGTCAGCCACTCCCGAAACTTCAATTTTGATCTGTGTTAGACTTAACTGCAATTATAGGAAAACAACTTTTAATTTGAATAGGTATAATATAACAAACCTATAGGCCTCCTCCTAATCTATATATATATGAAATTACAGTCTTGAGTGATTCATCATCGCCTAGCTGGAACCGCAGAAGTATAAAATTTAGACAGTAGTTTTTTTTTGTGATGTAGAAACCCACTAAGAAAGGATTTTTCAAAATTTAAGCCTTACAGGGGTTAAAATAGGTAAAAGCGGTAAAAAAAAAACATCTAGCCAGAACAACTGAATCTATGAGTATGAAATTTAGTCAGTAATCAGTATAGTTTCATTTTATGATGCGAAAAACCCCTAAGAAATGATTTTTCAATATTCAACCCTACAGGGTTTAAAAGGGGTAAGCATGGAAAAAATTGATTGACTGATGCCCTGACTGATTAATGTGCCTTATCAGTTATCAAAAACTTCACTGTGTCTGCAATCTAACCCAGGTAGATTGCTTACCTGCAAAGCCGGGCCAATCAATAGCGGCGCTTCTGGCAAAATAAAATTGGCACCCCCCTCTCCCATATAAATTCAATAAAATTACAATATACATGTTTTGGACCTACCTCCAAAAAAAAATTTCTGGATATGGCCTTGCAACTGAATATAATATAATGACATAAATTTCCAATCATATTGTGTACTACTTTACTTAGTATATTTATTAGGCAGTGGTAATGTGGTATTTAGATTATGTCGATTATGATTTATGAGTCTTAACATAGTAACTGGTAAGACAAAAAGTAATAACATACTAAACTATATACTTATGTATTATTTATGTGTTTAGGTAGTTTCAGGTAAGCATTATATAAGATTGTTAATTTATTATTCATTATTATTCTCCTATACTCTACAGTCTACGCCAAACATGTCGACTTATTGAACTTAAATAAACAATCTTACATATACAATTCATTATTTGAATAATTAAATATGGAAATAAATCATTATATGTTATTGTTTATGTTCAATGTTATTAAAATTGAAATATTTATCTCGTATAAATATTACTGAAGTTATATTGCTAAATTCAAAACAAATTACTACCAATCATACCAATATAATAAATGCATATTTAATATACACATACAATTAATAGTACTTTATGATAGACAACTCTGACTATATTATGAACTAATGAACTGTATAACACTATCGGTTAATTTTCTTCACAGCCCCCGTTTACTTAAGCGTAATTTATATTTTTACACTAACCATGATCAACATCTCAAAAAAGTAATAATATTCTAGTACCAATAATATAAATAATAATGTATATAACATTTTATGTATAATATATTCATAACCTTTTTGAATGTCTGAACACTTAATATTTTATAACATTTTTGTTATAAAAAAAAACAATTCTACCACCCCCTCTGCCTACATATTGGCCCTCCCACAAGAACAGGCGCCCTGATATCCTCGATATCTTCATAGCAAAAGTCCCAAATAACTATAATCTTAACGTCTCCAGTATAAATGACCTATCATCCGACCATTCACCAATCATTCTCGAATTCAAATCGCCTCCTTCAAATAATCTTGTAAAAAATCCCCAAATACCTGGAAAAATCGATTGGCCCATTTTCCAAACAACCATTGAAACCCGCACTCAGCTCAATCCCTCTTTAAAATCAAACGAAGACATTGATGCTACAATCCTTAAGCTCACAACTGATATACATGAATGTTACAATTAGCAACAACTCCCAGCTCAACACACACTACCAATTACTCTCTCCCGAATCATATCAAATACCTCATTCGCGAAAAACGTAAAGCAAGATCTCGCTGGCAAAGTCACAAGTACCCGCCCGATAAACTTATTTATAATCAACTAAAAAACAAATTGAGTAAAGCACTTCTTCAACACAGCTCCTCCGCCTATAATTAATATATCCAAAATCTAACATCGCAAAACTCTTCACTCTGGAGGGCAACAAAAAAAATGTTAAAAACTCAATCAACTCCTTCTCCTTTGCGCAATGGAGACAACTCGTGGGCTATTTCTGATATAGATAAAGCAAATTTATTCGGTGAATACTTATCAAAAATCTTTACACCCCATGATATAATTTTAAATAACAACCAAAATCTAATAATCAATCAATCATTGAACGCTGCTTTACCCGTTTCTCTTCCAGCCAAACCTACTAATCCCGGGGAAATCGACTTTATAATAAAAAAATTCCATAAAGAAAAGCTCCGGGTTATGATCAGATTTAAAATCTAACTGCCAAAAACTTACCAAAAAAAGTAATTAGCCTTTTATCTTATATTTATAATGCAATGTTCCGCCTATCATACTACCCACTAACCTGGAAATTCTCTGAAATAATACTTATCCCTAAACCAAATAAACCTCCCGAATCAGCAACCTCTTACCGCCCTATCAGCCTTTTTCCAACTTTATCGAAAGTGTTCGAAAAGATCCTACTAAAAAGGCTTCTCCCTTTGACTACCGAAGCAAAAATTATTCCAGTTACGCAATTTGGCTTCAAACCAAACCATTCCACCATTCACCAATTGCATCGCGTGGTTGATACCATTTCCTCGTCTTTAGAAAAAAAACAATTTTGTGCAGCCACCTTTCTTGACGTATCTCAAGCGTTTGACCGGGTCTGGCACGATGGTCTCCTGTTTAAACTAAAAAAATATCTTCCGGCGCCTTACTTTCTACTAATTAAGTCCTACCTGAGCGACCGAACCTTCGTTGTACGCCAGAATTCGAGCTACTCGAACTATTTTAATATTTTAGCCAGAGTTTCCCAAGGAAGCGACATCGCTCCCTTCCTATACAACGTATTTACTC
Source organism: Macrosiphum euphorbiae (assembly GCA_949089665.1). Taxonomy (NCBI): domain Eukaryota; kingdom Metazoa; phylum Arthropoda; class Insecta; order Hemiptera; family Aphididae; genus Macrosiphum; species Macrosiphum euphorbiae. Next base: position 133,073,403 of record CARXXK010000001.1, read on the forward strand.
ATGACATTCCTAAAACATAATTTACCGAACTCGGTACCTACGCTGATGATACTGCAATCGTGGCTTCTCATGAAAATCCTGCTACAGCTTCCAAAATGATACAAAGACACCTTAATATAATCCATCAATGGACAAAGCGATGGAAAATCAAAATAAATGAATCTAAGTCCTCATTCATTACATTTACGCTAAAAAGAGAAACATGCCCACAAGTTACAATGAACAATATTTCAATCCCTGTTTGCTCCGAGGTAAAATACTTAGGCCTTATATTAGATAGTAAACTAACTTGGAATTCCCATATTAAAAACAAACGTAAAGCCCTAAACGCCCGTCTTCATTTCTTAAGGCCTCTCCTGCGATCTAAAATGAACATAAATAACAAATTATTAATTTATAAGTCTCTACTTAAACCACTATGGACCTACGGTATCCAGTTATGGGGAACCGCAAAACCCTCCAACACCAAAAAAATTCAAGCCTTTCAATCCATCTGCCTCCGTCTACTTTCCTCTGCACCCTGGTACATAACGAACAATAATCTTCACAAAGATCTTAAAGTACAAACTTTAAATCAAATTGCCAAAATATACTATGCTAGATTCCATAATTAACTCCAGTCACATACAAACCCCTTGATTATCAAACTTTCAACAAAAACTCTACACGATAATTAGAAACGATAAAATCAAATCACATACCTACACGAGGGACATATACTAATAAGTATTCATACATATACTCATATATGTATGAATACTTATTATAAACTGTACTTACAATATTTATAACGGTGCATAGTTAAACAAATCATTTAAGAGTATGTTATAAGGCAGATGATGTAACAACTGACGAGCAATATAATATTTTAGTCATCATTTATAAATTTTATTCATATATTTACTAGTATGCTGGCATTAAGATGGTAATGGAACTAAATATTAATGTTAGTTTGTTTACAATCTTTAGTTTATATTAAAAAAATGGTAAACGAAAAAATTGTTACTAGTATAGTAAAATTTATTTTAGTTGTATTTCTGTCAGATTGTTATATTATTCTGAAATTGATTATTCTTATATTATCATTTATCATCCCTAATCGTCTAAACTGTTAATTATATATATTTAGATTAGTAACTGTAGGTACTAGAAACTTTACAAGAACCATCCTTGTCTCCACAACAAGCTTAGCTTTACATGTTCATAATTTATTTCATCGATTAATCAAATTTGTAATATTAATGACCTTTTTTTACTACACGTACTTCAGTACTTGCTCAACATAAATGCACACATGAATATGAAATATGAATTACCTTCGAATTACTCATGTTTAATATTTTTTCTAATATTATAGGCACCTCCTACCCATTTATATGTTTTAACTACCTATAACCTAAAACCATTGATCATACATATAATTAATGCTAATACATAATTTTAATAAAACTTGTTTTCAGGATAAACATTTAATATTAAATATAGATTAAAGTATTAAGACCACATTAAATACTAGCATCAGTTATTAATAATATTTATAATCACGTCTAATCAAATACCGTTAAACGTATTTAAATCCCCAGTACTATAATCAGTTCGTGCTCAGACACCGTACAATTCGCACGTACATTGTCGCACACCGCTTATCTGTTCCGATAGCATAGTCGTTAGTGCTCGCCGTCGCGCCCTGCGCTCATTACGTTATCAAGCTGACGGTAATGTTTAACTTATCGTACATCCCAAGTATAATAACATCATTAACTCGCTATCGAAGTCACCATGAATAATAATCAACCAAACAAACCTAATAATATAATTAATAAGAAAAATAACAAATCCGCTCCGCCGATTACTATCTCAAAAACAATTATAACAACGAATTCAAAAGCTAACACTTTAGATTCTGGATGGTCAACACAAACAAATAAACGTCAACACTCCAACTCCTCAAACTCACTATCCGAACCCTCATCTCCGAATGTGAACATGGATTTAAATACTAAACAAAAAACACATAAAAAAAAAATCTTTGCTTCACGCAACAGGTTCGAAATACTTGACCAAGAAGATCCATTTGACCAGCCCACTATTGAAAATACTTCTACAAACTCTCAGCAAAATGATGCTGAAAACGATATAATGGAAAATGTAAACACACCAATTAAACCCCCTCCACCTATATTTGTTAAAGGTGTCGAAGATTTTCCCGCACTATGTACTGCCTTAATAGAGCTTATAGGTGTTGACAATTTTATATGTAAATCTTCATCAAATTCTCTGAAAATTCAAACTACGGACCCTAATGCCTACAGAGTATTAGTACATTACCTAAAAGCTGAAAAAGCTGAGTATCATACATACCAGCTTAAAGAAGAGAAACCACTTCGGATAGTTATACGTAATCTCCACCCATCCACGCCTCTAAGTTTAATAAAAGAAGAGTTGGAAGTTCGTCTCTACGAGGTAAGGCAAGTTACCAATGTACTACATAAAGTCAATAAAAATCCCCTCCCCTTATTTTTCGTTGATCTTGAACCAACACCGAAATCCAATGAAATTTTTAAAATGTCTTCACTACTTCATTGTAAAATAAAAATCGAAGAGCCGTACAAACCGAAGACAATCAGCCAATGCTTTAATTGTCAACAATATGGACACACCAGAACCTACTGCGGCTATCAACCCCGATGCGTTCGCTGCGGAGCAGATCATCAGTCAACTGCTTGCCCGAACCCACGCGATGCTCCTCCGAAATGCGCTCACTGTTCTCAAAACCACCCAGCCAACTACAAGGGCTGCACAATTTATAAAGAACTCCAACGTCGTAAGAAATCCAGCACACCAAGTAATCGATTACCAAATAATTTTAATACCCAAACCACTAATGTACAAAGTAGCCATCCACCTGTTCGCACTTTCCCAAATCACCCCTCTCCTCAAACGCAAACTTACGCTCAGGCCACGTCCAATACACCAGCTTTCGTTGCTCCTCCTCCTTCTACCGATACTCAGCCGCCTGATTTAAGCAAATTATTAACTAATTTTTTAGACGAATTCAAAAATGTTATAAATCCACTAATTTCTCTTTTAACTAAAGTAATATCCAAGCTCCTCGACAAATAATGACTAATAATAACTACAATAAATCTGTCACCGACGATTCGCTCTTAATACTACAATTTAACGCCAATGGACTAAAAAACCATGCCCTTGACCTCGAAACCGTATTAAACCACAAACGCATTGATGTTGCCCTCATTTCTGAAACCCACTTCACTAAATTCTCCCATATACATATACCCGGTTATACTCTAATTAAATCAAATCACCCCGACAATACCGCGCATGGAGGTGCTGCTATTTATATTAAATCTAATATTGAATTCTATCCCCTACCTAGGTTTTCTCAATCCTTTCTCCAATCTTGTGCTATTAACCTAAAGTTAAACAATACTTCACTCACCATTGCTGCTGTTTATTTACCCCCAAAACATAACATAAAAAACTCTCAATTCGCCGACTACTTCAACTCATTTAATAATAACTTTATCATAGGTGGCGATTTTAACGCCAAACATCAGTCATGGGGATGCCGCGTGAATAACCCCCGAGGAGTTACCTTATATAACTATATAAACACTAAGAGATTTAAAGTTCTAGCTCCACCTGATCCAACCTATTGGCCCTCTTCGGCCCGTAAAAATCCTGATATTCTTGATATCTTTGTCTCCAATTTACCGAACACCTTGTTCCACTCTACTAAAAACTTACCCGATTTAAATTCTGACCATTCATCAATACTCCTAACGCTCAATACTTCCCCTTCTGTCAAAGAATCCAACAAATTATTTAACAAATTCACAGATCATGTTAAATTTCATGAACTAGTTAACACAAAAATTAAGCTAAACACAAAATTAAAATCACCCAATGACATAGACCAAGCGGTCCTCAATCTTACCAACATAATACAAACTGCAGCATGGTCGGCTACAAATACAATGCCAGCACCTCCTTCTGCAAGCTCACTTCCTGAATACATACGCAACAAAATTGTTGAAAAAAGAAGAGCAAGAGCTCTATACCAGCGCACGCGTTTACCTTCCCATAAACTTAATTACAACCAACTAGCTAACTCACTAAAAAAACTGCTCATTGAATTTAAGTCAAACATATGGCAAAATCACTTAATGAAACTCACTCCCACAGACGGTAGCCTATGGAGAGAAACAAAACAAATACTTCGCTATAAATCTCCAAATCTCCCTATTAAAAAATCAGATGGTAGCTTAGCTACTTCGGATATCGAAAAAGCTGAACTTTTTAAGGATCATCTTGCTAATACCTTTCAACCACACGCCGATATCATAGACGTTGAAAACATGAATCAAGTCGAAACGTTCTTAAATACCCCCCTCCCGGTTTCTCTCCATGTCAAGTCATTTACACCTAATGATGTAAAATATGCTATACAAAAATATGCTCTAAAAAAATCACCAGGCTATGATTGCATTACTGCGGTAGTAGCCAGATCCCTGCCAGCTAGAGCCATAGTTCACATCACTCATATATTTAATGCTTCACTCAGACTTTCCTATTTTCCCCTACTATGGAAATTCGCAACTATAATCTTATTTCCAAAACCAAACAAACCACCTGAACTACCATCATCACACCGTCCAATCAGCCTTCTCCCTTTTTTCGCCAAAATACTGGAACGGTTAATTCTGAAACGAATTCTCCCGATAATTACTGAAAAAAATATTCTTCCAAACACCCAATTTGGGTTTCGCGCTTCTCACTCAACTATTCATCAAGCACACAGAGTCGTAGACTCTATTTCGTTTTCCCTGGAAAAAAAACTGTTCTGCAATTGCGTGTTTTTAGACATCTCACAAGCATTCGACCGCGTATGGCATGATGGGCTTTTGTATAAACTTAAGAAATTCATGCCTCCCACCTACTACTTACTTATTAAATCCTATCTATCAGATCGTCATTTTCAAATACGCTACGGTTCTGCGTTATCTGATGTAGCAGTTATCAATGCTGGTGTTCCCCAAGGGGGCATTTTGTCTCCTATTCTGTACAATATCTTCGCTTCTGATCAACCAACTACCCCCAATACATCCGTAGCTGACTACGCTGACGATAAAGCAATAATATCTATTAACAATGATCCATTCATAGCGTCATATAATCTCCAAACTCACCTTAACCACATGGAAAAATGGTTTACTAACTGGCGATTCAAAGTAAACCAAAGCAAATCTGTACATACTACCTTCACCCTCAAACATGCTTCCTGTCCTACAGTTTTTCTATACGGTATTCCTATCCCTTACTCTCCAAAAATCAAATATCTCGGGCTCACTCTCGACCAAAGGTTAACCTGGGCTCATCACATCAAAATCAAAAGATTAGCACTGAATCATCGTCTCCGTATCCTCAAACCCTTAATAAGCAATAACTCTACCGCCATTAAAAACAAAATTCTGATTTACAAAACACTTCTCAAACCCATTTGGACATACGGACTCCAACTTTGGGGAAACGCTAAAAAGTCTAACATACTGAAAATTCAAACATTTCAAAATATCGCTCTCCGAAAAATAATGAATGCACCACCCTACGTGTCTAATCACACCCTTCATACTGACACCAAACTCAAAACAATTAACGACGAAGCCAAAATATATTATAAAAGATTCTATTCCAAACTAATTAGCCACCCTAACGAACGCATAAAAAACTTATCTACTCCTTCCATACCTGGTAATCCCCCTAGACGCCTGAAGCGTAAGTGGTGTCGCGATCTCTTAAGATAAGCAAAAAAAATAAAAAAAAAAATCCATAGAAAGTGCCATCGATGGATGGCTTCTTTCATCAAATTTCCATGTCATTCTTTGTAACTTTCATCATATATGCTTATTGTGTCTAGTCGATACAGATTGTGTATTACGTTTAAAAAAAAAAAAAAAAAAAAAAGTACTATAATCACGTACCCACTGAGAATTTTAATATTTTATTTTTCAAAGGTTTAAATTAAAAATTAACCAATTAAATTGTACATTGAGTGAACTACAAGATAAATCAAAGAACTTAACAAATAAATCATTAAATGATTTAGTTGAACATACAAACTTAAATAGTTCACAAAAAACAATAGTCCAAGAAATCGTAAATGCTAGTAAAGTCACCAATTTAAAAAATAGACGTTACCTATTCAGAGAATTGGATTTTATTATGCATGTTGTTGAAAATAAGGTAAAAATATTCACTTAGACAAAGAGTGGTCAAAAATATTAATTATTAATTTTTTTCAGATCACCTTCCACTTATGGATTTTTAAGGGAACAAGGGAACAAGTATATCTTAGTCCGTGGTTTTGGGGTAGAAAAAAAAACTGTAATGGAATGTAATACCCATTGATTTTGAACTCTTCGCCATTCTTTCAAGCCGACTGAACTCCGAAAGTTGAGATACAACAGTTTTTAGTGTGCATAAATCATTGTTTGATCATCAGTTTGCAGTATAATTAAATATATATTTTTTTAAATTTTTTTTCCAACGTAAAAGGTTTTATTAGTTATTTTATTATTAACTTTGAATTGTTGTATTGCTATTGAAGTGTAATATTTGATATTAGGAATGCGTAAATAAAATTGTTTACAACAATATTATACAAATTAAAATTTACAGTGTAATATGTATATGTGTAACGGCATAGGTATTTCAGTATAATATGTAACATTATTTAATCTCGTTTTTAATGAAAATATTCTCTTTTCCTTTTGATAACGTAAAATATCTTAATCAGATTATTGTAAAAAAATAATTAATTTCACCATAAACGATTTTATTATTTAAAATGTATAGATACGTATATTATAATATAATTAATTGCTTTAAAACATGTTTAATTGATACACAGTTGTTAAAATCGATTTTTATAATAATTATCTGAAATCACATATTTTTAATGAATGTCTTTTTTTTAGAATTTGGTATAGCAGGTATATGTAATCTCGTATTGAATAAATAAAATATAAATGCTAACAAGTAAATTGTAATATATGTATTTATACATAGTATTTTTTTATCGGGGTATATTATGGGTTATAGTGTAAACATCATATTATTTAAATATTATCTAGACAACAATTTTAAAATGCCTAGGTACTCGAAGTTATATCGTGATGATTATTTCAATTTAATTAAATTTTTTTATCATATTTAATTTATATGATTGAGTGTATAGTCGTATGGATTTAATATTTAAAGTTCATAATACCTACTTAATATGGTTTACATGTTTTTATTTTTTCTATAAAATATAACATAATATTAAAGTTTAAACACTGTTTTTGGCATTGTGTGTTTAACTAAAAGTTATTTTAAAATTCAAGGACGTGTTGTAATCAATATTGATATGAGCAATAACTAATATTGATTTATATTCTATATTCGGATCTAACTTTAAAATATATATTTGCTACATTTGTAGTATGTATAATGATGTACCTATTTCAGTGCAAAATCTAATGTTATGCCTATGTTAATATATTAGTGTACACTGTACCTTCAACTGTCAAAACTTACATACCGTCAAAAAGTGATTTCCTATAGTACAAGAGATAGGTATCAAGTTTGGTTCGGATTGGGATATTACAACTCAAGTCAATAATTATGTAGTAAATATATTTATATATATAATATATATATTAAGTATTAACACATACGTGGGGATTTAATGGTTCCAACCTAAACCGAAATGTTTTCAAACAATGTTATTTTTCGACATGCAGTATTATATTATTATTTTACCTATGTAGAATACAATTTTGAATTTTTTAAATATTATTTTGTAATAATAAATGTGTATCAACTATTTGAGTCAATTTGACTATATTAACGTTTAAGCGTTCTACACAATACATATTATTATTTACAATTCTTGTATGGTTTATATAACTGTTCATGTCATATCCGCCAGTGTAATACGTTATTTTATGATTTATTTCTCAGTAATTCGTCGCCTTTAGTACTTGATGGCTTGAATATTTCTTGAAACATATTATAATATCCGTGTAGCGTTTATACTGCAGGTCTACGGCCATTATACTCTGTATAAATCGACCAACGAGTTTTTTTATTTAAAATATATATTTTAACGTTTTTTTAGTCGTTAAATCTGTAAAAATTGAACTAAACGAAAAAAAAAGAAACAAAATTTTTTTGTGTTCACAAAATATGTTTATTATAACAAAAAGGCCGCGAATAAGAAGAAAAAAAAACCGAAATTAAAATGTGTGAACAACTTAACAATTTTGAATTTTGAAATGACTTAAATTTAAAGAAAAAAAAATACGACAGACAGGATAGACACAATAAACAAGAGGGGGGGAGGATGCGAGATGGCGATTGGTGCAGAAATTCAGTGTTGCTGGCCACTGGTCACCTCTCCACGTTCTCCGACCTGTCCCGCGGGTTGACGAGTGTTGCTGGCGCGTTTGCTCGGACGCTTGACGACCTTGCCCAGCCGGCGAGGCCAGACCGAGACGGCCACGGTTGCGACCACGGTTGACGGCGACGGACGGTGACTAGTGCGCGATGTTGTGCGCGTCGACGGTCGACGGCGTGACGACTCGTGACGACGGACGGCGAAGACCAAGACGTGGAGCCAGCGAAATGAGATTCTGTGCTGCGGATCCGGGGGGGACGATCGAAGCGGCCGATTTGGGATTACCGCTGGGTGAAAAGGCGAGAGCCAGCGGACCCAGCGCGATCCTTGACTTTTGGTAATTTTCGCGCTAGCGTTGTCCCTTCGGCCGCCGCGCGACTCCAGACCCTGAAACTGTTAAGTTTCTGCGAGTCCGGTGCCGTTGACGTCCCCGTGTTCCTAGCACTCGAATCTCCGTACCACTCACCCCGTGCCGAGGTCTCCGCCGGTGCCGTCGTACCGAGTCGCCGCCGCCGTCGTACCGAGTCGGTGTACCATCGGGTCGGAATCGTTGCCCACGCCGGTACATCTACTAGCCGCCGTCCACCGTCGCCGTCCACCGCCGCCATCGCATCACGTGACCGTAACTGCGGTCCGGCGCTCGCCGAGCCGCCAGAGGGTCTCGAGCGTCATCGACGACCGAGCGCGCGACGCCAGCGAACCCGTCGCGCCACGGGTGCAGGTCGGAGAACGTGCGCGGGTGACTTACCGCCGAGCACCGTCCGTGCTCTTTCCCGCATCCTCCGCTCCATTCCGTCGCCGTCATCTCCTGTCCGTCGTCTTCGCCCAGGGGGGGTCTTCTCCTGTGGCGGTCTCGATATTTTCATCCGATACATCGTCTTCTGGACACAAAACATCCTCCACTTCTGCTTCAGAAACCTTCGAATTTCCGTCTTCTCTTACTGTGTCGTCGTCGTCGCCGAGCGGTGCTGTCTCTGGGATCGGACCGAGCTCCGACTCTGCAGCAGACGACAGCGAGTCGCCGCTCGGCACTCCGCCACAGTGCGGGGAGACGGTCTCCTCGACGTCTTCAGCCAACTCCTCTCCGTCTGCGCCTCCGAGAGTCGAGCCTTCGGGCTCCGACTCCAGGGTCTGAACGTCGCTGTTGTGGTGACCGTAACAATGGCAGACAGAAGTGGAGTGACTACAAGAACGACAACGAGATATTCGTCGGTTTCATCGGTCAAAGCGAGTTCCATCTTGTTGACCAAAATTTCTTACACCATTTCCAGTAATATTATGTTTTTGCGGCTCGGTCGATGTTGTTAAAGTTTGTTGCCATAATTTATTTTTTGAAAGAAGATAATATTTGCGTTTGGATTTATTCCAAAATGAGCTAAATACAAATCGTTTAACACATAGACCGATCTCCGAGAAAATTTCCGAGACGACGGCGTGTGTTACTAGCCAGCTAGTATTTTTATCGTTCTCGTCGGCCCGCAGCATTAGAATTTCAAGCGCGTTAATAATAACAATTTTATTTTATTTGCAAACAATTCCCAACATATTGTAAATTATAAATACAGTAGTAAGTCTGCTCACCTCCTATAAGCAAAATCTTGGGTGAGAGGCTCTTAAATTAGACATTCAATTTAAATACAAATAATAACAATAAAGTACAATTAAGTACAATATGAGGATTTACTTAATACAAAATAGAGCGTTATTATTATTATTATTTATATCCACCGACATGGTCGTGGCGCGAGCTAAGTAAAAAAAAAAATAATAACTGCACGAAGGTGTGTGACGTGTGTATAGTATATCGAAGCAGGAGTTGCCTATTTAAACTGTGTAAAATACAGGTAAATTTGATATACGACATAACTATTTTCTTATGCATCAATTAACTCCTAGTAAACTCCAAAACATCAGAAATATTGTGTATAACGTGCTTTTATAAAAATCATCAAAATCTTAAATAGTACGTTTAGAAATGAAGTTATAAATGAAAAAGTGCGAACTTTTTAATGGAAATTTATATTAAATTCAGATTTCAGAAATTCACGGTAGCCGTCGTCGTCGTCGTCGCAACAAAAACCCTTCTTAAACTACATCCAAAAATGGTAAAAAAAAAATATAAGATCTTTAAGCAATATAAAGATGTGATATCATGAATAAATACTAAGTATATTGAATTTAAGTAAACTTATTTTGTTTCAATAATTTATTTAGGTACTTGGCGAGGAATTATTTAGAACTAGCTGATCCCGTGCACTTCGTCGCCCGTTAAATGGATCAACTCAATGCTACCTACTCAAACTTTGTTCAATTCAGTAACGTGTATGGTGTTCAAAATTTATCTTATCTTTCCCGTTGCCCTGAATAAAAATTCTGAATCGCGGCAGTACATTATCAGGTAGGCAATCTACCTGCGGTAGATCGCGGACCCCGTGCTGTTTGTACGGAAGTGTATGATTTAACTCTAAAGTATCAAAGTTATACCAAGTTTATTTTGATGTAATACTGTGGATTAATATAATAAATTTGGTTGCTCGTAAAAAATCGCAACTCTTAAAAAAATTATGATTGTTGAACTCCTTTTGGGTGTAATTTTCTGCGGTAAGTGCAACTCTGCACCCTGGTAAGCATTGTTCAATAATTCGATTTGATGCAAGCTTGTACCTGATCTGCCCGAATAACCAATGGCAAACAATAAATAAATGCTAATTTCTAATGTAGACTGTAACCAATGGCAACTATAAATAAATAAAAATAAAATTTCCAATTTCTATCGTGAATCTCAATGTCCCTGTTTCAGCACCTATTTAAAATGCGAATTTTGGCAAATCCTTTCTTAGCGCACGTCTATATTATAATAGCTATCTGTATGCCAAATTTCAGCCAGATCCGTCCAATGGTTTGAGCTGTGCGTTGATAGCAGTCAATCAGCTTACTGTTTTTTATATACAGATATGGTTGCTATGGTAATATGGACACACACACACACACACACTGACATACATTCATTTTTATATATATAGATTGATATGAAATCTTGGTAACCTTAGTAACCATGGCAACCTTGGTAACCATGGTAACATGGACACACAGACACACAGACACACTGACACACTGACATACATTCATTTTTATATATATAGATAGTATATAAATATTAATAATAATATTTTTTAAATAATAATAAGTTATATTTGAATAGTCCTTCGCCATTTAATTATTTAATATTTTGTTCATCACACTTTGTTTCTTTTAAGAAATAATTCCTCTTCAAGTAAATAAATTATTGAAAAAATAAGTTTACTTAAATTCAATATACTTAGCATTCATGATATCACATCTTTCTAGTGCTTAAAGATCTAATATTTTTTTTTACTTAGCCATTTTTACACGTAGTTTACGAAGGGTTTTTGTTGTGGTATATTATATAAAGGGCCGTTAGTATACTTCAGGCCTCTAAAATTATGATCTTCCCGGGCTGTTTTTTTCTCCCAGTCTGCCACTGCAATTCTGATAGAAGATCGTCTATCAGCCTATAATGTCTTGAAATCAAATGTATCTTAAGTAGGTATTCTAAATACGCCAGTGATGTATTGGTAATTTTTTTCTAGGGTATACGCTTAGCACATAAGCTCAAAAAAAAATTTTCTAAACAAACATAAAATTAACTTATGGTGGGTCGTGCGGTATACCACCGCGCCTTTATAATATGTCGATTTATTTATCTAGCCCCCCCCCCCAGAAAACGAATTTTAGACATATTGCATCAGAATGAGATGGAGTTACAGTGCTTAGAAACTTCCTTTAAAAAAGAAACTAAATTCTTTACCATTCCTGCCTTGAAGATAGGAATTAGTTCCTTTCCTCGTTCCTTTTTAATGTGACTTAAAATAAAATAAAAAAACATAGGTACATCGTACATGTTTATACTATAATTGTTTTAATTTTAAAATTGTAAACATAACACATTGTTATTTAGGAATTTAGTAATAGTTTTAAATTATATAATTAATAAGCTGTATAAATATTTATATTTATATTTTGTAAACATTATTAATAATATCGTATACAGGTTTATTTTTATAGCTCTTCATATTAGTTACTAAATTTTAATAGAAGCTAAACATTTTTTTACTTTTAGTTTTAAAAATATTTAATTACTTTTATTTAAAAATAAATGAACAAAGAAAGGAACGAAAAAAAATAGTTCATGTTCCTCTAAAAAGTGAACGAAATTTCAGTACGTTCCTAAACATGAAAAAGGAACTACGTTCCCGATAAGTTCCTAAAAATGGAACGAAATCAAAGGAAGGGATTCCTTTGAACGAGTTCATTCCAAGCACTGAGTTAGAACTTACTTTTTGTTACATAATTTCGTTCTGTTTGCCATGTAAGCAGTAAAATAATTGATCTAATACATTTTTCTAACAATTATTATTTATTTATTTATTTATTTAAAATTCTAACGGATCGTAAGATCCAGGTTCAATATATATATATAATAGTACAATATTGAAATTAATATTAATTATACAAATAGTAGTAACAATAATAATAACCACAATAATACAAGAATAATAATTATAATTATAATACAAAATCCATTAAAAACATAAAGATCTATTAACATAATTATTAAAAGATTCCAAGGAAGTAAAATTAAATAAATCAATGTTGGTATCGTTCGCTAATGACATAATTCTGTTTATAGGTGAAGATAATAAATAATTTGTACTTTGAGAACCTATATAAAAAGTATTATTAGACCTAGTTCTGCGTTGAGGACATAGATAATATAAGAATGGATAGGGCATAAGAGCTTATCACATGAAAATTTAGTGATACTATTTTTAAGGTTATATAAGGCAAATATTGATATGATAATTGATAAATAATAATAAATAAAATTTATATAATTTCATTTTGTTAAAATATTATTTTCCAATTTCCATTTTCCAGGCACAGGTGGCACAACAATCAAAATACAAACTGACAAATATCTAAATATAACTGACTATCATGTTATTATTATTATTATTTAATAAAATAGTTTTGCACATAACCTTAAAAAGCCTCATATAGTCTTTCTCTCTTCCCCAAAAAAGCACACGGCCTCATATGGAACTGGTATAGGCATGTCCTATCCATTCTTATATTATCTATGGTTGAGGAACGTTAAAATTGAGGAAACTTAATAGTTCTGGACAATCAGTGTAACCATTTACTAGTTTAAATAAAATTTTCAAATCTATTTTTTTTCTTCTATCCGATAAAGTATCAAGTTCAAACAAATTTAATAATGGCTGGTAAGGAGAATGTGACTCTCGTATAACATTACATTTGTATGCTAAAAAACGTATGAAACGATTTTGAACATTCTCTAAGCAGTGAATTTGATGTTTTTTTGTTATTATAAGACAATTGGTAATTAAATAAAATCTTTTTTACTAAGAATATATTCTGAATAGTAATATATTACATAATTTCATAAATATAAAATAATTGACTGACTGACTTCTATAGTCATCTGTCTATCTGCAAATTCTTATCAATGTCGCTGTTTTCTACCAAATCTAACTGATTGTGATAAGGCATCTGTGAATAACTGTTTTGTTTTTGAAGCCGCTGTCGATCCAATAAATACAATATCATTCTTATAATCGGCATGGCAGTCCCTCAAGTCAACCATAACTATACAGATAATATTATAAAAATATCTGTGGACTGTGTCCATAACGTTGATAGTTTTAAATAATTGTATCCATATCCGTGATTATAATTGTAAATATATGAATTTGATATTGATATTATGGTTATTAGTCGATTATAATTAAAAAAAATTTGATAATTTTCAATAATAAAGATAAAAATATTTTTTTGGAAGCAATTACTATTTTATTTTACTTAAGTTTTTTGAAGGTATACGTGGGTATACGCGCGTATACTTGCGTATCTCTAGTAATTTTACAGGGTATACGCTAAATCAGTAAACTGGTGATAGGGTATACGTCGTATACCCGCGTATACCCTCCAAAACACCACTGTAAATACCTATTAAAAAGATATGCTAAAATATTTAATCAGTTTTGCTTATGAAGCAAGTTACACAAAACTGAATAGAAAGTATGGAGTAGGTACACAAATGCAATGGCTAAATCCTGTGTAAGTAACAATCAAATCCCAAAAATATACATATGTGTTAGTCTAGAACTCTTTATTATAAGAAAACAAATCACAATTTGATATATTATTATATCATAATACAAATGTATTTAAATAACAAGGTATAAAATCACAAAAAAATATTTATAAATTAGCAATTCTTAAAAAGACAATGGGTGTAATTAATAACAAGTTTAATTGATGATAAATTGTGTTAAATGATTGCAAAAATAAGTTATTAAAAATAAAAAATTTCATCAGAAATAAAAAAACATTGGTTATTCTCCTTCATCTTCAACATTACGTCATTACCAAATTCCAACAATTTTTGTTTATTTCTGTAATTTTATAATAACATATTAGTGAACAAAACTACTATAATTTTTTTAAAGATAAATAGCAGTTAATTTAACTAGAAATAATTAAATAGGGGTTTATAAGATAAGATTCATTTATACTCCTATCAATAATATATTTGAAACATTCAGTTCAGGGATGGCCAAAGAAGATTAATCCAGTAGAAACAAATTATAAATCTTAGTACAAATGTCTATAACCCTCGTCCAAGTTGTTTAATATATCTTTTCTAGAAGTAAAATAAATATTAATGGTATAAATATAGTATAAATAGTATTAAATACTATATAATGAACATTTTTATTATAATATTAGAACTGTAAATTGTAACAATGTGTAATTTAGTATAAATTTTTTTGAAAACCTTTGCAACGACATTACAAACATTTCAAAAATAAAAATAGTAAAAATAATGATATATTATATTGCTATTTGCTAACATAATTTTAAAATAAAATTATTGATATGTCTTGTCCACGGACTAAGATATACAAAAAGTTTGCAAAATTAGTTCACACATAGGCAACAGTTATATCTTTGTTTCAAAATATATATTTTTTAATGTAAAATGCCTACCTATGTTGAAAAGAAATAAAGAATAATATTATGTTATAATAATTATAATAAAAATTGTTTTGGTATTCATATTATTTTAGTTCAATGCAAAATCCACTAAATAGATGGCGCTGGGTGTCCGTGATGTACCATATGAAAACATTTGGGTTCCACTGATATAATACTCCGTTTCCAGTCCTGTATATTATCTTAGTCCGTGCTATTATGCTAATAAATTGTGGTCTGGACGCTGATAATGGTATCACATTTGCTTACTTTCTGTTATCGTCATTCGTCGGTAAACGTCAAACGGATGTCAAATCTGGTATTTTAACTTTTAAGATTTTTCAAACAATTCAAGTTTCAAAGTTTCAAACTGCGATTGCCGATTAGTCATTAGTCAATAGACGACTACGGTAGTCTTTCGGCATCTTTCAGTAGTTTCGTAAATTACATATTTACATTCGAATAATTGTCTGTCGAGATGGTGTACTTACACTTTCCGACGAATCTGACAGAAGAAGAACTCATGCTGCAAAACAAGTATCAAAAATTGAGAAAAAAGGTAATTTTATTCAGATACTAACATCGTCTTATAACTCTCGACGTATAACGTTTATTCTCTCTTTATCCAGAAAAAAGCATTGCAAGTGCAAAAAACACCTCGACCTGAACCTGAGCCTTCGCCTGTACTCAATCCCAAAAGGCCCAAAGAAACAGCTCGGGACGCAAGGGAAATAGCGAAAAAACTATTGAAGTCTGGTGCTATAGGACCGATAAAAAAAGTACCCAATCGTACAGATCAGGAATCATTTAAGAGACCTTGTGGAATGGAACGCAAACTGTTGATTACTACTCAGGCTTTAAGTAGCTATCAACCGTTTTCGGCAGCTTCACCGGTCATCAAAACAACTGAAGTCATTCCCGATAGCACTCCAAAAGCAACCCCTACTACTAAATTCACTGTATGTATAATATTGTTTGTTGGAATAATCTATGGTTTTATTTAACACTTTTTATGTTTGCAGAATTTGTATAGTAGTTTTGTTTCTTCCACTTCTAAAACCACTCCACCAGCTCCGAGTTCACCAGAACCAGTCCCCGAACAACCCACTCGTAAGGACATCACTATATTTGTTGGAGGAAGTAGTGCAATGACTGAAGAATTTTTAAGATCTACATTTAGTAAATTTGGTACAATAATTAATATATCAATGGAAATAGAAAAAAAGTGAGTTTTTAATAGTTTACTTACTTAAAAATCTAATTCATTAAACAAATTTTATTTTAGTCGAGGGTTCATCACGTTCAACTCCCCAGACACTGCTGATAAAGCAGTAGCTCAAGTAATTAATTCTAAATACCTGAAAACATATTATTATTATTTATATATATTTTAAATGTTTACATAGATGAACACCACCACAGTCTCTGGTATTAAATTAAAAGTTTCTATTTCACGAAATCAGCCTATTGAATTTGGCGATAAAGGAATTAATTCCTGGAATGCCATTGGTAAGCGCTTTATTAATAATTTTAAATTGTTTATTCAATTTTTGGAATTCTTTATATTAATTATAATATATGTGTATAGTACATTTATATATAGGTACAGTAAGTGATAATTAATTAGAAATTTGTATTAATTGTAATATTAAAAAATCTTTTCTTGGTTTGTAATATTTATATAATAATTTGAATAATGTAAAAAATGGAGAAAAAATATACATTTAAGTTTGAACTCAATATATTTTTATAGTAGAGATTGATTTTTTAGTTAAATTGTGTGTTTGAATACTCAACTATGTGTGTAGATTCGAAGATAATAAAGAAATGGATAGGGTCATGGCTATGTTTATCTCAAGTGACGTCGTGTTTATGGAGGGGCATGAAAGGGGAGGAAAACTGAGGCGAATAATCACTTATTTGTTATACCTATAGTTATACTGATTACCGAATATATATAATAAAAATTGCAGAACATTTTTTCTTAAATTGACAAAATGTGCAAAATATACATTTAAATTTTAGATCTTTAAACTTATCATCATAATATAGATTCATTTTCTAATTTGATCTGCTATAAATAAATAGTATACCTGTAAAAAAAAATATATACTTCTGAGCGATAATTGCAACCAAGACTTTTAGTGGTGTTACGATTTACCACATGCTTCTGATGTGTATCTATACCTATATTTAATTGTTTTCTATCAGCAGACTACCCATAATTCATTGTCTAATTAAAATGATGGTGGCTATGCCTGCTATGATTCTATGCTAAGTAGATCTTGAATTGTTATATTAGTGGTCACGAGGTCTATTTTTCCTTACTGTCAGTAAGTTGGTCATGTAAAAAAAAATATTTATAATTTTTCAATGAGTGATAAGCTTTGTTTCATATCTTATATATTTGTTTTTTAAATAGTCAAATTATTGTATACAGGATGTATAACACAATTTCAGTAAAAAAAAATGGGTTCTCATTTGCTCATTTGAAAAATATAACTGAGTATCGTTATAGGACATTCCTTAAATGGTATAAAAATCTAAATAATTGAAAATATAGTCCAAATGTATACTTACAAACTCCATTAAAGGAAAATAATGATGAGCACGGAGCATGCTTGGGGAAGTTTTTGATTTGAAAGTATATCACACTTTAGTTTTTTTTTTCACTTTTATTAAATTCATAAAAATATCCAACTTATGAAATATATAATATAATCATCAATTAGTTGTTAAACACTACCACTTCTTGAACACTACCTATAACATTATTATATTACAATTTACAACATTTGAATCATTTGATACATAACATATTAAGATTCTGGAACCTTTAACATAAATATATTATGTCTATTTTTACATACTTCTGTTGTCATTTGTCATGCAACAACTATGTAATTTAAAAGTGTTCGAATATCAGATATGATTGAAGAACATGAATCAAAATTAAATTATTTAACTAAAAAATGAGTTAAAATTAAACTCATGGTGAAAATATACTTTTATTTGCAAAATATAAACAAATAAATTATATGTTTACAACATAATACAGATGTACTGCTTTTAATTTTTAAAACTTATGTGTTTAATTTTTGGATTCTAGCTACTAATAAATCACAAAAAGGAAATCAACGAGATGATCGTTCACTGGTGACATACGATGATTTATTTTAAAAAGTTGTTTTTATTTATTTTAGATTTTTATTATATAATACATTCTTTTATAATAGACTGAGTGTTAAAAAAATATGTTCATGTAATTTATTATATTGATGTAATTTTTATAAACTATTTTATTAAAAAAAAAATATTGCTGTTTATTTTATGAATTCATTAAAATATGTTGTTAACTTAATAAAATGAATTCAATAATGATGACATCAAAAATTAAGTTTTGTAATAATTGTAACATTACTATTGTAGTTACAAAAATACATGGCTTATAATAAATAATATTACTTTGAGATTTCAGTTATTGATGTATCAATGGAGATTTATAATCTAACCAATATCAACAGTGGCGGCGGGATATAGGATTATTTGAAGCAATTGCTTCATGTTTGATCTGGGTGGGTGGGTGCATAAATATATATATAATCGTTAGACCCCAACAAAAATATCATGGCAAATATTATAATTATAAATTATTAATGGCCCCTGCTGCTAATTTTGGTTCAATGAAGGGTACAGTGGCAAAAATATTTAAAATATACAATTTCCCGCCGCCACTGAATATCAATAACTAATAATCATACAAATTAAAAATGATAATGATAGTTTTGCATTTATCTACTTATAAGGACTTAATGAAACAATACCTTTAATAAATAAAATAACATCTATGTCAGAAATGCCTAATTACTTATGTAAATTAAATATTTTATGATTTCACCTTTATGAGTTTGTACAGAACCTGTGACTACTGACTTAGTAGAAGTTATACTGTTGTAGAACTGTTATCCTCTGATCAAACTTATTGTATTTAGTTCTAAATTTGAAGTTTTGTACTTTACACGCTAGTGTAGAGACATAAGTGTAAATTGCATTTAATAATACGTGCTACTGATAAATCTTAATAGCTTATTTCAGCATTTCTACTTGAATCAGTTGAACTTAACATTATATACTAGGTTTATTCTATTCTAAACATTAAGGGTAATCGAAAGTGTGTTGAATTCACTTTGCGTTACCCCGTTAAACATAAAATAGCGGAATATCATTTAAATTTTTAATTAATCGATAAAATGTTTTTAATATTCTTACGAAGCTCGATGTACCGCTTACCTACCTACATAATATTTGGGTTCTAATCTCCACTGGAGTATAACGGCAACTATTTTCTGTTAATGGTTTGTTCGAATGATTAAAAACAGAAAATAAAACGTAGTTTTTAAATGAGACAACAATGAATTGCAAAAATATTTTAGAAAAAAAAATGAGTAAAACGAAACCCTTAGGAAAAAGTTAGGTATGTCGTAGGTACATAAACGAAACCCGTAAGTGTTAAGTGTTTTGAATTAAAGCTCTAAAATGTATCATTTACCAGCCGGCCAATGACAAAAACGACTGTTGTTTTTATGTAGGGTAAAGATATCTTTTAACAATCGTGCTATACAACAATTGAATTATTAAAATATCGAAATGCAAAACTTAAAGAAACAACGATCGGTTAGCAACAATAACAACATTAATAACAACAGTAGCTCAACAACGCCCAACTGGCGTGTGACTACTGATTGGGAGGAAATTGAAAGTCCCAGTGGTGGTGGTGGATGGTCTTCTCGTTGCCGAAGCCCAGGATCAGTAGACCTGCGAGTATGATGCTCAGGAAGCACAGGGCGGCTTGCAGGTCGCGCCTCTTCTCCGTGTCCTCGGGGACCACTTGCTGGACGACTTTGGTGAACAGGCTGCACACGTTTGAGTGGCACAATCGGAACAGCTGACAGCTGAGTTCAGTGATGGACGGGTCGGCGGTGGACAGGTCGACGGCGCTAACGGTTCCCGATGGCCTGCAGCCGTTTTTGCCCTGGTCGTGGTGGTCGGAGGTGGGGGGTGAACGCGGTGAGGACGGAGGTTTGCTGCGTCGACGTGGTGGCGTGGGCGCGGCCAACACGCTGGCTCGGTCCTCGTCCGAATCCACTTCCGGGTACATGGACGACACTCGCGAAGACTGAACCGACGCGGCGTCGTCCTGCATATGCTGCTGAACGTGCGTGGTCATCGGGTCGTCTGCACATGCAGGCGCGGCTTGAACGGCGGCCGTGGCGTCCGGCTGCAGAGACGGATGTTGAGCCGCAACGGCGAATTGAGCGATCTTCAGACTAGATCCGGACATGTCGTCGACGGCCATTCGCTGACCGAGTATGTCGGCCACGATCATCCTGCCCACTTGCAACTCTTCGACGGTTATGCGTTGCGCGCGCACTGCAGCGACACCGCCTTCAGCAGCCGCGTCGGACACCATCGCGTAACCGTTGCAGCTGCAGTCGTCTGCTGCGGTTACTGACATGCCGGACGTCGGCCGGTCAACGTACTCGGTGACCTGGGACGACGACCGGGTTCTGGGTCGGTCAGTGGTGGAGGCGGTGGTGGTCAGCGTTTTTGGAGCCAGGTGTCGTGGCGTTGCTGCTGCTGTAGACTTCGACGGCCGGTCATAAGAATCGGCCGAATAGCAGGACCCGTCATCGCGATGGTCGTCCGACAAGTAATCATCAGCTGCTGGCGACGGATCGGTCTGAACGGCCACGGACACGTCGTCGGCGCAGGTAGCAACGGCGTTTTTGGCGGCAGATGCGAGCAGCGCACGAGAAACGTCGGCAAAAAAATCGTTAGACGATGTTGCAGACGTTTCTCGCCGATCTAAAAAAGGGACCAGGGCCGAATCAGTGTTTCTGCGCCGTTGGGGTTCGGGCGTGGCCATGTCGTCGGCCGCTCTCGACTTGCGCGGAGGTGGTGGCGGTGATGGCAACGGCCGAAGTTTCATCTTTTCGATCACGTCGCCCGAGCACAACGCCGCCGCCGCTTTGGCCGTCCCGTCGTTCCTGCCGTCGCCGTCGTCGTCGTCATGACGGTGGCGGCCACTGCCGTCGTCGGCCACGTCGCCATACTCGTGTTCGCTGACCGGTAACCGGCGCCGGAGCGGTCGAGACGGTCCCAGTGTGTTGTAGGCGCGCGCGGGTCTCGATGGCGGTGGTAGTTTAGCCGCGCTGTTAGTGTCTGCAGTCGTGGACGGCCGTGCATTCCTATCGCTGTAGCTGTACGACCTCGGTATGGTGAAAAATGCCCCAAACTCTTGGCTTTTGATCACGTCGTATGATTTTTTCCGTCTGTGCCGCATCGGTGACTGTGGCGGTAACAGTAGTGTCGCGGTGGATGGCGACGATTTGTCCACCGTCGCGTAACCCGCGACTGCGGAAGATGTCGTTGTCGTCGTCCGCGGCGGCGGTGGTCGTGGAGGCGTGGATCCCGCGGACCTCGCGGACGTACTACCGTTTACAGCGTAGGCGGCCGTTGCCGACCGCTCTTCAACGTCCGCGTCCACAGACAGCGACATCCGCGAACGGCGCAACGGTGGCGTCGGCACTCCTGCGCCGTTACCGTTGACCGCCCACGAAGGCCGGCCTCCATAATCAGCCACCGCCGATGAAATATCGTGGTCGGAACCGGCCAACGAAGTCCTAGACCGACGCATCGGCGCTTTTGGCACAGTCTCCGAAAAATTCATTGACGGCTGGAATCCCTGTGATGAAAACAAAAAATTGTTACATTTAAATACAATTTGTTAACTGTGTAGTATAAAAATCAAAGGGTGCTTTACTAAATATTTTTCCAGGCCCTAAACAAGTCTTCCAATAAAATACTATCCTCTACAAGTGGTACGGGCGTCCCATATATACGATTTCTAGGTAATCAGTGATAACCCATACCTTGAAATAACAAAATTACTTAATATATATTAAGTATTAACATACATTTATATCATAAAATAAGTACCTATTCCTATCAAAATTTAAAAAATTAACAATTCATTTCAACGGCCCCCTATTTTCCAGCCTCCCCCCCCCCCCCGAGGTCCTAATAACGTTTGACCACACAACAATATAATAATAATCATCGTGAATTATTTTTTAGCTAAAGTATATTTTTAACTTGTTTTGAGAGGAGAGTCAATTGACTGGATTAAGAAGCCATTTAAAAATGTTTTTTTTTAAATAAATGAGAAACACAAAATGGGATGAAATAATAAAACTATTCACTTGAGTTATACGATGGGTAAAAGCTTACAAAGATATGGAAAAACTAAACGATACGACCAACTTTGGTGGGTATGAATAAAATAAAATGCTAGAGAACTCACTTCAGCTGCATACTATGTCTATCTATGTTTCGAGTGCCCTCGTTATTGTGTAGCTGTGAAGATAATTGTAATATATATGATATATATATGTTATTAATTTTGAATTTAATGATTTATTGTTGTATACGAAAAACGATGCGAAATGAGCTAAGGAGAGGGATCAGCCTCTATTTCTTACTTTCTTAGGGCTACATTTATTGTTTATTCTATCATTATTTGTAATTACTTAATTCGATATACTGCAGGATAATCTCTATGAACCCCCTCCCCCAACCCCGAATTTTTTGTTTGTGTACTTGCCTAGTCACACCTAGTGGCGTATTTATGAATTTTTCATGGAGGGGGTCTAGCTAATTTTCCAAAACATTTAAGCCTTGGGCTCCGTTACAGAATATACTAATATATATTATTAGATGTTTGTCAGTGGCGTATATAGAAATAATTTTTGGGGTGGGCTATAGTAGACAGAAACTAGCAAGTGATCTATTACTTAGAGGCTACCATCTACTATATATTTAACAGTTTCTATAAAGTATAAATATATTCGTATTTGTTATTTTTCAACAGGCTATGAAATATTATAACTTATAACAGTACCTAATAAAATATATTGTTGTTCTATTTAAAAAGACTGTAATTTCGGGGGGGGGGGGCTACAACCTAATGTGCCCACCCCCTATATGCCACTGGGTCAGATGTACTTATAGTAGCGTTGCCTAGTACCTACCGTTGAATGTTGTGAATAGGTTCGAGTGGTATAAATAGCTTTAAATTAGTCTAATGATTTTGAAAATGTTATTGTGAATATAAATAATAATAATAATTGAGAAGTATTTAAGTCTGGTCAATATTTTTTATATTTTTTAATTTCAACAAAATATCTACTTATAACTAACTAAACCGTTTGAGAAAAAATCGTTATTTTTCGTTGAATTATCAAACTTTAATTTTATACGCTTATAAAAAATACCTACTATGAGTTAAATATAGTTAGATATTTTTAAACTGCTGTAAGAGAAACTTGTGTAGAACTATTAGTTCTTAATTTTATAAGCTTTTTAGTATTTTGACTGAAGTTCATAAATTATAAATGTGTTTGTAAAAAAAAAACGAAATCGAATTGTCGAAGAGGTGTTGCGTAATATTGCGTTCACAGGTTGTCATTAGTGTCATTTGTTAGTTTTCCTCAATTTTATTAATTTACAATAATTATTAGAAAAAGTCCTGATAATATCCTATGTGGCTATATCTGACCCGAAGTCCAAAGTTCAACTAAACAATAAATTATACCAGTAACCACCCTATATAGCTCTATGTAGATGATTGGTACAAATCTCCTGATTAAAAACTTGAAAACGGTAAAATAAAAGACATTGAAAAACCAATGTATTCTTTGCTCCTTTTGGAATCTAAATTTATAAAAATGTCAGCAAGAAAATAAAATAACAATTTACTTTTGACTTGTTTGTATTACACAAAATAATCTTAGATTTCTCTTATATTTTTGTAATTTTCTTAAAATTGTGCAAATTGTGCTTTTAAAAATTACATAAATATATAGGCATATGCAAACGCATATTTTATTAGAGTATTTACTTATAATACACATTTATTCACATTTCACGTGGTAGACGGTGAAGGTTAAAAAATCTAATTATATCTAATACTTAAAAGTAATACACGTCGTGTGTCGTGTATAGTGTCGATCAAATCGTATTGTGATTGGACATTCATTTCTGGCAGGTATCATGTAAAAGGTAAACCAAATTGCAACCGAGTATACCAAGAATTGACTAAAGCTCCACCTTGAAACCAATATGGCCGTAATAGTTAATAGTAAACACTAAACATATATAAATTTAATATACATATGGCTTATCGTAATAAATTAGAATTGATTGCAGCTTTTCGGTGATTTACGAGATATTTGTTTGATATTTATTTATTTGTTTAATTTTGTTTTCGGTAATTAATTAGGTGTTGGTATTTTGGTTTTCTATTTTACCACAATAAACGATTAACGTAAACAGTGTGTATCCTGTTAAATATGTCAGTCAAGCTTATTTGTTCAACACAACCACTCTTAGAATAAAATATAAGTAAAAAGTGTAGTCTGTGTTATATCGAGAAAACGTGGGCGTGTCTAGTGCAGAAATTTAAAAGTTATCTATGTAGTATGCGGTGTGTTACTATGTTATGTACAATGAATACTTACGATTTGTGACTGGCTTCTCTTTCTGGACAAATCAATCATCGACCTCGTGTCAAACGTGGAAAACTTGGACATGCGTTGTCTGGTCGGTGGTTTTGGCGGCATGTGTGCGACGGTGGAGGCAGCAGTCTGCCTGCCAGAAGTCCTCCAGGGCACTCCCGAAGGGAGCACTGGATTTTGCGACGGTTCAAACGTCTGACTGGTGATGATGTTCTCGGGCGTGTCGTCTTCCGGTTTCTTCAACGACCTAGTGCCGCCGAACGATTTCGGCATCGTGCTGAACCGATCAGCGACGTAAGATCGCTCGGTGTTCGCGTCGGTTACAGTGTGCCGGTTAGGTCTCCTCAGCGAATTGGTCCGCGACGGTCTAACCGGCGTGGCGATACCGCTACTGGTCTCGCGGTTATTTCTGGAGACCCCGCCGTTGCCGTTGTCGTTGTCGTTAACACCTTCCACGGACCGTGTCCGGTTCGACCGGAACACGTCTCTGATCTCCGACGACAGGTAATTGCTGATGTGCACGTCACCGCGACTCAGACCTTTCTCACGCAGGAAAAACTCATCAGAATCAATCTCCTCGATCACGCCCGCCCGGTGCTCGGACAAGCTCTTCGCGTCCTTCGATCGGCTGCAGTCGTCGCTCAGCGATATCACCTCCTGTAGATCGCTGTCTCCAAATTCGGCCAACGATTCCTTGGATACTTGCAGTGGTGGCTCGTCCAGCTCTTCTTCCACAGCCAGCGTGGCAGTCTGTTCTTCCGTCGGAGCCGGTGTTGACTCTTTGTGTGACCGAAAGAAGCGCCGATGGAAAGAGTCCTTCCGCTTGTAGTTATTCGATTCTGGCTCTCCTCCGTCGGATGATGGTGGTGGCGTTTTTGCTTTATTCGCCGCGTTGGTTTTCCTGCGTTTCGAAAATATTCTCGGGTAAGTACCGAAATCCATTATCCGGGGTTTTGGACTGTCCGGCTTCGACACTTTTGACGCGTCGGACCAAGTGCGGGGCCGGAAACCCGGTATAGATAGCCGGGAGCCACCGATTTTTATGGATTTTGACGGTTTCGGAGATTCCGATGACGTCCTAGACAATCCAAAACGTGGCAGAGAGAACCGACCACTCTTCGTCTCTTCTCGAACGCTCTTCGTCTCGTCCGTACTAGATTCGTTCGGGTCCGCGGATCTCCGGGAGAAGTGTCCAAAGGCCGTGGAGAAGTTCACTTTGGGTGCATTGAATGTGAACTTTTTCGGCAGAGTGGCGAACTGGCCGAACTTGCGGCGGGGCTTTTCGCTGTTGGGCGTGTCCATGACTATTTTTTGCTTGGGCTTCCGTTTGGTCACCCCTTGCAACTTGGAGCGCAGTATGTCTGCTTTGACTTTGACTTTTTGCTGGAACACCTTCATGCGCGTGTTACCGGACTCTACATCGCCCATGGACGAGTTTTCGTTTTCACCCTCATAAATCGATTCGTCGGATCTTACATTTTTTTTATCAACATTTCCATCGTCGTCGTCATTGTCCTCTTCTCCGTCGTCGTCTTCTTCGTCGTCGTCGTTGTCATCGTCGTCATCGTTTTCATCGTCTTCGTCGTCTTCTTTCTCTCTGTTTGGTCGTCGTTGTCGATGTTGTTGTTGTTCGCTTTCGGGTTCCGAACCCGTGTCGTCAGCCATTACGAGTTCTTCCGTCAATGGTATGCGTAGAAAATGACGGTTATCGTCTTTTAACGGATTCACGACGGGCGGAGATATCCGATCAGTGCTGGCTGCTGGCGTCACAGGTTCGTATACGTGATCCCTGAAAAAAAATAATGTAATGTTATCAAAAACGGATCGGGCCAAACATATTTTGAATATTTGCCTCAGAAATAATGGCTGATTCACGTGTGAACGGGCGCCGGAAAAAAACCGGCGTAACGACAGAAGGGTTAAATTTATTTATTATTTGGCGACAATAACAGAGACAGAGGATTCGACATGCCAAGAATCCTCTCGTGAGAGAGCGAAAACTTATTTATAGGTGTCTGTTGGTCCGGAGCTAAAAGTAGACGTAGAGACGTAGAGTGGTTAGGATCGGCCGTGTACCTATATAGTGTATATACTATACAGTATACAGTAAAATATTTTTATTTTTTTTGTTAATTTATTCATTTAACGGACTATAAAATATTTAAAATTGACGTACCAAGGCGAGATAACATTACGTTCAACGTAAAAAACGTAAAAAAATCGTAAATTATATACCTACATATTATAGTTTAAATTCATTGTTTTATTGATATCGTAGTACGCAAAATATATTATACAATGGGTTCGTAATAAATGTAATGATATAGCTATAAAAAAAAATGTGTACTAAAACCGCTAGATTTAGAGCTGTACAATTATACTCATTAATTATACTTTTACATATTGGTATTATAAGATAATATATACACCTAAATATTATAACAACACAATTTTTAACCAAGCATTAATTATTTAGTAATTTCATTATTATATTACATTGTATTGTATTATAATACAGGGAATTTAAATATTTCTCTTATTTTTGGTTCGTTAGATGTGTCAGATAAATTTAATGATGTTTTTGTATAACATACTCACCCCATGCCTGGTGTCCTATATTAAATCATGCAGTACAAAATATGTTCAAGTTAATTACGAATTCGACGACAGTGTGGCTGGCATCTTTGGAGGAAATATTATTCGTTGTTCAATGGTGTCCGCGGAAGACCAGCGGCCGCAAATGACTTCCGGACTACACTGAATCGTCGTAAGACTATACTACATTCCCCGGTTTCGAAATCGCCACCACGCGCTACACAATCGCGCTCGATTATACGCCGAGAGAAAAATCGAAATTGCCGCAACGGTTGCCAAATGTGTTTTGGCCGTCCGGCATAACCCGAATATTCAGACTAGAAGAGTGTTCGTTATTTTTTTTTCACTACCAAGTTCCAACTAATATCATCTCTGGGCCAATATATATAGTTGAGATTTTTGTCATTTTACATAGCCAAATGGTACACATGTACCGCGCAGTCTGCTGCAGGTATTTAAATAATATAATATATATAATGGTCGTGCGAGTGTCAATGCACTCCGTCTTGTATGCGTAATTAATTGAAATATATCGAGATCGTAATAATTTACCCACGTTATACTTACCTACATGGCTACATGTTATTATAATGATGTACACGAAATCGATAAGTTTATTCGATACAGGCGAATAGGTATGTTAGAAAAAATAAAATTGTCATTAGTACATAATATATTATTATAATATCGTTATTAGATCATGCATTATTGTCATAAACATCCGGCGAAGACGTCAGCTGTATACAGCTATAATATAATATAATAGGACATACGAGTAGCGAGTAGTAGTCTATAGTAAGACAGGAAACGCGAATAATAGCCTAAAAACTATTGCTTCTTGAATATAAAATACAATTCAAAAATATATTTTTAAGTAGGTATAAAAAATATAATATAAATTCTCTTTGTGGTATAGTAAACAGTATACAATTTGTAAACAAAAAAAAATTATATATATATGTATATACAAATATACAGTATACAGTATACACGTACCACATGCGACATGCGTTAGGATTGGTGATCGTATGAAATGTTTATGGAAATTATAATATTGTATAATAATTATTATTAGGTATAAGTATAGGTAGGCAATATTATTATGTTTATCTATGAATTCTCGTCATTAACACTTAAAAGCGAATCATATCGATGTGTCGTCATTATTATTATCATCAAACAATTGTTTAGACATTTATACACGCAACAATATTATTAGATCCACGACCAGTGCCGAATACTTGGCGAGTTGTCGGCCGTCACTGCAGACTGCACGTAGGTAGGGACATACAACAAACGCGTTATTTAAATTATATAGGTATATAGTTTCTGTCAATTTCATCGGAAATCGAATTTTATTTTCGATTTGACGTTGTTTTTTTTTTTTTTTTTTTTAACGAAACGCCTACGACAACAGCTATAGGCGATAGCGACGAACGCGTTGGCACACATATTTTGACATCTCGACTATGGCGTGCATACATTAAATTATTATACAGCAGTTGCGGTATATACCTATACGTAGCTGGTATCTATAGATTGTATATTATTTGTTTTCCATTAAAACCATAAGCTGCAAACGTACTTTGTTAACGGGTCGTCGACGGCGTGACTGACGCCTGCACACGGTGCATACTTGCCTTTCATACTTCACCCAGGTGTTTTCGTCGAAAGGTGGTTTGTTGAGATGCGTCCACGGGTACCCGCCCACCGACCGTTTTCTCCTCACCTCCTCCCAGTGATAGGTGGCCGGCGGGACTGGCGGTGCATCGGGAGTCGTCGACCTGTCCGTGGTAGATCTGCTGCACACCGAAGTAGATCTGCCCGATGTAGACCGGCCCGGGGTAGATCTGCGCGAAGTAGACCTGCACGGTGTGGACCTGGTCGACGGAGACCTGCCTGGCCGGTTCAGCGTCGAATAGTACGGCCCGTCCCTGTCGCAGGACACTGATTTACGCGAACCTAATATAAAATATTACTCAAATATAATATAGTGTATAATGAAACGCCCTGTGTGCGACGAGTGGATTGCTGAGTCCGATAACGAACAAAATAATTTAATGCGATTGAAAATTTAAAGCCGCTGTAGCGTATATTATATCAAAACATTTTACGGCTGGTGGCAAGTATAAGTACCATTCATCTCGTATGGTACCAACCTATATTACCACTATAATTAATGTATTAACGTAATATTATACGTTATATTCTATCCATACGTAATAATAATCACTCTGTTAAAAGTGTATTTATTTATGGATTTAAAATCTAAAATCTGGATAATATATGACCTAAGTATTTTACAACGGAAAAATTTAATTTTTATATTCACGAATGTTGTTTTTTCAATTTTGTAAAGTATTTTAATTAAGTAATAACTATTAAAAAACACACGTTAAAAGTGTTGACACCCCTAAACATTATCCCCCGACTTAACTAGGCCATTTTCCATCCCTTATTGGGGCACTGGATTAAAGCATTTATCGTGAATTTTTTTCAGTACCAACATCGATAAAATTAATGAATACAATAAAAACTAAAACAATTTCATTTGTATTTAAGTCCGTGACATTAGATTAGTATATAAAAGACAATTTATCTAAAAATAACCGCTATATATGAAAAGCCATAATTTATTACAACCAATATTACATGGAATTAACACATTCGATATGTAGGTACTAAAATTCAATTTTCTCCTAAAAAAAATCAAAAAAAACCACTTCTAGAAGCCACTTTGAAATAATCGGTACCAATCTTTCGTATGTTAAAAAAAATTCTATCTAATATATTAAAATATCTTCCAATAAATTCATTCAAGAAATAAATTTTGTTGTGATTATAACTTATAAGAGTTTCCTGATGAATTAATAATATACCTAGTAATACACTTTCATTTAAGATAATTTAATATTCAATCATGTACTGTGTATTATTTCTACAGTTTGGTTTAGATACATGAGTCGTCTCAGTGGGGTCCTGCAGTGTTCATATTTATTATGTATGTGCAATTCAATTCAATTATATTAATTACAGATATGTGCTTGTATACAATATGTCCCAAACGTCCAGTACCACCCTAAGTGTCTCTGCGAGACTGCATCACGTCAATATGTTATTATGTTATATAGATATACAATATTCAAATGCTTTTTTTTCAACAGAAATCTATAAGAAAATTACAATTGGTTTGTATACATTTCTTATAGCTCATACCTACAACTGTTGAATAACGAATCTTAGATAAGGCCTAACCTATTGATTTGCCAGTGATTCACGGAGACGCTTTTGGGATACACTGCGTATAGTGATTATGCATATCATATATATTATATACGTATAGTATTATAGGTACAGACCTGGTTCTTCCATCAGTTCCATCGTTACACGTCACGCGATGAGACTTACGCGATGACGGGTCCAGAAACGAGTATCATTCGCACAGCTTTTTTCGCTTTATCCGTTTCAACAAGCACTAGTTTTTTTATTTTTATTGTATTTTTACAGACTTTGTCGTTTGGCTTTGACGACTAAGTTGACGCGCACACGAGTCGGATCTCGCGCATCGGAGGCGGAAAACCGTTTGTGTGCGTGCATGCAGCTCGTTTACGACGTGGTCCCGGCGCTCAGACATGTTTGGGCAGCGTCCAATTTCGTCAATTAAAAATAAACTCGACCCTTTGGATTTGTCATATCGCGGAGTGGCCCATATCTTTCACTTTTTTCTTCTTGGTTTTCCGACCGCCGTCGTTATGTAACGGTCGAAATCTTAACGTTTTCTCTATCTATGTCTATCCCTCTCTCCCCAGTCCCCACCCTCATAATAACGTAACACGATGATAAATAATATCTGAATGCAACGGCCGAATATTGTTATCCAAACAAAATTCTAAAATTCTATATTGACTTTTTATAAACAGAACATCGGACAAGCGCATTGCATTTTTCTGAGAAATATATATAAAAGAAACAGTTTTCGGCCGATTTATTGAGTGTATATAGTAAACAATTGCATATAGCACTTCAAACATTAAATTATATATATGCGAGTAGTACGTCATACTCATTACCCAAGCATGTACATCAGCAGTACTTGCACGGTACGCGTAAATCGTACTCTTCTCCATGAAGTATAGGTAGGTACAACAAAATTATACAGGGATTACAAGAAACAGTATACAGAAACAATAGTAATTTATAATAATAATGACGATAAAACACTTATATAGTAAAACTAAATTAGGGTACTTGGTTTTTATTAAGCAGCAATGTTTTTTTTTTTTTTAAACCAAGTAGTTTTATAATATAAATAGATTAATGAATTTTATAAAAAATACTGTACTTTATTTCGCTAACAATTTGTATATAATGCAATTTTAAGAGATTTTTCGTAGTACAAAATGGAAGATTTGGAAATTGATTTATTAATTTAGAAAAAAATTAAACTATTTATTAATAGAAATTAGAATTTAAAAAAAAAGAAAAGTGTTACAGGTTTTTTTCAAATTTAATTGGTACACATAACTTATATAATAATATAACATTGTAGTTTGGTACTTTTATTGACGTATATAAACATTATAGGCTTCCTTAGAGCTTATATACGTTTATTGTACTTTCGATCGAACGTATTTTGATTAAACCATAACACATTATTAAGTTTCAAATATATTACGATGGAGTTAAATAGTTTTTAACAGATTATATGAACAAATAAATAAGCCATTAGGGCCTAAACAAAGAAAATAATAATCATATATTATTTATGTAACATAATATAATATACATTGTGATTCACCAAGCATGTCCACCCCCTTTTCTTTTTTACATAATACATAATGCAGTTATTCATCTGATTTTTTGAAATTTTTTGAAAGACCGTATTTATATTCTTTGAATACCTACTTCAAATTTGTATACCACATAGATAAGAAGTTTTCTTTGGAAATTAAAATTTCTGTTTTTTTTTTCAACAATAACCCTTGTTTTACATTAAATTATTCAAAAGACATTTTTTTTTTTTGATGATTTTGATGTAAATTAAAATTCAGACGAGACTTCTAGTCTTCTAGACTTCTAGTCCTTAATATTAATGGTTTTACAAAAATACAAAATAGATGTCATGTTGAAACTAGTGTTTACTATACTCAGACTGTTTTAAAAAAAATTTAAATTTTGTTAGATTAATATAAATTACTATAATTTTAAAATCACCATAGTCCCCATATTTTCCAAACCTATTATCATTAGCACCTATAAACTAAATGTTTAATAGCTCGGAATCTATAAAATTTTGATTTTGGTACATCAAAATTCTCAAAAAATTATCTGCTGAATAATTTAAATAAATAAAGGTGAACCTTTTGAGAACTATGGTTCTCATTTGAAAAACAGAAGTTTGATGACACTGACATATGAAATTCCTTAAATGGTAAAAACACAATATAAAGTATTAAAAAATATGGTCTTGAAGCATATTCAAAAATTCAAAAATTCAGATTTTGAATAATCTCATCATTAAAGAAAAAAGCAGTGGGGCCATCTTTGGCGAAACACCCTGTATACATATAAACATATATTGTATAAATATATATATTATATCTTAGATATTTTATTAGTATTTTATTTTTTAATATAATATATATGTATATGCATATATTTATACATAAACAAATATCGTATAAATATATAAATATACATATAAATATTATATTAATTAATCTAGATACTACTATTTAACTGAACGTATATACCTAATATGTAGAACAAATTTCGAACTCCGGTTAATAGAAACAATACAATTAATATATGTGAGATAAACATCTATAAACTAGACGAATATCGCATCGCCACATTTTACGTACGTTTGGTCGAAATCAAGATTTTTAAACAGATTTAAATATCGTTGACTTGCATCATATATCCGAACAATTTTCACACAATATGCAGGTATTATAGTTCACACTCGGATTTCACGACTTTGTACAATATTTATAGAAACATAATATTATATAATAATATGGTATACTACATACTATGACGTATTATAATAAAATAACAACAATAATAATAATAATAATAATTATTATTTTTATACTGGAAGAAGTTGACGACCGCCGAGCAATATAATAATAATAGTGGGTCGTGGGGATCATTCGAAGTTTTCGAAATGTGACAAAACGTCCAAGTGTTTGGCCAACTCTCTTACGTATTTCTTCAGAGATATTTCGTCTAAAAAGCTGGCCAAAGGCAATGGCGGTTGACACCGCGGAAGATACTGTTCTCCCTAAAACAGATAAAATTGTTATAAGTTAGTACGCCTATTACACAATCTTTAATATAGGCAATAAATGTAAAAAAAAGTGTAACGAATCGTGTAAAATAACGACTCCAAATATTATCCCTCGTCCCAAACGGACATTGATCAATTTACCAGATAATTCGTGTAGAAAACCTGTCTTTTTATTTTATAAAGATATTCGGTATTTATTTGGATGGTAATCGGAAAAATGTATAATAATTAATAAATAATAATAATATGTTATAACTTACATATTTGTATGTTAGAGTCTTAGAGATAGTAGAAATAACAGTACCTACTAAATCAACTCGTAAAATTACCACGGCTATGGATTTAAAAAATCTTTAAAATCTACTTATAATGGCTTTCAAGTGTTATTCTTGTTAATGCGTAAAAGCTATGGAATCAAGTTCCTACGGTCGAAATTCGTATTAAATTATTATTATTTATTACTTATTAGGTACTTGTGCAATGTGCAAACTGCAATGTTCATGGTCGAAAACGTATGAAGCATATTTGAGCATAAAATACACTCACTATTATGTAACTGCATGTTTTTTTTGATTTGTTTCAATATTTATTAGACTTATACGTCCAAAGACAAATTATTTTTAGAAGTTGTTGCTGAACCAGTGGTAATCAATGAACACAGAATACCACTTAAAATAATAAAGTTATCATACAAACAAGAATATAAACAACATTGTCTAGGCGAAGATGTATTCATAATATACTTTTATTATTATTTATGGATAATTTGAATAAAAAAGTAATTTTGTGAATTTACATAGTACATGACGTATACACACTGACGTATACATTTTCGATAGTTATACTCAGTTATAGTACTTTGAAGTGCGTATTATGCGTATTTAATAAAAGTGGAAAACAAATATACATATAATATAAGTGAAATAAGATTTTAGGGAAACTGAATATTTGTTTAATAAACATTCCAATATATTTTAAAATGATTTACACATTTTCAGAAACTCTTGGGATTACGCATATTCCTACGTTGCTCTCAAAAGTTAATATACATTTATGTGTTTGGTACATTCAAAAATAGCACATCTCACTATCGCAAACCGTTTCCACAATGCGTATAATTTGTAGATACTTTTTATGCCAATGTCTAAATTAAAACATATTTAATGTACGAGTTGTTGTATGCAAATATTATCGTGTGTGGTATATGTAATATTAAATAAATATTAATATCCTCCTCTTTAAATTTTTAACATTTTAATATAAAAGCCAAAAGGTATAGTAATAAATTATGGGTACATCTAACTTGGTATATAGTGTTAATTGTTATTTGTTAACGAAAAACCATAATACGTGACACGAGCGTTAACTCAATTAATACAATGTATAATCATACATTTTGTTATTTATATTATTATAATTTATGACGAATGATGATAAATAAAAATAACAATAATATAATCGTTAACTCACAACGAATGCTCGATGATGACGAAGTACAACGTGGCAAAAGACGTACCGCAATAATAATAACCGTAAAAAGTCGTCACCGAAGAACTGTATGTAAGACACGTCTGAAAAAATAACATTAACAACGTTTATACATCAAATAATAGTTATACGAAACAATTGTTTATGGGACCTTGTATTTTTTGTATCTCGTTTTATTTACCTGGTTTCACTTTGCTGGTAAACAGACGGCTAGCTTCCGTGATGAACCTATCTACGTACGAATTGGCCCTCTCCCACAAATGCATTTTAACCGTTAGGATATTACATATGAGACAGAATGCAGTCAAAGGGCTATGCAAGAACAACGTGAACAAACTTCCGTTGTGCTGTAGTTGTTCTGTTGGATAAAAAAACACATAGTCTAATAAGAACCACACACTTGTATAAAATATGTATTAGGTATGTATAAATATATATTTAAATTAAACAACATAATAATATAATATAAAAGCTGTAATATAAGGCAGTTTAATTTAAAGACAAATAATATACTGATGTTTACAATTTGATGTATTTCTCAGAGGTGGATCCAGTGGGGGGAAAAAGGGGCATCCCCCAATAACCATAGTTTCCCTATGTTTTACACCGTGCTTAGCTAATTTTGTAGCCAGTTTTTGTACTTTTTATACTTTTGCCCTCCCATGTCCCCTCAAAATTAAGCCATGGGTCCGCCACTGGTATTTCTAGAGACTATCTTGTGTACCAACCTATGTATTTTGTGAATTGTTTTTTTTTGATTATTCAGACATTAATATTTTCAACCGTAAACTAGTGAAAATCTAAACAATACCTGTAGCAACAGGATTCTAAATAATAGTCTAGCTAAGTTATAGTACAGTTAAAAACTATTATTTTGGCAGGTATATAGATAAAAAATATAAGTTGGGAAAAAGTGGGGAGTTTTGTCGTTAAAAATATAATGAAGAATTGTTTTCGTTTATTATTTTTTTAAGTATTAAATAAAAAGAGTATAATGTATAAATGATTCTGATGTGTTGTTTGAAAAGTCAAAAATCACAATTTTTTTGTGTCAATAATCACATTTTGGAGCATCTATAGTAAAAATGTTTCAACCTTTGACTTTGAGGGTGGATTTTTACAGATAATTATATCTATTTGTTACTTTAAGGGGGGGGGGGTGAATTGGTCAAAACTAAAAAAAGTATAGTAGGTACTTCTCAAATTAATCAGGAAAAATAAAAAATAAAGTTTTAGGAAACAAACATTTTTTATGCCCTACTAAATGTTAAAATCTTGTTTTTTTTGTTAAAATTCGAAAATAACCAACTTAGATACTTAAACATCATCTACTAAACATTTAACATGATATCATTTTCAAAATATTTAGGTGCTTTTTTTGGTATTTATTGTCATTCATTTAATATTTTCGACTTGTTTAAACTATTATCTATTTCAGTATCATACAATTTTTGTTAGTTAGTAAAAAAAACTTTAAAATATAAAACAAATCGCCTCAAGTTTTTTTTTACTAAAAAAAATATTGAGTTTTTATGATTATAAATCCAAATACATTTTTTATGAGCGATTGAAGTTCATAATTCGACAACATTAGATATTTAAGCGAACAATAAGGATTTATCATCAAACGATTCAAACGATATTTAAAATAGCCATATACTATACAGGTATTTTCTTAATATTCAAAAAATATTAATCGTAGTAATTAAAATATTCCACTATATTACTTAATTTATCATTTTCTATAAAAAATGGAATTTTCTAAATTTTTACTGTAATTTTAAGGTTCTAAATTTTAGACAATTTTTTTAACTAAAAATAACATTGGTGCACGAAAATAGCAATATTTGTTTTGTTGACAGTTCAGAATAATGTCTTAAGAATTTTGATATCTCATTAACCAATGCTCATTATCTATATTTGTTCATAAATCCATTTTTTATAGAAATATTATTATATTATTACTATGTTATTATTTATTATTATAATATCATTCTTCCGACCGTGAAGTTTATCCGGCAACTCCTGGGGAGACATGAGCACGACGAACGGATGACCGAAATACCTCGGTATGTATTGAAAGGCAAAACTATTATCGGAATCAATAATAACGAACAATGGTTTTCTAGTGAACGGGTAAAGATCTCCTGGATATAAGCTATAGAAAGAATAAAAAAATTAATATATTTTTGAGTTTTTACAACCTATAATATTTTGAGTTAGAACACTATTCCAAATTCTTACCAGTGGATTTCTTTTACATGTACACCTTTTTTATTGGTCAGTTCCATTTCTCGTTTGCTACTTGCCATGACTCCTCCACAATCGTAACCCACTGAACAATAATTGTCTATTAGGTTGTAACTACATTTCAAATATATTATGCACGAAAAACATTCTAAAGGTTATAGTCATGACAAAATAGATAGGCGTCATCATGTTCTTTGATACGCATCCTCCGCTCTTAACTTCACTTATATCGTAGTTCTCCACTTCTTATTGGCTGTCAATCATATACATACATTATACATATATATAACATAGAAAAAAAATTAACCAATCAGAAGTAGAGAACTACGACATGGGCTGGAGGTGAAGGAGATGCACATACTGAAAAAAAACTATTACAACTTTGATGATACCTATCTATTCACTATTGTGTCATGGTTATAAGTACCTACTGATATATTATAATTTATATTATCTAGGTACCTATGTACGAAATATTCAAGATATGTCTTTTATACCTATAGACACCTACTGACATGTATTTAACTTATAAATATTTTACTTACAGTCATTTACGTGTTTCGAGGTTTGAAAGCATCCATCTGCCGAAACGTACATGAGTAGCACGCCATTTGCAGGGAGCTCTTTAAACCCTTTAATTAAAAATAATAAATTAAACATGAGAACAAATAAAATAAAATTGGTGTGTTTAAACCTGTGGCTAAAAACATCATTATTTGAGTAATAGTTGGTTTATAAAGTATATATTTGTGAGGATTTTCTCTTCTTGAACTATTCACGTCATGATTTGCCATCATCGGGTACGCTAAGGTTTTATTACTGGTTATCGAGTAACTTTTTTCCTATAAAATAAATTGAAATGATTTAGTCAATAGTCATACCAAGATATAAATATATTATATATTATTAATATTCAAACGTTTATAATACGTATAGGCTATACATTATAAATTATAATTTATCATAGGAGCAAATAGCCCATTTTTTTTTTTGGGGGGGGGGGGTGGGGGGTTAAAGCACCCTCCTATAATATTTTCTAAAAATGTAAAGTAGTTAGTACTAAGTACTGATTAACAATATAATATTTTATAGACTAAAACATTTAATATATTCCGTTTTCCCGATCACATGTAAGTATGTGGTATCGTATACAGAGCAGAATGTACCATCATGTATTGTTTTAATTTAAAACAAATTTAATCAATGTTACATTTGATCGGGATAACTTACAAATGAAGCTCTTGAAGGAGGATCGGATACGTGATTAACTTCGTCTCGGTTTTTTTCCCTCTCTAGCGTCTGCATCATTCGGAACATGTCTATCGTCATTTCGCTGAACTTGACCTACAGTAAAATTGACAGTTGTATTGTTATACATAATTATAATTGTTGATCGCATTCCATCATATTTCATATTTGTACAACATTATTATATTTATTATGCATCATGTCCGTGCGTTTATAGTATAATATATTATTCGATGTTTTTCCCACCTGTTCCGACGCGTTTCCTATAAGTATGATTTCTTGCAACGAGAGATTCATCATCGTGGATTTTTCTACCGGTGGCGTAGTCAACGGTGTTAACCTGTAAGAATAATTGGTAGGTACCTATATAATATAAAATAATATGTAGCACTGCAAAAGTTTCTTTTTATTGCATATATGCGTGTCAAACAAGTATAAGGAAAACGAATCATGCGTTAACGCTTTTGTACGTTGTATGGTATCATTTGCGGTGTAGCGAACACGAAAAATATATTGAATGTTGGCTGTTGGCTGTTGACAGAGGGAAATTGAACGGGTAGGAAAGAGACCGCAGACATGTACTGCAGCCAATATTCACATACCTACAATGCATAGGCGTGAGCTGGGGGTATTCTCTCCAAAGAACTCCAAGAAAAAGCTCATTATATTTTATCCCCTTGAAGCCTGAAGGGCTCTTTTTCTTAGAGAATTCGATATTAACTCATATTTTAAAATGCCTTCGGAATAGTTTTACGTCTTGTCGATTTATGTTGTTTTCAAATTTGTTACCAAAAAGTCGTTATTATTATTTTTTTTTTTATTACTGATCGTGAAAGCCCGGCAACTATGAACATTAGCTGTTTGTTTTTGGTTTGTAGGGGAGGAAATTGTAGGTTAGAACACACGTGTGTTTGTTTTTGCAGAATTTTTGATTTGGGCACCCGTAGGTATGCCCGGGTTGGGGATGGAGGCACTTGTTCCCCGGACACCGTGACTTGCCCGAAGCAAAATGCTGTCCATGGTCGAGGTATCGAACCGGCGTCGGTGTGCGTCGCAACCGACACTTTAGTCCACTCGCCTACTCCGTCCCCAAAAGTCGTTATTTATCAGCGATTTTAGTATCATTTTAATTTTGGTAGGTACCTACTTTGATAGTTCTTTTTGTTATGATAATATTTTTATTTCCAACAATGAGTGACAATAGTGAAATATACAAGAAATATTTAAAATAGTCGGACCATCGCTAAAGCTATAGGGCTGTGATAAATAAGATAATATAGTAAAATTACATATTGGATTAATTAAAGTAGTAGACTATTAAATTCTTTAAAATTATTGAAAGAATTTATATTTATTCCGGGTTCTTATCAGCTATTACATACGCATATGCGTCATGTTCATATGGTGGTACGGTTTATAAGTTTTAATTTTAAATTTCAAAGAAAACACTTGTGCCCGTAAAAAGACGACAGTATAGTATATTATATAGTATACGAAGTACGAATACCCAAAGGCTATTGTGCAGTATCGCGAATATAAGGAACATAGGTTATAATAATATATAGGAACATATATTATTCGACAATGAATAAAGCCGGGTTCACACTACACCGTGTCGTGTAAAATAATCACAGTGACAAAAGGATACCGCATAGTTGAATAAATTCAACTTTTGACAGTGTGGTTACAATTATGTGCGGAAAAGTGATAAGTAAAAAAAATAATGTTATGTTATCACCATGGTACAATATATTCATATCATTGTTACCTATTGCATTTTGGTATAAACATGAAAACGAGAAACAACACGTCACGGTTTAGTGTGAACCCAACTTAAGTATGATATTATATTATGTTGTGTAGTAAATTGTGTTGTTTATAATTATATTGTTGTATTGTTTACCTGTGTGAAAGTATGACATTGCTCTGGTCAGCGTGTAAAACGTTTACAATGCTGTCGGCTTTTACGAATGTCTTGATTTCTTCCAACACCAAAGACCATTCCAACTGATCGTCCGGTTCGTACGTACTCGTATAGTCTACGATTTGCTTGTCGAGCTCCTAAGTACATAAAATAGTACACAGTCACGGATTTATAAGAAAAATATAGGTAAGAAAAATGCGTGTAAGTAAAAAATAAAAACAAAACGATGCTATTCAATGAAAATGTTATCGATTTTTTTCTCTTCGTTATTTCGTATGGTTAAAGAGGAAACGATACTGAGTGCTGACTCAGAATAATTATAATATATTTCATATTAATGAAAATTATCGCTTTATTATACGTACAGCCAATAATTCACGAATGGCCCCCACTCTTCTTAGCAACAGACACACCACAATAAACCTAGCGTAGTACCTCAGTTTTTTTACCATTAGATCAGACCTGAAACAAAAAATCATAAATTAACATCTACCACTAAACATTACGATACAAAAACGGCTTTAAACATAAAATATAATAATACGATAAGAAGGTGCATATTATTATTAAATGTATTATGGCCATCAGGATATAGGCATATAGCATTATATATTTAATTGTTGATATTATACTCTAAATAATAAACCTGAACATTAAAACACTGGTATATATTGAAAATGAACCATTCCATTTACAGTACAGTTGACATTAAAACTATAACTATAATAAAGGTTCGAGTATAAGTATACTTTCATAGTTTCACGGATAATCAAAGGCTGTATTTAGTTCTCTCAAACAGTATATGGTAACTATACATTTTCATTTAATATCTCAGTGTCTCAAAGTGGTAATTTATTTTAATGTTTACATTAAATAAAATGGTATTTATCCATACAGAAGGTAAAACATTAAATTGTAAAGATTAAATTTTAAATATGTTGAAAATAACATCAATTTTTAAGTTATTTATCGACCCTCTAAACATAATTTTTGCTACACAATATTATATTGAAAAAAAATAGTGACTGTTCAAACCTTAAATCAAAAGTTTATTTAAGACATGGCTAAAATGTATAAGCTTGTATTTGGAATATAGATAGTAATTCAGTCGTTCGGGCCAATACAAAACGATGTGTTTTCATATCAATATATGTCTAGTTACGATGGATAAGTTATAAATATAATATTAGCTACAGGTATTGTAGGAACTTAATATTACTTTAAATGTCAGTAGGTATTTTAATGGGTAAAAATAATGAAATAAAAGATTAATATACTCATAATAGTGTTTAAATTTATTTTGTCAATGCATTTATTATAGGTATATACTAAATTGTAACTTTTAATTCGAAGATATAAATATTATAATTAAATTATCAAAACAATCGCTGTTAATAATTGTCAGTTTATTTATTTTTAACTTACCTATCTTCCTGAGATACTCGAGAATAGTATTGTCTTCCTCTTATCGCCGAATAGAACGAATACGCTTCATTCAAATTGTTCGTATCGCTGGTTCTAAGGCTAAAACAAATTATTTAATTGCATTTAAATTACACCATATACACCTAATGGAGTGATGAATATAATAATATTGAGTAAGTAAATGTGAGGATTTTGTGCGTACCTATTTATATAATATAATTTTGAAATGTGTTAAATTAAAATTTACATGGATCTTGTGTAATGAAAACTTGTATTATACAATGACCAAAGAGTTTTTAATCGATAAGTGAATTGTGAAAAAAAAATAGGCCCGTCACGCTCGAAAGACATGCCACGATACTATTGTTTTATACTTGAAAACTATACCCCCAATCCCTTAAAACTTCCTCTAAATAAAAAAAAAAACTATGTACAGGGTGTAATAGAAACGGCTGATAGATTTAATTAACCAACTATTGAATAACTTTTATTTTTATAAATATCTATGTTT
Organism: Macrosiphum euphorbiae; assembly: GCA_949089665.1. Classification (NCBI taxonomy): domain Eukaryota; kingdom Metazoa; phylum Arthropoda; class Insecta; order Hemiptera; family Aphididae; genus Macrosiphum; species Macrosiphum euphorbiae. The sequence goes on from CARXXK010000001.1 coordinate 133,116,255, forward strand.
TAAATACTTTTTTTAAAATTAGATATTATATTACGACTGTTGTTATTAATAAATTAAAAAAAAATTTTATATTGCGTAGAACAAAAGCAATGGCTTAATGACATATTTGGTTCACTACGTGTGTCAGTTATTTCTGTTACACCCTGTATATATAAGCCGACAAGTCCAAGTATGACCGCGTTTGCATCGATTTTACGCATTATGTAAAATAAGCTATATAATGGAGTGACTGCCATACATTATAATAGGGTACCTATATATATAAATATATATACACACGCGTAATAGTGTAAAATGGTAGTTTTTTTCCCCGAGATCACGTTCACAAGTGGATAATATAATTAAAACCCTTGACCGATAATTTATAAGGATAACCCGAAAAAACACTTAAAACCAGCTCGAGTAAAACACAGCAGCGTCGAATTCGAAATTAATTTAGTTTGCCCGTTTGCCATTTAGGGGCTGTCGTCGCTTGGTTCGTTGGCTTTTGTACGAATTTTTTTTATCTTTACACCACGTTAAGTATGTAGAAGGGATCAATATAGTTATGGGCTCATCGGATAGTGTGGCATTTTTATGCCTGACTGAAGAATATGAATATACTCACTAGTAATGATAATACAGTTGACCTATTTTCGAGGCTATTTCACCTATTTGCCATCGCTTTAAGCCATACTTTGTATCCAACACTTGTCTGAAACAAAACAATTCAACATTAGATTATACTGAACATTTTCGATTTTATGGATTTGGTCGTGCTAGTATTTTTCGAGAAAAATGTTTTATTAGGTTTGGAGGTATATAATTACTTGGTCAGGTAAATATGTTCTCATTGTACATTATTATTTTAAGTACCTGCGTTAATTATTCAATTTATTTATAATATGTTGGAAAAATAATAATATTGTTATTTAAGCTCGACTATATACAGTTTGTTGGGTACCGTAATGATGTAAAAATATCAAATTAAAATAGTTCCCCACATCTAAACATTATGAGTTAAGTTTCATTTATGTGTAAACTACGGCGAGTAAATATTATAAACGATCAATAAAATATAGTAAATAGAAAAAAACATTGATTAAGTTTTTCATTTATAGTATGAAAACAAAGTTAAACTGTATAACATATAAAGTGTACAATTGTACATATTATATAAATATAATTATTATGTACTACGTATGTATATCAAGAGTTAGAATAATTTAAGCTGCGCAGTACAACAAATTATCTTTTATTTATAAACTTGAGAGTATGTCATCAAAAAAACGTTAAAACATACTAAACAGCATTGTTAAAAGTAAAAACGGACAAAAAAAATAAAGATTAAATTCTATAAGAAGTTTTGTTCAACACTGAACTGAACACATGAAAGGAATATTAAATTATAATAATAATAATAAATTCGCATAAATTATATCATTGTACGTGTGATATTTTGGTTATTACGGTATAGCTTTTTAAATAATATAATATTTACTTTAAGTAAAAAAAATAAAAAAATACAATCTAGATGAATGTTTTACATTTTATAATGTTTTGCGGACAAGTAAAAAAAGGGTTTTTTTTGTCAATCGTATAATATTGTCATGTGAAATGAAGTGCTTGAACACAATATTAAATTACTAATTTACTATAGTTACTGATAAAATTAATATACACAATAAACTTCATATTCATATTAAACAATGAAAAAACATATTGAAATTGAATAGATAGCCAGCAGTATTAAAGTGCAGTAGGCCGAACAAAACGATTTGGCGGACAGACCTGCCTGTTGGTCATCCCTCTTGCAGTATATTTATATACGACCAATTATTATAATAATTGTGCTGCTTCAATGTAAAAGTTATATGTTACAATGTTACAAAATATAAACATTCACGAATTACCTATGTTGCTGTTGAAACTTCCAAAGTTTTGTATAAACGTCGAAAGTCTTGCCGAAATACCCTTGCCAGATTTTCTGACCGCATTGTGGAAGGTCTCTGTAAATAGGATTTAAAATTAAAAATTAAAATCTCTCTGGGTACAAACAGTATATACAATCGTTACGTGTCACTGCGTGCGTGGGTGATTTTTTCCTGGTGGTCGGTTGTACTGGGGACGTGGGAGGGATAGACCTTCTGTGGCCTTTTTTTTATAAGTGACATAACAGGGTCTTTCGGGGTGTTTTTAATGCACATTCTGCAGGTATGGCAATCAAATAATACGTAGCTTTCTAAAATATTTAAAATCAGCACCTATACACCGTACATAAATACCTATAGAATTAGTAAATTTGATTCAATTACAAATGGTGACGAGTTGACTTGTGGGAAATGGTTGTCCAGTGAGATCACTTAAAAAGCTCCACGTATTTATACCCCGAGATAAATATTTTTATTTTGTTATTATTTGTTAGTTGTATAGAGAGACGTAAGATGATGAAAATATTAGAAGAGATCTCTGCCATTTGAGTTGCGTTTGATAACGGTATGAGGGGTTACTAAAGCGTTAGAAAAGACGTAGAGCCTGGATAAAAAATGTATTTATGTGGTTTAGACGGATTAGTGTTATGACATGGAATTTATTCTGTAATGGCCACAGACTAGTTTAGCAAGTATTTGTATTTTTAAGTCATTGGGGGGGGGGGGTTAGTGTTTATGCTATGGTCATAGGTTGCGTACCGTGATGCACTTGTCACTAAACGTAGGTGGATTAACAGAATGAATTGGATGGTGTTAATATTAGATTTTTTGGCTTTACCTCAATGTCGAATGCTCGAACACCTATCAATACACCATACGAGTATACGACATATTATATGATTTGTTTATAGTGTATATTGTATTTTTGGTTTCTAGTGACATATTTGAGCTTAAAAAGTTTTTCAGTACATGGAGATCTACGAAACGTACTTACCTAACCTAACTGTAATGTACCTATAACGAACGACCAGTAAAAATATTATGTACCCAAAAATTAAGTATTAGACATAATATGAGTACCAAAACGATACATTTTTTTTTTTTGTGAAGGAATTATAATAATATGTATTTAACACTACTAATATAATATACAGGGATATGTGCCTCTCTAAATCACTATTCACTGGAAACGTCATTATTTTGTGGTCATCAGACTGGATATTTTTTTCCTCCCCATTTTCTATTCTATAATGTGTTATCATTTATCATTATGTGTAATTACTAATTAGTATGGTGTTATCTTAATAATTGTACCGCATGTACCTGGTACTTATATTATATCAATTGTATAAATGTTCACTGTTCACCATCGTTTGAAATATTTTAATGTAGACAGGTAATATAAACAAAATAATATATTTAAAAAAAAGACCCTAACCCGCCATTAAAACCTAAGCGTTTAGTGAATAATAGGTAGGTATGGTTAAAATCAAAGTCTGGGCCGTGTTTGATAAAATCAGTGTGTTTAAAACGTTTGCTCCCTGCTGAAATTCTGAAACGATGTTAACCGCCAACGTCCCTGGATTTGTGGAAAATGAAAATAAAATCGAATTCGTGCATATTCATAACGATGTACGATACGATTATATTATTATATATTCATATACCTTCCTGGATAAGGCACCCGGTACGTGTTTCGATGGTCTCGTACTATATTTTTCCAAACCCTACCCTCCACCCACCCAACACACACACACTTTTTCGAACGACTAAATCACGTCCCACGTTTGAATATAATATTCGTAAACCATCATTTTTTAAAAAAAAAACTCTAGTGCACGAAATAACGTAATCAGGGTATATAAGCGTCGCTTGGTAACGTTAGTATTTTACTATTTCAACGGACGTGTATGTGTGTGTTTATGTTTTTTGTCAATGCGAGCACAATAGGTGTATTATTGCGTAGACGTATAAATGCCACACGATGACGTAAATACAATGTAATATTATTATGACGTATAGGTAAGGTATACCTATATATGGTTAGTGTTATACTCTGAAATGTTTTTCTATTTCTTAAACCTACTCTAAGCTTAGTTACATAACGACTAACGAGACCTCAGCATTGAAATAATAATTTGTCGATGTCATTATAATATTATACGACGTGCGTCAGTGAATCTAGTATACGATGAAGAGGGGGTTAAGGGGGCTTACCCCCTTTGGACTTGTACGACATCATGCTTTTAATAAATAAATAAATTACATATTAATGTTAAAGTTGAGTATATTAACTACTCGTATACTTAAATTTTATCTGAAAAAACCCCCTCACCCCATTTCTAAATTCTGAACCACCCCTAGCGACGTGCGTTTTCAAAAAGCAGTAACGTCGAATATTTGGATCGTGCAGTATATACTACTATAGTCTATACATATTATTATAATATGAGTGTGACGAAAAACATAAAAACGCAAAAACACCGGTCTATATAGTATACATGACGCATACGCATGTACGTTGTAGCTAAATTTTAGCTGCAGTACGCGAGGATGCGATAAGAGAATATTATCGTCTACTCTCTCTCTCTCTCTCTCTCACTCTCTCTCTCTCTCTCTCTCTCTCTCTCTCGTTATAATATCATAATATACCGCGCTGAAATATTACCATAAAGTATAATATTATTATTTAAAATTTAAAAATTATTAATTATTGTTTTTAATCTGTCAACATAAGAAAAAAGTTATTGTTAACCTTTCAAAAGCTAAAAGCTCGCTCCGAAAAGTATTGTAAAATTTAAATAAATAATTATCAAATTATAGACGTGACGATGGACATCGATCATCGTCACTCACCCGATGCGTTGATATTATAATCAGTCACCTACTGTACACGTAATTAAAGCACCGCCACTTACCGGAGCCCGTTGAATAGCTGCTTGGACTGTTCGAGCAGTTGACAGAACTCGACGACTATCTTCCGCTCGTGGTCATCCATGCTGGCCATGGTTGCGGCCACGACCATAATTATCACGTAAACCGATGTCGAGAGACGACCTGCTGCTGTGACGGTAAAAGCCACCACCGGCGATCACCACGTCGCCTCATCCGCCGCCTGCACCTTCGCTGCACAGTGGTCGACGACGACGTCGTCGTCGTCGTCACCGTCGTCACCGTCGCCGCCGTGGACGGAGCCCTGCAGCAGCAGCAGCAGTAGCGATCTCACGTACTAGCGGCGGGACGTGTTCGCGCGGCCGCAGCGCGTGTCGACGACCAGCAGGTCCGTCCCGTCGTCGGGCAACAGCAGCAGCAGCAGGACCGCGTCGCGCCCGATGTGGTCGGTGGTTCGGCGCGGCGGTCCATGTCGGTCACCGCCGACCAGACGACCGTTGGCACCGGCACCCGCGGCACTGATACGATACGATAATATTGTAATATTGTGACGATAATATTGTGTTACAATACACGGCGACGCGTGACGGGATTTAATACAATATTTTAAACCGATCGTCACACGATCGACACACTCAGTTTATTACGATTTTTATACTTAACGCGTAGGTAGGTGGTATTTCGTCGAGGTGTTATTATTACTCACTTGGTACCACCCGCAGGCGGTTGCTGTACAGTGGCTGGTAAACGGTGCTGTGACCGCGATGTGTACACGTCTGTCGTCGGGAGTGTGTGCAGCGAGCAGCGACGGCGATCGCACAATCGCCGATTGAGAGACGCGTCTCGTGGGCGGCGGGGGATGTGTTTAGCGCCGTATCGCCCACGCACGTGTACGGATCGATGTACGGCTGCGGCGCGCGCTCGGTCGGCGTTCATCCGCGTCCGGCGAAACAACAAAAATACGTAATCTCGGGGCGCGGTGGCACGCGTTTTGCGGGTTTTCGCGAGTGGTAGCAGTGGTACGGCTCGGCGTGTGGTGGTGTGGAGGGTGGTTGCGTTGGTGGACTGGAGACGGCGGCGCTCGTGTCGGTCGTTTAAATTTCGGTAGCGGCGCGGCGTAGGCGGTGAACGGACGACGACGACGCGTCTCGTCGGCTGAATCCGCCGCGCCGGCTTCGACGCATAAGGGTTGCGTCGTTATTGATTGCACCGCCACCCCCCGCGGACAACGGCCGCACCGCCACGTGAAGGGTTGGATCTGGCCAGCGCGGGGTGCCGCCGCCGCCACCACCGCCGACGACGAACGGCCGTGAACTTTTTGCCGACCAGTCGACGACGACAGACGACGCGCCGGTAGCGATGTTGACGAAGCGAGCGCTACTTACAGATGGCGCGCTTCGGTCAACCGCGCGCACAGATGTCGACACCAGTTTCGGTTTTTATTCAAAACTTTTACTTGACCTGCAGCGATATTGAATAATATATCATTATTTTTAATATTATATTATAATTTGTTATTATTACACCCGACGAGTATTATCAAAGCGACGTCGGTCGTCGAGGCCATAACGATATTCTCAGAGATGACGAGCAAGCCCGGGGGATTAACGTATGTTGTATCTGAATATAGGTATACATAATGAATGTTTATTAGATTTGAATACAATTATTGTACAATGAAGAAAATATTTATTTATTTATTATTAATAAGACGGGTGGAAGCCCAATTTAAATATAAAAACAAAGTTAATATTTACATTATTAAGATTAAAAAGATATAGAACTAATAGCAATATATAACTACAAAAAAAATTACAAATAAACTAGAGTAGGTAAGAGAAAGAGGGGTCTAGATTTGCATGTCTCATACAACGAGTAAGGGGTTGTTTAATTAAATAGTTAGTGCTTAATGTCGATATACCTAACGAAAGAGGCAACGTTACGAGTATGGCGTGCAGGGACCCTTAAATTAATATGTTGAAGGAGAGCGGGTGAATCGGTTTTCCCATAGGTTTTGGAGGAAGAGCGAGCCTCGAGCAGAGTGGCGACTTGCCAGTGGAAGTAGATTGAACCTATGTGATACCAGGCCATATTCATGTGGAGGATGGTCGGATGGTGGATATTAAGCTTAAACCCAGCAAAGCTGAACAAATTACGTTGGACACGTTCAGTAGATTGGGAGTGGACCAGTGATTGGGGATTCCATACCACAGAACCGTACTCGAGGATGGGCCTATCCAACGCACAATAGAGTGCCTTTAGGGATCTAGGTAATTCAAACTCACTAGCAATCCTTTTAATAAAACCTAACGTCCTAAACGCCTTGCTTGTTATGTAGTCAATGCGGGCTCCAGGAGAGAGTGAGGGAACTAGGATGAAACCGAGATCACAAGTAACAGTATCAACGGAATTAAAGACGGAGCCTATAATAGAGTAGGAGAATTTATGAGGGAAACGGCATCTAGCTAAGGAAATAGACTTACATTTATTGACATTGAGGGATAAACCAATAGCTAGAATCACCCCACACAACAAAGTGGTCCAAGTCCTCTTGTAAGTGCGTGTAGTCAGTCGACGAATCAACTTTGAGAAAAAGTTTTATGTCGTCGTCAAAACATAGAAGCTTGCAATGACGAGGGATATTAGAGACACTGTTTATGAATAACTAGAACAGGATAGGAGATAAGGGTCCGCCTTGCGGGACACCAGAGTTCGAGGTAAATATGTGAGACTTTGTTCCGTATAGCTTAACCCATTGTGGCCTACTAAATAAATAGGACCATATCCAGCCAAGGAAAGGGTAGTCGAATCCAAGAGCCTCCAGAACAGATAGGTACTAACATTTCATGGTTTACGGAGTGAAACGCTTTGGCAAAGTCAGTGTATATAACGTCTACTGGGACCCGCATTTGAAGGCGTCATAAATGTATTTAGTGAAAGTTACACTACAAGTTTCAGTAGAGCGCCCCGGGCGGAGACCATGCTGCTCATCTATCAGGAGTCAGGACTGGATTTAGAAAAGGCATTATACTGTCTAAGACTAAAGATTCGAATGTTTTGGACAAGTGAGAAAGAATAGAAATATGCCGGTAGTTCTTTAGTATCACCAAATATTGAATTTAAAATGTCCACAAAAATTTCAAATACATTTCCAAGTGTAAATCTTTTCTGAATTCTAATGAAAAATAAAATAAAATTTACTTGATTCAAAAACATTCATTTTTGCACAATTATTTGTTTTATTTTTCCCGTAATAATCAAGAAAACTGAAAATTGTATGTATACTGGGAGTTGTTTATTTTTGATCTCCCAAAGCAACAACTAGAACGAAAATCATGCCCTAGAAACTATCCTCAATGCCGACGGTTCAATAAGTAAAGCTTCTTCAAAACGCGATGATAGTCTTTATTGAAAAATCCAGAGAGCTCGGTCGGCTTTAAAGTTTCAAATTTACTTTGTGATTTAGTAATACTGTCATTGTATATGAAAACGATTCTGAGCGAAGTGTGAATAATATGGGTAATGACTGACAATGACAGCAACGTAAACTTTTCTATTATTAGAAAAAGAAACCTTCCACCAAATGGCACAAGTCTTAGATAATTATTTAAAAGCAAAATCACAAGAAAAGCCTCTCAATTTTTTAAATAAAATGCTTGAAGCCTTGGAAAAGTTTGTAAAAGGCTTTAGACCAAAATATGTTATACATAAATATAAAATCAAACATATCAGAGTCCTGACTCGTTACGAAGTACGAACGTCGAACACTACGAACTAAACGATATTTCAGTTATAAGAAATTTAGAATGCGATATTCCTGAAGGATTAAGAAACCTAGAATGCTAGAACAAGATATAGTTAACTCTCTTTAACTATAAGTTCACTTGGGGTGCAACAAAAAAATTTGAATTACCTACTAAAAATTTCAAATTATCAAAATCTTAAAAAAGTATTCATTTATTTTTAAATTATAGTATGTAGCTTAAAAAAATATCCAAATTTATATTTATACATTTTAGTACCTATTTACATCATGCCATCATTTTTGAAGAATTAGTCTAAGGTTAATTGTTGCTGTTTATTTAAGTTCCACTCAATTGTATTTTCTAAACAATCGAGTGTTTATAATAAATCGTCCTTACCTTCAATGCCTATGAACTATGGGCTATATATGCTAATAATGGTTAGTTTAGTAATTTTGCAAGTGTTTGGTTTTATAAATCACGTTGATATACTACATATTTTTAGTACTACATTTGGATAAGAAAATTCGAGACATCAATGACTTGCCCAATTAATTTTTGTGTTAACACTTAACAAGATAATTTAAAGATTACTTAAGTGTTATTTTTATTTGAAGTGAAATTTTACTTGTTTTAAATATCAAGAATTTCGAGTTATTAAGGATTGTGTTGCTGAGAGTCGACTGCTCGACTGTATTACTAAATATATATTGTATATATAATATATATTATATATAGGCAATATTTTGTGGACTTAGGTCCAACCTATTTTAAAAACATGCCAACTCTATTTAAAAAAAGGTGGGTAAGTGGATGTCGCTCTGCTGTACTGTAGGTTACAAGTGGGTCACTGTATAATGGATGGTATTAAATTTGAATGCAATGATATAATATCATTGTATAAGAAAAACGATTCTGAGCGGAGACGGTATGTCAGTCTAGGTATAAGACATATTATATACTTTTCTATGGTATTAAATTATATGGAATTTATGAATAAATTCCTTAAAATATGCACAGTCTTATCATGAGCATAATTCTCATTCCTTATACTATGGTAGATTGTATGGATAGGCCATAATATTTTGATTTTTCAGTTTCATATATCCCCGAATAATATTTTTAAATTACAACAAAAACAAAGATCGTTAATATTAATTTTAATATGTAATTTCATCCAAATTTGAATTTAAAATGTCTGTACAAAATATACTATAATAACTGTGTTCATATATTTTTTTAGATTTTTTTTTACAGTATGAACTATTTATGAGAACCTTTGTTTTAAATTTGCAATCTTTAGCTATAAGAACTGAACATTTTATAATTTATTAATTACAATGATTGATAATTTTCGAGATTTTGATAAATGTAGTCAAAATTCGATGTTTAAATGCTTATAAAAAAAAATTGTGCCTATGTATTTTTTATATTTTTCAATTGCTATTGTAACCATATATCAGGAGCCTTGTATTAAATGTTTACACTTTTTGGCCCAACAGATAAAACTTTATTGATATTTATAAAAAAAAAAACTAAAAAAATTGAAAACTGAAAATGTCCGTAAACAGCTCAAAAAGAGTCAAAATATTTTCAAAATTGTACAGCGTATAGGAAATGCTAATCTGAACATTCAGTGAAATTTTCATGTATCTATAGTTATTCGTTTTTGAATTACAACAAAATAAGAAAATCGCTACATGAGAAATCAAGTTAATATCCAATGTTGTAAAAATTTTAATTTCAAACGCTCATAAAAATTTAATTTGACTTTCTTATAGACATTTTTTTTTTGATAAAGGTAGACGATCTTATGAGTAATCTTGTATTACATTTTCAAATCTTAGATTTAAAAAGAAAAATTTTTACGAATTCTTAACTCAAAATAATTTGCTAATTTTCGTGATTTTTCCATATTTTGTTAATTTTTGAACTTTAAATGCTTATAAAAAAAAAAATGTGACAAACGATTTTTAATATTTTTCATCTGCCTTTGAAACAATATACTAGGAGCCTTCTATTAAGTTTTAAAGTTTTTTTAACCAACAAATAAAATTTTATTGATATTTCTAGAAAAAAAACTAAAAATAAATGAAAAATGAAAATGTCCCTAAACAGTTAAAAATAAATCAAAATATTTTGAAAATGTAATCGTGCATAGAAAATGCAAATATAAACAACCAGTGAAAATTTCCTGTATCTACGGTCATTTGTTTTAAAGTTACACCAAAAACCAAATTCAATTTTCTGAAAAATCGATTTTACGTAAAAATTCCCGTTTTTCCTTAATTTTTCTTTTGTTTTTCTTGGCGCTTTTGAAAAGTAGTGGGAATTTTAAATTTTGACCTCCCAATGCACCAACGATATTCACTTTCCAATCGAACAAGATACTGAAGTCGAAAATCGAAGCATTATTTCGACTACTTATCGTGTACACAGGCACAAAAATAAAAAAATAAAAAAATAAAAAAATAAAAAAATATAAAAACACACATCATTGTAAAATCAATACATTCATCGTTCCACTCAGAATCTAAAATATACATGGTGGCGTAATAATGGGAAAAAATTTGTCAGAATAAGTGCGGCTATTTTCAAATTTAATTACTTAATTACTTTAAATAGAGGCGGTATTTTGGTGAGTTTTGTCTTTATTTTAATTTATTTAATTTTAATTATTAAGTGTTGTTATTATTTACAAATATAATAATATCAGGAACTGAAAAATATATAATAACTTGACATTTGTTCTATTTCGCATATACATTTTATTACATATTCTTTGTAATGTCAGTTTCGTGTATTTGTATTTTACATTTTATATTTTGTATTTATATTTATAGAAAGCTGTGTCATTTCTTATAATTTTAAGTAAAAAGATGTATCCTATTTAATTTAATTTTAATTTAAGCAATAGTATATACAATTGTTAACTCTCTACTCCTTTACAAGCCCAGGCTTGTAGAAGTAAATATATTTTTTTATCTAAATTATATAAACTGTTTAGTTAAAGAAAATAATAATAAAAAAAAAAATAATAATAATAATATCATCGTACAAAAAACATTGATCACTAAATATTGCAACAAGTCAATCTCACTGCACAAGTATTTAAATGTATGTATTCAAATAATAATTACACTTACCTACTTGTAAATGATAATTTCCTGATGGATTAATATATAATATGCACTTATTAGATGCAGCTGTTATAATTTAATAGCCAGATAAACATAATTCACTCAAAATGATTTCTAATATCTTAATTTATAACATACGTACATGATTTATTAACTAAAAATTGTAATTAAATCGAACTTTATTGATATTATTTACTCAAGAGTGAGCCGGTGAAATAATGAACTTCTCAAAATTTGTAGAATTTTTTGAATAGTAAAATTTTAACATAATTTCCCAAAACAATCTTTTACCACATTCTAAAATATTAAAAAAACTTTTCCTCATCATTCAGTAAATCAGCAAACAAATGATGATATTTCCCATCTATCCGTGAACTGAGGTACACTAAAAGTCTAAAACTGAGATACACCATACACTAACAAGATATATCTATAATATAGCGTATATTATACTATAAAGAATTTTCCACAAAAAAACTGCACATGAGCAATGCTATTATATTATAACTACGTGATGAAAACAAAAATATTATAGTAAATTATAAAAAAAAAAAAAAAGGTGGGCAAGTGATTGTCACTCTGCTGTATATTCATAGATAATATAAGAATGGATAGGGCATAAGAGCTTATCACATGAAAATTTAGTGATACTATTTTTAAGGTTATATAAGGTAAATATTGATATGATAATTGATAAATAATAAAAAATAAAATTTATATAATTTCATTTTGTTAAAATATTATTTTCCAATTTCCATTTTCCAGGCACAGGTGGCACAACAATCAAAATACAAACTGACAAATATCTAAATATAACTGACTATCATGTTATTATTATTATTATTTAATAAAATAGTTTTGCACATAACCTTAAAAAGCCTCATATAGTCTTTCTCTCTTTACGTTCTCTCTTCCCCAAAAAAGCACACGGCCTCATATGGAACTGGTATAGGCATGTCCTATCCATTCTTATATTATCTATGTGTATATTAGGTTACAAGTGGGTCACTGTAAAGGATGGTGTTAAATTTTAGTTCACTGATATAATATCATTGTATAGGTATGAAAAACGATTCTGAGCGGAGACGGTTTGTCAGCCTAGGATATTATTTTATATTATATTTATATTGTTATTAATTATTATTAACACATTATCCGGTAAGTTGAATTGACATTATTTGCATATTATCATCTTTCAAAATGTGTACATAATAATAATACAATTGAGAAGTTTCAAGTACCCACGAATAGTATTTTAAATTACAATAAAATAACTAAAATCGTTATTCTTGGTTATTTAATAATATGTCATTTCATCCAAATTTGAATTTAAAATGTCTATAAAAAAAAAAACTGTGTTTATATATTTTTTAGATTTTTTACACTATTATTAGTTGGAGCCTTGTTTTAAATTTTTAATCCTTAGCTATAAAATTTGTACATTTCATATATTTTTAACTACTAAATAATTTCTAAATTTTTAATTTAATAAAGTTTGTCAACATTTGAACTTTAAATGTTTAAAAATAAAAATATGCCTATGTTTTTTTTAATAGAATTTAACGGCTGATGTAACAATATATCAGGTGCCATATATTAAATTTGAAGCTTTTTGACCCATCAAATTTTATTAAGATTTATAAAAAAAATAATTAAAAAAAGGTGGGCAAGTGGGTGTCGCTCTGCTGTACAGTAGGTTACAAGTGGGTCACTGTATAATGGATGGTATTAAATTTGAATTCAATGATATAATATCATTGTATAAGAAAAACGATTCTGAGCGGTGACGGTATGTCAGTCTATGTATAAGACATATTATATACATATCTATGGTATATTGGTATTAAACAAAAAATTGACCTATTATAGGTACCTATAATAAATTACAAACTAATCATATCACAATATCCATTAGATACTTATAACGCGTTATACATCAACAAAAACCGTGATACTATCATAGATATATAATAGTACACTTTAGAAGTTTCAAGTACCCACGAATAATATTATTCAATCAAAACAAAATAACTAAAATCGTAATTCTTGGTTTAAATATGAAATTTTGTCTAAATTTGAAATTAAAATGTCTGTAAAAAATAAGTGTGTTTATATATTTTTTAGATTTTTTGGTTACAGTATGAATTATTTAAGAGAATCTTTGTTTTAAATTTTCAACTCTTAGTTATAAAAACTGAACATTTTATAATTTTTTAATTCCAACGATTGATAATTTTCGAGATTTTGATAAATTTTGTCAAAATTCCAACTTTAAATGCTTATAAAAAAAAATCATGCCTATGTATTTTTAATATTTTTCAACTGATATTGTAACAATATATCAGGAGCCTTGTATTAAATTTTTACACTTTTTGGCACAACAGATACACCTTAATTGATATTTATAGAAAAAAAAACTAAAAAAAATTGAAAGCTGTAAATGTCCATAAACAGCTCAAAAAGAGTCAAAATATTTTCAAAATTGTATGGTGTATAGAAAATGCTAATTTAAACATTCAGTGAAATTTTCATGTATCTACAGTTGTTCGTTTTTGAATTGCAACAAAATAAGGAAATCGCTACATGAGTAATCGAGTGAAAATCCAATGTTGTAAAAATTTGAATTTCAAACGCTCATAAAAATTTAATTTGACTGTCCGGTAGAGATTTTTTTATTGATAAAGGTAGATAATCTTATAAGGAATCTTGTGTTTCATTTTCAAATCTTAGATTTAAATAGAAAAATTTTTACGAATTCTTAACTCAAAATAATTTGCTAATTTTCGTGATTTTTCCATATTTTGTCAATTTTTGAACTTTAAATGCTTATAAAAAAAAATTGTGACTAAGGATTTTTAATATTTTTCATCTGCCTTTTAAAAAACATATTAGGAACCTTCTATTAAATTTTCAAGCTTTCGCAACCAATAAATAAAATTTTATTGATATTTTTAGAAAAAAAACTAAAAAAAAATGGAAAATGAAAATGTCCCTAAACAGTTCAAAATAAATCAGAATATTTTGAAAATGTTATCGTGTATAGAAAATGCAAATATAAACAACCAGTAAAAATGTCATGTATATACGTTCATTTGTTTTAGAGTTACACCAATAACCAAAATCGATTTTTTGGAAAACCAATTTTGCGTAAAAATTCCTGTTTTTCCTTAATTTTTATGTTGTTTTTCCCGGCGCTTGTGAAAACTACTGGGAAATTTATACTTTTGACCCCCCAAAGTACCTACTAGATTCACTTTCCTACCAGAAAAGCTACTGATGAAGAAAATCCAAGCATTTTTACTGTCCTAAAACGTGATGACAGACACAAAAATATAAATAAAAATATAAAAAAAAAGGTGGGTAAGTGGATGTCGCTCTGCTGTACTGTAGGTTACAAGTGGGTCACTGTATGATGGATGGTATTAAATTTGAATTCAATGATATAATATCATTGTATAAGAAAAACGATTCTGAGCGGAGGCGGTATGTGAGTCTAGGTATAAGACATATTATATACTTATTTATGGTATTAAATTATATGGAATTTATGAATAAATTATTCATTGCCCCTTAAAATATGCACAGTCTTATCATTGAGCATACTTCTTATTCCTTATACTATGGTAGATTGTATGGATAGGCCATAATGTGTTGATTTTTCAGTTTCATATATCCCCGAATAATATTTTTAAATTACAACAAAAACCAAGATCGTTAATATTGATTTTAATATGTAATTTCGTCCAAATTTGAATTTAAAATGTCTGTAAAAAATAACTGTGTTCATATATTGCTTAGATTTTTTGGTTACAGTATGAATTATTTAAGAGAATCTTTGTTTTAAATTTTCAACTCTTAGTTATAAAAACTGAACATTTTATAATTTATTAATTACAATGATTGATAATTTTCGAGATTTTGATAAATTTTGTCAAAATTTGATCTTTAAATGGTTATAAAAAAAAACTGTGCCTATGTATTTTTAATATTTTTCAACTGCTATTGTAACAATATACCAGGAGCCTTGTATTAAATTTTCAGACTTTTTGGCCCACCAAATAAAATTTTATTGACAATTATAAAAAAAAAAACTAAAAAAATTGAAAACTGAAAATGTCCGTAAACAGCTCAAAAAGAGTCAAAATCTTTTCAAAATTGTATGGTGTATAGGAAATGCTAATATAAACATTCAGTGAAATTTTCATGTATCTACAGTTATTCGTTTTTGAATTACAACAAAATAAGGAAATCGCTACATGAGAAATCGAGTGAAAATCCAATGTTGTAAAAATTTGAATTTCAAACGCTCATAAAAATTTAATTTGACTGTCCGGTAGAGATTTTTTTATTGATAAAGGTAGATAATCTTATAAGGAATCTTGTGTTTCATTTTCAAATCTTAGATTTAAAAAGAAAAATTTTTACGAATTCTTAACTCAAAATAATTTGCTAATTTTCGTGATTTTTCCATATTTTGTCAATTTTTGAACTTTAAATGCTTATAAAAAAAAATTGTGACTAAGGATTTTTAATATTTTTCATCTGCCTTTGAAACAACATATTAGGAGCCTTCTATTAAATTTTCAAGCTTTCGCAACCAACAAATAAAATTTTATTGATATTTCTAGAAAAAAAACTAAAAAAAAATGAAAAATGAAAATGTCCCTAAACAGTTCAAAATAAATCAAAATATTTTGAAAATGTTATCGTGTATAGAAAATGCAAATATAAACAACCAGTGAAAATTTCATGTATCTACGGTCATTTGTTTTAAAGTTACACCAAAAACCAAATTCGATTTTTTGGAAAATCGATTTTGCGTAAAAATTCCCGTTTTTCCTTAATTTTTATGTTGTTTTTTCCCGGCGCTTGTGAAAACTACTGGAAAATGTTTACTTTTGACCCCCCAAAGTACCAACTAGATTCACTTTCCTATCAGAAAAGGTACTATTGAAGAAAATCGAAGCACTTTTACTGTCCCAAAACGTGATGACAGACACAAAAATATAAAAATATAAAAATATAAAAATATAAAAATATAAAAAAAAACATACATCATTGTAAAACCAATACATTCATCGCTCCGCTCAGAATCTAAAACATACATCATTGTAAAACCAATACATTCATCGCTCCGCTCAGAATCTATAATTGGAAAATGTCGTAAACATTTCAAAACAAGTCAAAATATATTAAGTATAAAATTTGATCAAATAAACATTTCGTGTAAATTTCAAGTATCTACAGTTATTGGATTTTGAATAACAACAAAATAAGGAAATTGTTGTATGAGAATTCATAAATTTACGCGTGAATATCCAATGTCTAACTTCAAACACTCATAAAAATTTAATTTGACTTTCCGATAAAATATTTTTTTATGTTGAATGAATGAAAACTTAAGGGAATTGGAGAATCTTGTATCACATTTTCAAAGCTTAGATATAAATAGACACATTTTTATGAATTTCTAATTCAAAATAATTTGAAGTTTGAACATTTTTGTGATATTAATGAATTTTGTCAAAATCTTAACTACAGACGCTCATAAAAAATGACTGATTTACACTCAAATTTTTTTTTTAATTTCCACTAACAACAACTTATGAGGAACGTTGTAATACATTTTCAAGATTTTTGACCGAATATTTTATCGATAATAATTATTAAAAAATGTATAGAACTAGAAATTTTCTTATGCCTATTTAAATAGCTCAAAAATATGTAAAACATTCAGTGAACATTTAATATTTTTACGGTAATTTTTTTAATAGTTAAAAGTTAAAACTAAAATCGATTTTGTCAAAAGCCTATTTTGCATAAGAATTCCCGTTTTTCCTTAATTTGGATTTTATTTTTCAACTACCAGGAATTTTAACTTGTACTTCTTTGATGCACTAACTTTAATCACTTTCCAACATGGAAAGACACTGAAGTTGAAAATCGAAGCATTTTTTCGACTACTTGTCATGTACACAGATACAAATAATATAAAAATAAAAAAACACTCATCATTGTAAAATCAATACATTCATCGCTCTGCTCAGAAACTAAAAAAAAAGAAAATTAATTTGGTACTGTATTAATTAAACGATACAACAAATCCAATATCCATTTCTTACAAAGCCTAGGAAAGAAAATAAGTAATTCAAATATGTTTTCAGAATTTTATGAAAATCGGGCTATCGGCACTGGCTGGTGTGGCTCAATTTTTCTTTCGAATTTTGGCACTTTCATAGCTACAGGAGTTGAAATTTTTTATCACAAAATAAAGTGATTGCGCTTAGTACGTTATACAGATTTCCAAAAATCTGAGCCTTAGTTTATTTTTAATTACACAAAGCGTTCGGGGCACTCGCATGCGCACTATTAGATCAGTCACTATAAGCACAGTCAAGCAGTACTCACGAGGAGAATATAGAATATTGCCTAATCCAACCCCTTAAAAATGGTTCGCTCTCAACAGTCTTAAAGAACAAAGTTAGTTTCGAGTACCTGTCCTGATCTGTACTGATCATTGTTCTAATAAAGACGTGATATAATTTTAAAAATAAATCTCGCATCACTCTAAAAATGTGATATTTGACGTATAATTTGTAAGTTGCAGTATGGACATAATATTGTGTGATAATATAATTCTAAATTGTTATTAGAACCATAATAGGCATAATAATAATAAAAATAGAAGGTATAAATAAATAAAATATCAAAAAGTGTTTCTTGCATTTCGTTACTTATTTTAATGTTATGACTAACATTATGTCAACGAATGAGGATAGGGAGAATAGCTCCATATCCGGGCGGATCTCGCTTTACTCTCACGATGATTTACAATCTATATAAATTACACGTCGAATTTGAATGGTCCTATTCTCTCGGATTTCAAAACAATAACAACTGTGAATTCAGAGCATAAATGCCGTTATTCAATTTTTTTTTTCCAATTCAGTGTGATGAAAAAATATATTTATATATGTGTATGTACATGAATATGATATATTTCATAAATGATTTTTTAGCAAACTTTGTACGATATGAATGTATATTTTTACCCCATCACCATGTAGACTTTCAGTTATATATTTACGTATATATATATAATGACCTGCACAAGAGAAGGGGTGATTTGATAAATTGTGTTTTTTTTATTCATAACTATTTTTACAGAGTTTTTCATGGACTTTAACGTGCTTTATAATATGTGCAAAAGAATGAATGGCAGGCAAGCGACGAATTGTCAAAATATTCGCTGCTATTATTCATTTTTATTTTGCTTCGCTTTTTGTTTTATGTTCCGCACTTCATTTTCTTTCCTAATAAATACATTCTATAAATATTTTTTTTTACAACATGAATAAAATTACTATTTTTTAAATTTCATGTATTTTTACTCAAATATACAATACCATACCATGTAGGTACCTACACACAACTACAATACTCAAACAAAAACAAATTGTAACTGTTATTCTAACTGTTAAGGATTTTAATTGATTTATAAAGATGTGAATAATACAAATTGTAAAGTATAATATATTATAATAAAATATATGATGTATTATGAATTATGATATTAATATTATTTAAATCCTATAATAACACATCATATTATAAATGATTATTCGTGTAATTTATTTTTATCTTATATAAGAAATTTAATACTCAAATATCAACAAAAAATATAGTTAGTGTTCACTGTTCATTATAATTTCTGTTTTTATTTAATATTTACCTACCTACCTGCATTTTTGTTTCCGTTGACCGCATATTGCATAGTATTATACCTACTAGTACAGCTGTTATATTCAAATTACACTTTTTTATGAGTCAACTGCAATTATAGAATAATGCCAATCAAGTATTTTGGTTAAATTATTAAAAATTATTTTTAATATAATAATAAATTATGTTTAACTACAAATTAATATATTATTTCTAATGAATGTCGATAAAAATCAATCAATTCAAAATTGAAATTATAAAAAAAAAACATGAATTAATAAATATATTTTGTATTTTTACTATTTATTAGATACAATAGTATTATATAATTACTCTGAATGATTTTATCGAAATGTTTTGGCTCATCCAACTCGTACCGAGCCCCCCCAAAAAAACGACGCACACGTGTCAATAATTTTGATTGGAACGATTCTCACGTGCATTGGCGACGGGACCTGTATAAAACACAGCAGCGGCGCGCAACGGTGCGTAACGGTTGTGCTCGCATATTATTATTATCATAGTTTACGCGCTGACGCCGACACCGCCGAAACATGTCAAATCATTCGACTCGTCCGCCGAAATCATCGCGAACGATAAAATACGAAGCGGTGCTGTACAATATAATAATATTAATAATAACGTCATAGCTGCTATGACGTGTCTATACAGAGCGACGGGGACGAGCACGCGCGTCTGTCCGTGACGGACGATCCGGCGGCGGCGGCGGTGACGGTCGTCGTTCCGTCGCGCCCCTGCGGCGACCGATTGATAAACTACCCTTCACACCCCCGCTCACCCCATAGCGGATGGCCACCCGATGACGAACCGAAGGGCGGCAGGGAGGGTAAAAGCACGGCACCGTTTCGTCACGGTGCGCGCATCTCGTTTCCCACACCGGCCGCGACCCGCCCCATAGTTCAAAATCACATAATATATAGTAATAGTTATGCTCTCAACACACACTACTGCAAGCTCGACGATGATATTATAATACAATATAATATGTTAAACGGACGAGAATATTATCCACGCGCGTGATTCTCAAGACGAAAGCTCACCCTCTAATCATCTATATACATCCTGACACTAAAGTCTAAAAGTGAATCCTGCGAGATATATTTACCTTCAGTAAATCCAGCCTCTTATTAGTATGTATACAAATTTATTGACAACCGAAAAATCAAAGTGGAACAGCACTCCTAAACGAAAAGATTATACACATCGATAAAAAAACTGAATCAAAGATACACGAGGACGAAAATCCTATACCATATTATACCATGCATACCTCCACCCTGAATGCTATGAAAAACTCTACTGCTACAAATAGCAATGATAAAACCCAATATGGACGGATGCATCCACAACTAAAAACAATTGAAAATTCTCTAATACAAATCGGTCCATGTGAAACAATTAATAAACTTTGTAAAACATTTTGGTATGTTGAAACAATAATTAATTGATAAATAATAATAATATATAATATTAAACAAACCAATATCATATACGTATTGTTATAACAATACGGTTATATTATAGCGCCTGTATAGGAAGGTAGGTCATTATTACATAAACAACTAAACAATCAATAGTCTTTATTTTTCAACGGAAATTATAATTTTCAGGAACTGCACTTTGCTCATAAACATTAAATAATAAACCAATTCAAAAACACTTGTAACTTTTAAGTAAGTCAGTAAGTAAGAAGTAAATAAGTGCACACAATTACACAAATTTAAAAAAAAAAAAAACTGATTGGCGCTATTTGAATATAAGTATACTGGTATAGTGTACCGTGTAATTAAACGAAATAAAAGTAGATAAGTGTACTTTATGAGAAAAACGGTGCAGTATATTTTTACACATTAAAATATTTAGCCAATCATATTATAGTATATATTCAAGATGCGATGAAACGTGTATTAACTGACCTATATGAATACTACGATGAACATAAACCAACATATCGCAGTTAATTGCTGGTATACGTGGTATGGCACCCCCGAGTTCCAAAAATATAATATTATAAAGCACTATCTATAAAATGATAGTTATACACCTAAATCGCTGTGAACTATATAAACATTCGTATTTTTCGAATTAATTTTGTAAATTGTTTACGATATCATGCAAAAGTTTAAAAGTGCATTTAAATACATTATACTGCGTTGTAGGATTTATATCCCTTAATCCCTATGTTAATAATATATAATAACATAATCCCCCCCGGCAGCCTCGTCGACGGTGGCGGCTCTTACAACGCGCACCCGCGACAATTCGTCACGGCGTCGAATAATTGAGTCGTCCTGCACAGTACACCAAACAACAATGAGAACATAATAACATTATACGCACTCTATATTATACACGCGTGGGCCTAAATTCGAATACAACAATACCGTATTGATACGCACATATTATATAATATATCATAATAATTATTGTGTATATATAGACGTCACGCCGGTGTTCCTATCGCGTGCTCTCCCGCGAACTCGTCTCGAAAGTATATAATAATATAGTACGAGTATTATACTACCCAGTGCGACGAATCTTGGCAACTCGACATTATATCCGGTAGAGTATATTATTTTGCGTTTTAACGACCGACCGTGGAAATCACTGAGTGAAAATTCTCACGGTGCACACTGTTGCAGAAGTATACACGTGAATAATATATTATATACGAACGCCACCAAGCCACAGACGCTACCAGCTGAATCATACCAGTGATATTTATTATGTCTAATACCATAATGTTTTTATGTTGACAATCGAGTACACGATAACTCAAGTCCAGTGAGTGGGTGAATCGCGAAATAACTGCAAGGCAGCAGCGTTCGAGTATTAATAAATTAATATATAATTTAGTACTCATATTTTAGCCGGGTTAGGAAAAGTCCCAAATATATTTCATTATATTTTATTCATAGAAAAAAAGTCCAATATTTGTCAGCACCCGGGTTAGTGGTTTTAATTGTTATGGATTTACATTGGTAATTTTGCTAATAAATCAAACAGAATTAAAATGACTATAGTATTATTTTAATAAAAATACTGTCATCCTGTGCAATTCCTGATACTGCTCAAAGAAGATTGAAACGCTCTTGGCCTAGAGACTTGACCTGTCTATTGGTACTACTGAATACCCTGCCTCTCTGTTATATTCACCGTTATTTCTTTCAAAAAATTACTTATTGTAAAAAATTATGTAGGTATAGATTGTAATTGTTCTTTGAATAATAAAAAAAATAAATATTATTTTGTAGGTACAGAAAAAATAAAACAAAAAAAATACAATATATATTTATAACAGTTTTTTTAGATGAAATATATAAGTATCTACGACAGAATTTCAAATAACATCATACAACCACGGATGCTGACAAATATTGTTTTTAATTTATTATAATTTATAAAATATAAGCAATAATCAATATGATTAAAATTAGAATGAATTAATCGTCCTATACACTCTTATACCTATACTAATGGCTAATAGACAATAGTATTGACTATTGACCAGTTCAGAAGTTTGTTTTACATAAAATAGGTCTTTTCATCTCTAACTAAGTGATTTGCTTAAAAGCACAGAAAAATCAGCAATTTTCCCGATATTTTAAGACAGGTCAAGGAAAACTAATAGATACACTTGAACTTAATCAACAACCACATTAGGCACTTTCCAAATTGTCCAGAATTGTTGCCATTTAATAAGATTACAATATTTCTTTGCCATTATTTTAGATTCACAAAATAACAACAATTTCATATACCTATAATACAAACAAAAAATAAAGAGATTTATATATGATGTTTTAAATTAATTTAACTTGATTTATGTTATAATTATTAAATAATATATTATACCCATCTATTATTTAGAAACAAAAACATAATGATAAATTATTATAAAAAACATATACATATAACTATTGTGTATTTCAATATCGATTTTTATGTCATTAGTACTGGAAGAAAGGTAATAGAAGTTTACTTCTAAACTTTTTTAAAGTATATAAATCAGAAGCCGCATAGAAATGTAAATTAGCAAAGTTAGCTGACAGAAAGAAATGCAAGCTTAACCAATGAAAATTGTTTTCATCACGACACGCCCAACCTATAAAGAAGTTATTATAAGAAGGGGACCATTATTTTGATCCCTTGTAGCTTAAAAATGAAGTCATTAAAAAGCATTGCATTAATTTAAAACTAAATGAGTCGATGCGAATATTGTATAAATGTATACAGCATTATAATGTAACTGTTAACTAAGTATATAAATATTCAAAGTATCATCCATTATTTTCACTGAATTTTTGTTTTATGCAAATGACTTTAACGTTTTAAAATGCTAAGTAAAATAAATACAGAAATACTTGTTTGAATACGACTTAACCAAGGTCTAGGTTTATATTTTATTTCATACAATAGTGCTTATCGATATTTGAAAGGACGATGAGAGATTATATCAACCTGCTGCCAAAGTGCCAACCTATGGTATATAATATATACATATTATGTAGCTATAGTGGTAATCACGACATTATATTCTGCGACATGACTGGCGGATGTTACAACTAAATGGCTAAAGGGTTGAGGATAAGAGTAAGCCAGAAAAAACATATTGCGGTAAGGCGGTATGAATACAGATTATTGCAGTACAAGTGGATCACCGAGGTTTATATTTATCAAAACGAGTGGACCGAAAAATAAGGGTGTGATTTAAAGTGGGTAACTTTACCCTGCATCCTTGTCAACACGTTAATCCAGGACGTTAATATATAAAGTCAATAATATGTATAAGAATTATGTAAGTATAAACATTAAACACTTTAATAACATTCGATATTATAATGTTTTTAATTCGATTGTAAAATTTGAAATTTACTCTATAACGTTTCCAATAAATCAAAAATGTAACAATAACATCATTATATTTTGTAACGGATAAAAAAAAAACCATTTCAATGAATATCTGCTGTTAAGCGGTCATTTCGGCACAAACATAATATTTTAAAATATGTTATTTAGATGTTCGGAGGAGGTGAATATGAAGACTGCAAAAGAAAATTATGCTCAAAGTAAATAAACCGACTTAATATCTTCACGGTGATAATATATGTAATATTGCTGTTACTTATAACCAGGGTTCGGGACTTGTTGCACTATAAATGATCGAAATATTTTGTGAAAACCGAAAGAAATATGATTGAAAATATCCAGCAAAATTTTTATTTAATTTTTGAAAAACGCATAAATTATATTATTAAAATTCTAGAGAACAAAAACTCAAAAATCTTATGTACTTATGTATCATTTTCGCGTCTGATCACCCGTAACACGATAAAACTAAAAAACAATATTATTATAGTTTATAGCATATACAGTGGAAACTTGTTTGTTTTCAAGGTCCGACAAAGTTATAGGTTGGCTGGTCTCATTGAAGGCGATGATGTTAGCACTTATACATAAAGTCCATTATCGCCCAGCGGCGTTCACAATAATATTATTTCACATCGTCGTCGTAGTCGTAGTCGCAGTCATATATCATGGTCGTAGTCGCATGATAGTCGTATACGGCTCGCGTGTATGGGCGGCGACAGGACCGTGGGAGGTAAACGATTCGCGACCATCGCGAAAACATCGCGAACCATTAACCGCGGACAATATGCCGAAACTAGCTAATTTACCGTTTGCCCGAGGACCACCGCCGGCGTCTGTTATGGTGTTCGGCCGCCGGTCGTCGATAATTTTTTCACGGCACCGCACGCCCGGCGCCACGTGGCCCTTGCGCACCCCTCGCTCGTTGCCGGTGGTACGACGACGGTCGCGCGCGCATATAATATTATATTATTATAATACGCGCGCGTTCGCCGGTCACGTGCACACCTCGCAACGACGTCGGCCGAAGTGCTCGTCCGCGACCGGATGAGCACTATATATATGTATACACTCACATGTATCTTTATGCGGCCGTTACTTGTGTATGTGTAGGTATACAAGATAATAATATAATATCGCGGTGCACTGAGGGAGCCTTTGCACAGCAGGGTGACAGCCACTTACCCGATTTTTTAAATTTATATCATCATTCAAAATCCATCGATAGATATATTCAATATTGCCAAGTATTCGTTATTCTCGTACTACATTTAAGATCATGCGATATACATACATGCATAATTATCATTAGTACGGATTGAATTAGATTAGGTTAGAATGTTAGATTTGTATGAATTGTATAAGCTTAGGCCACTGAAAAGGGCTGCAGAAAATCTACCACCACCACTTCGCATTCACGACTATATTTCCAATAATTTCTCTTGTATTATTGCTGTACTTACGTAAATATTATGTTTTTCGAGTAATTTATAACTGGGAATAATATTGTTTTGTATTTTTTGTAGATTGAAGACGAACTTAGTCCAAATTATAAACGAGGATCAAAAGTACATAAACTGAAAAATATTATATTTGGAATAATATCATTATCAGTTCTAAACACTAACGTTCAGCCTTTAACAATATTTCAGGTAAAACAGGTAAGTACAAAGTTTAGAATTCATAATAATTATAATAATTTTTAATGTATATTTTTAAAAATGCAGAATATTTAAAAGGGATATTCAAAGACATCAAAAACATAACAAAACAATTAGAGGAGAGCGAACAATTCCTAATAAATTCAAACATTACAATCCATGACATTAATACCACGATAGCAATGAAGGAGGGATATGATTTAATATATAATAATGCAGCTCAAAAAATCTTCGATAAAGTGCCAGCTCAATGGGCGGGAATAATTTAAAGACAACAAATATAACAATATTGAACAAGACATATCAAAGATTATAATAGTTATAATAACACAAACTACACGATAATACACTATTATTATTATCAGTCAGCAAGTACTGGGGGCCAGGAACAAGAGACATCCGACAAAAAGAGGAGTCGCTCAGCCAGGCACTGCACATTATTCACAGTACGAATAACCATCGTGTCCGGACGGCCCCTAAACTATCGCAACCGTAATATTAAGAGACGCGAAGGTTACGGTCGGCGGACTTCGGCGTTAGATCTCCGAACCGACAGCTTATTATCGTGTCTTAGAGCTGATGGTATTGAAAATCATTTTCGGTTTTAAGGTATTGATATCAATACCGGTTTGAAACGGTATACCGAAAAACTTAAATACCGAAATTATACGGTATACCGAAAAACCGAAATTATACGGTATACCAAAAAATTGAAATTATACGGTATACCGAAAACCGAAATTATACGGTATACCGAAACTGAAATGATTCGGTATACCAAAATACCGATATATATTATATTTATACGGTTTACTATTTTTTAAGTTTTTTGCGGTATTGTCTTATTTTTTACTCTTAATATATATTAATGGATATAGATTCTGGATACTAATTTTAAACTATCTACATTATCGTCTTATATAAATGGTATTTTATTATGCGATTATGTACGAATAACTTGTATCAGCCACCAATGATTTTTGACATAATTATATTAATTATAATATGTATATATTGTGTAATCACGAAATAAATAATTTGTATTATAAAACTTAAATAATGTTTCAATGTTTAGTCGGAGAGCCAGCGGAACGTGGCGTGTATAATTATAAATTAAAGTTTTAAACAGTAATTAAGCCAACTCTTGTTTCAAAATTTCGTTCGCACGGCACAAAGTTTAAATGTAGTTTTTGGAAAAAAAATATTATACACTATGCAGAAAGACATAATATTATATATGTAATATTATTATACATTTATTTTAATCCCGAACCAGACGTCGACGATTTTCTGCGTTCGTATATACATATGCGATTACAGAAAATAATAATGATTCAACGCCACTACATATATATATAATAATATTATAAGCTATAACCGAATGAAGCGCCATCCCGGCGGTCGGGTCCAATCTGCAAAAGTTTATTTTTAATTAAACCCGCGTCCGGTTGATGATAAAAACTTTGAGTAAAGTTTCTTTTCGAAATTTTCAGAGTTTACGGGCGGCGAGGGTATTCAACGAATTATTTGGTTTCGCAGCAGTAGAAGGGGCTAGATATAGCATAAGTTCGAATATGTAGTGGTGCTGATATGGATATCAAATATAATAATAATATACAATGATTCGGGTCTCATCTAACAATAATGTTATCACAATAATTAATGAAGCATATTAAAAACAAAACATCCATCACGCCCCCGCCGACGAAAAGAGGGATCTAAATAATATTAAAACACCTACTCGTATATATTATTACGACTTGCAATTGAGCTTAAACCCGTAAACCCATAACCAGTACACCTACTATATTTATTATTATTATATTATGTGGACAAATTAAAACCAGTAAGATGGCGTTTTCGTAGCATCTGATGTGTGGGCGAAACTATAAAAAACCCGAATGTTGCCCAGCAACCGGTTTTGTTCTTTGTGATCCGTCGACGATCAAAACGATCGCGGACAACTTTGCAACTTTGGTATTTTTACGCGTGTGGTTTGGTGTACGCCGTGCGGGGTCGCGATTTGGTATGGGAAGGATGCGCAAAGGGCTCGATCGGGAGGTCTGCGGGGGAGAGGGAGAGAGAGAGATTCGGCGGGCTCGCAGCTATAACGAGAGAGTGATTAATTGTGTATTTATGTATTCACGTGGGATTGTTTCTGCAGCCGTTGCGTCTCGCCTTTTCTCGCACCGCCGCCGCGGTGGGAGCGTGCAAAAGCGACGACCGTTGCACGTGTCTTATCTTGGCGAATTTTGCCGCCCCCGTACGCCGTCTCCACCACTGCAGCCATCCGACGACCCAAAACCACCCCCGCTCGCTTACCAAAATTACAATATATACCCCTTTCTCCGAAAGCTACAAATCATAAACACCCCCAAAACTATCAGCGTCCCGTTACACACACACACACACATACACATATACACTTGTAACATTATATATATATATATATGTAGTAACGCATATACACCGACGGCGCATTAATTTTAACCGTTCCCCTGTGCTGTGTATATCGTCAGTGCAGTACATAATAATAAGATTAATATTGTTGTTATATTATATTATATGATTATTACACGACCTCGGTGGTTTACGTTAATGCCGCCGACATGAAGACATTCTGTATTTAATATATACATAATATATGCACGCATATCTAACGTCCATATTGTTTCGCGTATAGTTAGGAGCCCATTGTAGGTAAAAATAAAACTCAAAGGGTCCTTTTGAGAACGGAATCGACTGTATAATATACGCCGTTAGGTTAGTCTGTGTGTATACTGTATATACATAATGATATGTCATTAAGAGGAGTCTTAAACTCTGATCGAATAGTTAGGGTGTAGAAAATAATCTTTTAATACCATACCCAACCACAATTATAACCATGATTCATAAATGTCTAAACAGACGTTAAAATCATGATGGGTATTTGAAAGTTTAAAGCTTACAAGTATTATAACTTATTTAAATGCCTGTTAAATTGAGATTATTTCCACGAACAATGACTAATTATTCTTATATGAGTTTGATTCAATATAATTTGTAGTTATGGGTAGGTTTACTAAATAATAATGCATTATATTTGCCGGAATAGTAAACTGATATAATATATTATTGTCATCATTATGACTGATCTAAACCGCTTTATTTGTTTTAACGATTTATCATTGCTTTAAAAATAAATAATAATAACAGTTTATTATGGGCATACGATAAATGATAATAATATAATAAAATATTATTAAAATTATTATAATATGCTTAATTATATAGGAACACGCGCACGCGCCGAGGCCGAGCTGAACATATCGAGACGAATTAACCGACTGGCGACAGAGTTGGGCGTTATTCGAATGAAATTTTATCTAGATGATTATTTAGATAACATTTTATTCGAATAAATTATTATTCGAATGATTTTTTTACAATTATTCGAATTAAAATTTATTCGAATAATTTTTTTTACAATAATTCGAATAAAAATTTATTCGATTAATTTTCAACTATTATTATTCGAATAAAAAATCATTCGAATATTTTTTTTACAATTATTCAAATAAAAATGTATTCGAATAATTTTCAACTATTGTTATTCGAATAAAAAATTAACCGATTCAATTTTAAACATAGATATTCGAATAAACAATAAACAAATATCTATCAATAGAAGAAAGTTAATAATTAGAAAATTAGATATGTTTTTTTAAATTATATTTTAACAATAGTTTTATAATATTATAATATGAATAATATTTAATGGTAATATTTCATAACAATTATTACAACAATCCTAATAAATCGATAAAAGCAATACCTAAAAAAATTATTTTATTATGAACTAGGTATGTTTGATCAAATTAAATAACTAAGAATTATTCGTATAACCGTCTTTAAAATTTATTCGAATAATCATAGATGAAAATTTTTCGAATAGTTTTTTATTCGAATAATCATAGTTGAAAATTATTCGAATAGTTTTTTATTCGAATAATCATAGTTGAAAATTATTCGAATAGTTTTTTATTCGAATAATCTTAGTTGAAAATTATTCGAATACATTTTTATTCGAATAATTGTAAAAAAAACATTCGAATAGTTTTTTATTCGAATACAGATTTATTCGAGTAATTATCTAGATAAAATTTTGCCCAACTCTGTCTGGCGACAATACCACCTAGTTTCATGTATCCAGACATCGTCCAATTCAGATTTTTCCTTTTCGTAATATTACATAGTACAATAATTATAATATACATATATATTAATTACCTGTAATATATTATATTTTGTTCACCATTATTTGTTGTTGTTCATGCCAAACTCGGCTGTCTACTCTGCTAGTTCATAAAATGCGTTGCTGTGTAATGTATCTACCTAGTGTACACGCGTATAGTGGCCGAGTGAACTTTTTTTTTCCTACGAAGCAATTACCTTAAATAAGTACCCACACAGCCATTTTTTCACATTTTAAAGTTATCATTCTACGCATTTTAAACGCAGGTCTAGCTGTCTATAGGTCTTGGAGACCAGGGTCATTGAGATAACCACGACCTACCCAAACTTTTGCATGAGGCGACAGCCTCGTAAAATAGCTATTCACTCCGCCACTGCACTCGTATATATATACGCATGAGTATCAAGCATATGCTACAGTTCCATGATATCAAGTACATTAAAATATATAAATAAAAAGTTATAATTTATTATAAATTATTATTTATAGTTATTTTATCAAGTATAAAATATATATGTTATAATATATAGGAATTATATAAGACGGTTGACTAGTGTGTATAACGTCCGATTTCATTATTATAACATAAGGACGGAATGGCAATTAACGAGTCAAAAACATAAAAACCTAACTTTTTTTTGTTGTTTGAAAAGTGATGTATCCTCATAAATACGAAGAACTTATTTTATATTTATAAGACAGCGAAAACTTTGTTGTTATTTTACGTGCATGGGGATTCCACGTGCCAGATTTAAAATACGTTCTAAGAAGGAAAAATGCAAATCTTATAATTTTATGAATACAATGATAATATGAACATCTCATTTACGACATTTATTTATATATTACTTTGAAGGAAATGCCAGTGAGTATGAAAATATTTAAATATGTGATTTATACTCCTTTTCCAAAAGGCAAAAATACATTAAAGTTATTGTGCAGTGTTGCTCTTTACATAACGTGGCTATAAAGTGCTGTACATAATACAATATAATGTACACCATATATTTTATTATTAACAAATGATTTTTCATCTGAATATAATAAACATAATAATATGGTAAGTATACGATCAATAACGAAATATCTATGTAGCAGTACCTATACAACAGTAAAAAACAATATTAGATTAATTTTACCGTTTAATGCCAACCATAATATCTGTGACATAATTTTCAATTTATGAATTCCTTATATTATCTATTGTTAATTGTTTTGCCACATTTGCGACTTATAGGTACCTAAAATTAAGATACCAAAACTAGATAAAATTAAAAATTCTCAAAAAATTTTAAATAAAGTTGCAACATGTATATTATATTATATATATACCTACCAATAAACATAACATGGATTAGTAACAAAAATAATAGCAGTATAATAGCACCATCATGCTATTGCTATTTCTATGCATCGAGAAATATTTATATTCCAGTATATTATTTCCTATATTAATTAATAATTAAAATTATAATTATAATAATTATAGTTTAAAAATTATACATTATAAGACCTGCAACAATACATAATATGTTAACATATAGATATATGTATTTGATTTCCATGATCTATATAATCTAAAATGTATGAAACTTTTAATATTAGCTTATTAGCAAATTTTTTTTGTAAATGTAGCTTATATAGCTGCTACTACCAAAAGCATAGTTTCACGTATTTTCTTTTATTTCGCAATGTGTACAGAAATCACTGTACACATTGCGAAATGTACAATTCCGAACTTTATATGTAACATAATATTATATTATATTACATCGAACATAGTGACCGTTTATGCTGCTGCAATCGTATGATTACTATAATATTTTTACTAACCATTGGTGCAACTGGGGATATGTTGAGGGGACTTGTACACCGACAATTTAAAATGTGTACCCCTAAAAAATAAAAGACTTTCCATTATATATTACTTCAATGTACTTGATGTATAGGATGACTGCATCGTCGCGTAAGTTTCCACACCATCCATGCTTGCTGAACGACATTATATCACATCGTCCATGTTGTTTAAAATCATGAGTTACTGCAAGTGGACGCTTTTTTTTATTGTGGTGTCCCCTGTAGGCCTAATCCAAATCGCAAGCAAAAACACGATAACGCTGGTCGACTAAAATATAATATTTGTAATTTACATACATCGGTACAGCGAAAACTACAATACTCTTGTATAACATTTTTCGTTATTTATATTTTATGTACATCAATAAAACATATTTTAATATAAATAAATAAATATCAAATTCAACGTTGAATAAGTTTTAATTGAAAATTTTATTGAAACACCGGCATTCGCACATTTTCGACTTACTATAGCTTTGAATTTTAGTGTGTTTCAGCCTCTGGAAAAGCGAGCTAGGCTGTTGGTGTCGAAGGATTTATATTTACCACATAGCATTTATAAGTCCAAGAGGAGTAAGAACACTGTAGTTTTAAATTATTATAGGATGATATTCAGTGGATCCCTATTTA
Source organism: Macrosiphum euphorbiae (assembly GCA_949089665.1). NCBI lineage: Eukaryota > Metazoa > Arthropoda > Insecta > Hemiptera > Aphididae > Macrosiphum > Macrosiphum euphorbiae. The sequence continues at coordinate 133,148,937 of CARXXK010000001.1, forward strand.
AAATTCAATACTGTCCTTATATTATGATTATAACTATATTATTATATTACTACTATTTTTATATTTATCATATTTTTATTATATATATTATTATTTAGAGGTTACCAAAGTCCTATTTCTAAGTCTCCTACCACTCACTATTCCTACTGGACCTCTATATTCATCCTGTTTTAAATGTCGTGAAACTCATTCATAAAAATTTTTTTTCGACCCTGGAACAGAACAAAGTGTTTATTTAATTTGTGTGACGTCGGCCGGCGACAAAATGTGATGTGTTTGATGTGGAGATGAAAATATGGTGAGTAGAAGACATTATTAAATAAATACATTTTACAAAATATACTTAATACATAAAATCATCTTACTTGGTTTAGGCATCTATAGTTTAGCTTACTTATACAGCACCGACCAAGACCTTTATCAAAATAATTCCTTATCGTCACTTGGATTAAATAACTTTTCTATAAAACTTAACGGGTGTTGAAACATTGTTGGTAGGTGCATAAAAATATTACAGTCTTCATGATCTGTGGCCTGAGAGGCCTGACGTTAATAATTGCATTCATTGTTGATGTGAGTGCATCTATGAATCTAAAAAGTGTAATATTTTTATGTTGAAATTAAAAAGAACTTATACTTTACGAACGAATATAAACTTTAAAAAGTTAAAAATAATATAGGAAAACTTTTAGAAAATAAAAAATTATAACAGTAGATAATCGGAAAAATATAAGTATTATTAATGCAAGTAAAAACTGATGTATTATACTATACAAATGTATTTTGAATAAAATTAAAACGGTAATAACATTAATGAGAAAACGAATAACTAGGCAGCATACTATTGAGCCAGCATATCTATTATTTATTATAATAATAAATATGAATAACTTTACGGTTGTTTATATTGGGTTTGTGGCCAACACACAATACAAGAAATTAATATCAAGTAGATAGGTATAGCTCTCCTCCTTTAAGGCTACCCCTATTTACATCCATATAGTTCATGTAGAATTAAAAAAAAACAAAACTACTTAACAAGAAATTAAAGATCTAAGTCTTCCTATTTAAAGCTATTCTTTTTGCATTATTTATACTATACTGACCTGCAGCTGATTCCTGATAGACCTTTGATTTTGTTTTTTATTTTTGCACTATTTCTTGGATAATTTTTTTTCTATGCCAACTCGTCCTATAATATGACTAACAAGGCGAAAAATGTAACTATACCTATTTGACGCTGTATAAGTTGAAGATAGGATATGACTATATGAGTCGTAATTTGTCTGGTGTGTTTAATTAGTATGCCTATGTTTACTTATAAATTCAAATATATATTGGAGCATTTGTTCTATATATATGCTGTTTGCGGAATTCGCATGTACCTACCTAATTTTAAAGATCACATATTATTACGACGAGACGAATACCTAATATATACATAATGTATATATTAATGTATACAATAATATACATATTACATCAATATCATTACAATACAATAACATAATAATATACTATACCTCCTACTCGTATACATAATATATTATGATGAAGTATGAATATAATATAACAAGACCATTTTCCGCAAACGTATATAATATATATATACAGCCGTTCTATATACGTATATGTGAATATCGCGTCGTCGAAACGATACTATTTGCTCTTATTGGAGATGCTGCCGCTACATATACAGATAGTAATAATATATATAATATACATTTAATAATAATAATATCATAACGGTGGCCCTTTATCGAGCGCCATTTGTACGGATGATCCTATTTCGGCGGTGTGGAATGCGGGACGGGCGGTAAGGGGGCGTAGGATAGACGTGACGATGGGTCGAGCTGAGTAGATAAGTTCGGGGGCGGGGGTAGGGGAAACTCCACAACGAACCGAAGAGGGGTAGCGCGCGTCACCGCCGCCGCCACCGCCTGGAGAATCCCTAGCTGCAGCAGAAAAAGAAGGACAATGTCATCCGGCGGTGGCGGCGACTGTGGGGGTCGGCGGAAAACTCGGCGTAGGACGCGAAGCGCGTGCGCGCATCCGTTTCCGACCAATCGGAACCGCCGGGCGTATCGCTGTCGGATGGCGTTTCCCACCCCCCAAGCGGGCCACCGGGACGCCCGTTAAATTTAATTATCGGATCATTATATAGTCGTACGGGCCCGCGAGTTCGTGTGATATCGCGTACACAGACCACCGCCGCCAGTGTGGGTGCTCGTATATACAGTAGCCGCGCGCGCTTTATACCCTCCGTCATATTATACACGGCACGCGACAGATCGTATAGGTATATTACCTATATATTATAATAAATGCAACCGCGGTAAAGTATATTATATAAATTATTATAATATTTTATATATTGGCGATTGTCGTCCGCGAGTGTAACTTTTACAGTATACGCAATATACTCATATATCTCTGCTCATCACGAGATACGCCTGCGACGAGTGCGCCGTATATTCCGCGGTCGTTGTCCGCATACGTTACGATAGTATTCGTTTGCATAGTACGATCGACGTTGTAGGCCCACCGCGCGATATTCGGACTTCTGCAGCGCCGGCTGCAGGTGACGAGTGCGTTGTGGTTTCGACGGGACGGGAACCGCCGGAAAATACACTTCCGAACGGCGTGTCCGGTGCGAAAAACGATGGTCCGGTGCCCGTCATCATAACAACAACAATATTATACAATCGTATCACTCATATACGCATACAATAGATTATATAATTGTTGTTCTCGTCTTCATTATTGTGCGGTTGCTTGAACCGATCCACGGAGATCGCGCGACACCGTCCACCGTGATCGTCAAAGATTTTTTTTTAATTTCCAATCCCACGATGTGATGCGATGATGTCGAATTTGCGATTCTTTGCCAGTGACGTTGTTTTTAAAGCCATTTGTTGACGGTCGCTCAGATCGCGTGACGACCGTTACCGTTAAGCGGAAAATCATATTTTCTAGGACGATTTTTCACAGGTAAACAACTTTAATACTACCTACCTATAAATACGGCATGCAATATATTTTAGTAGTTATATTATTATAATATTACGTCGTATTAGAGATCTATAGTTTTCACTGCTCTAATATATAGTTACCTGTAGGTGACACCTATATATTCCTACAGTAGGGTAATCATATCATTTTATTTTACTTAAACCGGGACAAACATGTTTTGTACAATTTTTATGGGGAAAATCGTACCACTCCTCCTCGACCAACCACCAATTTTAAACTTTAACACACGTTTTTTTTCGCTACTAGAATACCACTCATTATGATCACCACTCTGCGACATTCTTTGTAAGGCAAGTACTCAACTACTTTATAAATTGGAATGCGAGTAACAGATAAAATTATATCAACTAGCGATAATTAATTGCAAAAATTGTCGAAGAAAACAACTCGAACATATTCACTAATAATCGTCGTCACTCCTCACCAATCCATAAGAATAAACTCACAATAAATTTCGTCAGTCGATCAAGTTATAATCAACTTTATTATTTTGTTATTTATAAAAACAGTATTGTTTTTCTATTTATTATATAGTGTTATATTGTGTGAGTTTTTTTTAAAGTGCACCTTTTATTTGTGAAAATTATGCAAAAAACAACAAATTATTCAAGTCAAACTAAAAATGTGTTGAAGAATAGGTATGAAAATTAAAATTTTCAACATATAATTTTAAGTGAGAAATTCGATACTTGTAGGTAGGTATATGCACTGATAAAAGTTACGGTGATTATGACAGCGCAGATAGGTATATTATTTTATGACCATATATTATGAGAATGCTTTAAACGTGCAGTCATTAGATATATTATATACATTTAAATTTGTAAACAAATGAAAAACACATTATGGTTGTTAAATATAAGAATAATAATATATATATATAATTCAAATTACAATCAACCAAAACAACATATAATATATTATATGAATGATAATTAAGTGGATACTTATAATATTATAGTTAAGTTTAAGTATAAGTATTTATTCCTTCTAAATTATTTTTAATGACCTTATATAGAATCAATCCCTGTATAAATGTTTTATATACTTTTATAAAAATAGATAAATGATGGATAGATATTTAGTTTAATACTGTTATAATATAGAAACCTATGATAACATATTTTTCTACTTTCTAAGTGTCTCTAGTATAAAAGGAGAGTGATTGAGAGGTGTTTTTGGTGTTCAATTAATTATGAAATAAACGTATTATTGCGTATTATTGTTTAATATATTATCTATGTAGAAAGTACATGTCAGGTAGGTAATTATAATTTATAATTCGTATTTCGAATACTATATGTAAGATCAAATGCTAATATTTAAATTGAAATATTTACATATATATATATGTGTATAGTATTATAGGTACCTGGTACATAGTATAGGTATATGACCCTATATAAACTCACGCGTGTTATGTACAAATAAAAATTAAAACAACTATGAAATGCTTACTGGAAAGTATTTGTTTATAGATATAAAATAGATGCTCATTTATTTTGATCAATGTAAGTGTCTACACTCATTATTTCGGAAAGTTTCAGCTTTTTTGAAAAGAAATAATTACCTATTTTGTAACATTTATAATTTTTTATGCACATAGTTTTGAAGTGTTTACTTTAAATTCAGATTCCAAAATAGAAGAATTTTTCGTCGTATTTCATTAAATTAAAATCGAATTTCAATCCATTAGTTAATTAATTACAACTTATAACTTATAAGTATTTAACATTTTGCGGGGTTGGGCTCACACATGGGTAGCGCCACGTGACTACGCTCATATTATAGTATTTAAAATTAGTTATATAATATTATAGTACTATAAAATAAAAGTCAGTACGTGTTCGTGCATCACGGCCGGTCATTTTATTTTCTACAGAGTCCGATACGTGGCGTTAAGGACTTATGGCGTAGCTATTCACCGCTACAATTTAAAAAAAATGTTTGCTTCATATTTTGGAAATATAAATTAATAAATTTACATGTTTTTATAAGAATTTTTTGTGAAATCTTATCAATTATGATGACGATAATAAATTAATATAAAAATATAATTTGTTCATACATTTTGTTTTGTAATCACATAATTAAAAAAAATAAAAATACTATCAAAAACTTAACGAAATAATGTGTGGTCATATAGGACCTATAATACACATTATAGTCTATATTATCAGAATTTTCGAAATTATTCGTTGATTTTTTTTTTTATTTGTTTCAAACATTCAAAAATCAATACACCAAATATATTATTATAAGCCCTAATGTTATTTTTTGGGTTTGTTTAAAAGCACATCTTATAAATCAGCACTCCCAAAACACTGCACGTGCTGAGGGTGTACCAATATTATGCACTAGGCGTCAGTTTTAATGTGGGGTTTAGGGGTTGCATTCATTAACGGATAACCAAATAATTATTTCATATTATAATGTTTGAAAACATTAAGTGAGTTTAAATACAATATTACAAATAATTAAACATGTGAAGTTATTAATTTTACCAACTTTCAAAATGGGAACATTATATTTTGTATCATGCAGTAAAATCATTGTAACGTGAACCATACAAATCATACATCATAAAAATATTTTGTTGAAAATATAATTATAAATTTATACTTACGACAAATCGAATACGTTATAGAGTCTTCGTTTGATGAAATATGTTTTACTTGCAGCCAAATTAATTTTTTTTTTTTTAATAAATTGAATCTAAATAACCTTATATATAATATATATAGTTTAAAACTGTATAAGATATATGTCTAACCCATATATTTATTATATTTACTTGCAGATATGTTAGTCTTGGACAGATATTCTAATACATACCTACCTAAGAAAATATTGATTCAACAATCGGATAAAAAAATATATTGTTGGGTTTTCCTAATGGGTGTCCCTAAGTTGTTGTGGTCGAAACAGGTTATATTCTGTCGGCGGCGACGAAAGGTCGGAAATAGGGTTAAAAAATATTTAGCGCTACTTTAGCTGCAATCACACGTTTATTATTTATAGTTGAATAATATATATATAGTTGTTTACCCACCAATTCTGACAAAAAAAATAACAAAAAACGGTACACTAAAATATACCACACAAGGAAATAAGTTATGGTGTGGAAAGTTATTCGAAAAACTCGAGCCAATAAATTATAACGGCATGTAAGGACAAAACAACCCTCTAAACATATGCATATACTGACCCTTTTTATCATGTAAAAAACGAGTACGTGTTTTGATTCTTTGGTTGTATCATAAATAGTATTAAAACAGTTGTAATTACAAATAAGGCAGTTAGTGAAAAAAGGGGAGTAGAGCGAATGACATTATTATTTATGGTTTGCCATGTTTATTATTACAGTCATCATAAATACTAATTAAAAACTGTTTAAGATTCTTTATCGATGTTTAAAAAGCTATTATACTGCTCATTTTCGTTTTAAAAAATACTCATGTTTTTATTATGTTTTAAACACTAAAAGTCCCGCATAGAATCACTAAACAGTGTGGGTTCAATTTTTTTCACCTGCGTTTAAGGTTTAAATTATTCATCGTCATCTTTGTACACTAAATTTTACAGTTCTATAATATATTTATTTTGTTGTGTCTTATTTCCCTTACATTTTTTATTATATGTATTATTTTTACAGTATGTAAAGAATGTTTTACATTATTTAATTTACAGTTTACACATGGTGAATACAAATAAACCTGTACAATGTGTATACAGCCTGTACCAAACCGATCGCTATGCTAGAAAATAACTTATTTCATAATCTTATATTATCAGGGTAGTACGAACAGTTCATGTCATAATTGATAATTGTATAAAATTAATAAGAAAGAACATGATTAAAAATTAATCTAAAAACGAATTTTTTCTTAACCGTACAAATTAATAATTTTTACATTCACTTTTTACTCTGAACATTCTAATTTCTAAATAAACAGCGCAATTGGGTAGGCAGTTCCTACATATACCTGCAAATAAGAAAATATATAAGACTTTCATTATATTTTTTTCTAGCTATACGTTTTGAAAATGTAGTACTTAAGACCTAACTACGAATATATCCTATTTATATTCCTACAGGCAACTTCATTTTCTAAAATTTATATAGAATTGATAATTTGTGGTTAGTTTTAAAACAGAAAAAGCTCACACATTACTCTATAATGCCATACAAATTAAACATTTAAACCAATTTCAACATTGGTGAATGTTGTGTCTAAGAATTATTCAGATATTTTATAATTTTTTGTTTAATTAGAAAATAAATCATTTTTTTGCCGAGTTCTACTCTCAAACTGGTACTTATCCATTAATTAAAAGTTTAATATGGCTATAAACATGATCAACTGCGATAAAGCAAATTTCACGTCTTCACGAGTTACATAAATACTATATTATGTGGGTATTGAACAAATAAGTGGGAAAGGATTTGTTCTATGGCAAGATGGTCTCAAAGGCCTTAAAAAAAAAAAAAAAAAAAAAAAAAAAATTGAACAAATAAATATAGCATACATCTTTTGACTTATGAATCTTTATATCCGCTTATTTAGGCAACATTTAAATTCTATTTTTTTTTTTAGGTGGTGATTTATTTTTAATAGATACAACTCTTTTGTTTTTACTGATATGTTTGCTTGTTTTACTATGAGTTATTTTTCTTTTAGAATTGTAATTTGAGGTTATTTCTTATTTTGTGCTATGTTTTATCTTATATTTTTTCTATATAAGACCATAATTCTATACGGATTTTAATACTGCCTGATCAACTTATTGAACAAATAACTGCATTATGAAATCTATTTACTTAAAATAAATAAATATAGAATTGTATAGTTTAAATTAAATCTGAACTATAATATAATTAATACTCACAGTTCTATGTTTGTTTCAGTTATACTCAATGATGTACGAAAGTACATGTTCGTACCAAAGTGCTTTAGACCTGAAAAGGGTGGCGATGTCATCACCGCCTAGTATAAAAACAGAAAATGACTGTCTTCCGACTACTACTCCGCAATGGCCATCGGTAGGAGTGGCTAGTTGTGCTTATAGGTAAACGAAATATTTTTATTTATTTATATTGATTAATAACAGCGTCTCTTCCTATGGAATAAATGTATTTTTAGGGTAAATATAATAAGAACATAGTAAATACATTTACTTTATCAATTGATGATATATTTGGAAATACTTGAACTTTCAACTATATAAATAGCTACCTAGGTAGTTATTATACAAAACCTGGTTCCACGAATGTCTATTATCAACATACGAATTTATATAATATATTATATTATTTAATATAATTAATTCTTGATTCAATTTTTTGTTAGGTTTGCGTGTAATTCCACGTTTGAACAACTCAAACAGTCAGTAGAAAAGGCAAAAGCCGCATTACAGGATCGCGGAAGTTATTTATCATCGTGTGACCTAGGCACGTCTCCTTTTTGTCCAGCAACACCGTCATCCAGGACGCCAGTGTCCAGTCATCCAACTACCAATTCACTCGATCTATTTCAGGATGAACAAAATAATACTGACAAACGAAACAATTGTAAGTTTACCTAACAACAATTCAATAAATAGTTCAATTGTAATACTCTATAGGAATAAATTTAAAAACAACATAATACAAACACCATATATTATAGTTTATAATATTGTATGTGCAATAAAAATTGATTTCATAAAAAAATAACACAATATTATTATTTATATCTAATAGTAATATTATATATCATTGAAAATCTCCAAACAGTACCTATATCGCGTATTATATAATGTATTGTCGTTATTCGTTTTTATAGAAAATAAAGTTGAAAAGGAAGAAAACAGTTTCCATGGAAACAACTTTCGGTCGTCATCCTTCAGTGGTTTTGTGCTTTTGGCCCTTTGAGAAAAAATGGCGCATTTTGGAACAATTGCACTGAGCTCAAACACAATACATTATATACATATATTTTCTCACCGGGCGTTCGGAAACGAATAGGAAAGAGATAGTAAAGGGGTGCCCGGGTGTGGGAGGAGAGCGAATGAAAATTGAGTACATCCGTTGTGGCTTTTTAGCAAAAAAAAATAAAAAGTGAAAACGAATAAAACGAAAAAAAAAGAAAATGCTTTTTAATGATATGCCAGGGACATCGGTTTTTATTATTGCAGTCCACTTCCGACGACCATATCAGACCACGCACATAATCCTTTTATGATTATCATTTCCTTCCTTGAAAATATACATGGTTTAATATAGTATCTACTTTACATAGGTAGGTATCTATACTATTCATCATTTTTTTTTAATCTTAAGTATAATATAGTATAGGTATTCCCTAAAATATCTAAACTTCTATTATTTTAATTTAATAAATGTTTTATTTGTTTTTCAAATTTGTAAAATAATAACACATCGTTACACGATAAATTTTAATTGATGAATCATATGAATCATTGTTGTTTTAATTGTACAAGAAAGTAATTACTAAGAAGTACCTATACTTGGTTAGAAGCAATAGCGTACCTATATATTATATTGTATACCTAGTTATTTTATATTACCTATAACAATATTGAAATGCATCAGAGAGGTTGGTTTAACCAAACTTTAACATTAATACAGGATCTCGTAAAATAGGTACCTAGATATTTTATCAATCTGCAAATAGATATTTATCAATTATATGATGATAGAACAACAAAATATACCTAAATGTAGTCAATTTCAAAATCAACCTTCGATGATCAATTTCCGACATGTAGGCTGTTTAGATAATCAATACAACTTTTCGAGCCTTCAATTAATTATGTAAACAAAAAAAAAACAGTAAGTAAAGGTAAACTTCGCTCTGAATATAAAATATATCAAACTTTGATGTATCTATATTCTATACAGTAATATTCTATGTGCATTGTACGTGTATTGTGCTTATACAAACAATTTTTTTTTGGCAATAGGTATGAATAATGAAATATAATATGATTTATGAACCAAGCTTGGAGAACATTTTGAATAAGTTGTATTATATATATTGCATTTCTAATATATTTTATTATTTTTAGATAAATAATAAAATACAATTATAAACAAAAAATACACATTATATAAAATAAATAAATTAGTTGAAGTATTATTCGGGTCATATAATTTGATTTTATTTAGTACCAATTATTAAATTGAATAAGAATAATGTCTTGGAGCAAATTGTATTTCTTGTTATAAATGCAAGAAACTAAAACGGGAATGGAATCCTTTTTCTTTCAAATGTTTTATTTTTGTAAAAGCTTTTGTTGTTTTTTTTCAACACCTTTTCAGATAATTATTTTGCTGACGTAAACGGAAAATAATGGATACCCCACATAAAAAGAGGGAAAATTATCATTATAAACAAATAGGAAAAAAAATAACATAGACATGATAAAAAGAAGACCTCCGGAACATTTATACCGATTCCAGGCGACGAGCCGCAACGATAGTATCCTTTTCCGGTGTTCCGGTTAGCTTTCCTGGTGCATTTTATTTGACACAAAAGAAATGTTATTTAACAAAATAAAATTAAAATATCTATTTAAAAACATTTTCCAGACGCTCATGTTTTATCGTAAAATGTTATACTTTTGAATAATTAGTGAAAAATATGTTTTCTTTCTAAAATTATTAACTAATGCACAGATAACATACCATGCCATTTTTCAGTTAATATTCATATTTGATTTATTAGTTATTTGTGTTTTATTTGGTTCGGCCTTTAGCGTATTATTTTCCCTCACATCTATGTTATTAATGTTTTTGACAATGTACAGTTTGTTTATTTTGATTTAATACTCAATGATGAATAATTGCTTTTTAATCACAGTATAGCGAACATATTATTTTGAATGAAATTACATTTTTAGGCGTATCACAAATTACAGTATACCATATATTATATTATAGAAATTTAGCAGTTATACTCTATATATATATGAGTAGGACGAGTAGGTATATAATCTACATAGTATGCTATCATACTAGAATCCTACGTAAACCGTTTAATAATTTTCATAAAAATAATTTTAAAAATACTATGCATATAGGTAACATCAAACTATCAATTCCTATCATTGTATATTATCATGTAAATGGTTTTAAAAATTAATGAAGTGAATTTAAATTACCTCACAAATAAAAGTATAGGTATATTAAAAGTATTCAACTAAAATATTATTCAGGGATTTTATACTTTATAAATAGGGATATATGCGTGTTTTTAATTTTCAGCTTTCTTATAAAACATAATAATTAATATTCGAAATTTGCACGATGTTAATCTTCAAATATAATACAAAACCATATATCATGTACATTTTACTAAATAGTAAATACCTACCTACTTAAGGAAAAGGCCGAACCTCGGAGATTCGTTTATAATTTCCAGATACCTTTGATTAAAACAAAAAAAAAATTATTTGTTCAACATTTTGTACCTAATATTTATGTGAATTTTTTTCTGATATCTATATTACTTTTAAGCTAGTGAAGACATATAGAAAAAAACACTAGTTATTTAATCATATTTAAAATAATCACTAGCGAGTATGGCCTCCCATGGCCTATGTGCCTATATGTAGAGGTAGACCATATGATTTAGGTAGTACGTGTATTTTCGTACTTCAAACAATAGTATAGATTACCTTTGTCCATTTATGTATCTATACATATATTAAAAAATTAAAATGTAAAATTTATTTTTCTAGACATTGATTCGTCAAATAGCAGATACGATAAGAGTTCTGGATTGATGCATTTACCATCGTCGACTTCAAACGGTAATATAATATACATAATATTTTATTACATCTTATAATAATTTTACAAATACATTTAGAAAATTATATTTATTTTGTAAACGCAAATGCCTATAAAATATTATTATTGAACTCAAATTCACATTAGTTGAAATATAATTTACTCACAATAAAAATAAAATATTATAATTTGAACAGAATACAATTTTATTTCAGTTTAATAGGTATCTACTACAGGGGAGTGCTTACGGGAGGATAGGGTGTCATATCCCCTCATGAACTTTTTTTTATGCGTAATTTATAGTTTTTCGATAATTTTGGTTTACTCAACAAAAAAATGTAGTGTTTGTATCTGTTCATCCCCCCCCCCCCCATAGAAAAAATCTGAGCACGCCACTGATCTACTATGATAGCGATTTCCTCTGTACACTTAAAAAGTTTTAACGTATAAATAAGCAACAACATAATATTATATCGTTTACATTATAGTAAACATAATATTTAGTATACATTATAGAAACATATGATATGGAAAAATTTCATACAACTTATTATCCACCAATAATATAATGATATTATATATTATTATAGCTGGCGTATCTTGTGACTGTTCTGTATCATTTCCCATATTGTAATATTGTAATCGCAAATTATACACTTTATATATTATGTATATTATATAGATTAATTTCGTTGATATGTTATATTAATTTAATTTTAATTAGTTTCATAATTAGTATGCAATTTGCGGTGGTGTACCAATTAAGTATTTAGTGTTTTAGTATGTATATAGATGCAATGGATTCGAGTGGTGGATTGCACATTATATTATAAATTGTACCGAGCTCACAAATCGTGTTTTACATTGAAAACTCCACATAGTCCAAAATCCGTTGTAGGTACCTACTTACCTATTTTTTCATTTGTACAAAGTACACGCTTATCATACGTTTTTCACTGTATCTAAATATTGTTACTTAGATTTCTATATTATTTTATGCATTCATTATACTTATGTACGTATAATATGGCAATAATAAATTATCAGAAAGAACGAATATCAGTACAATTTATTGTTATATAAGAGGCCTAAGTACCGAAAAATAATACCTACAATTTTCTGCAAAATATGATAAATAAACAATAGGGAGCTTATTTCAGGATATTCTTGTAAAGCGTTTGCTGTAACTAAACTAATCAGTGCATTTTATAAACAACTAACTATTTGAAATGCCTACGTTGTAAAATTTGTTTTTATTTGTGATAATATTTACCTACCTATTATATAACCGCGTTAGTATCGAATTATGTTGCAGTACAGGTACATTTTATCATCGAAAAAAATGACATTTTAGAAATAATAATCCTTATAGATCTGTGGGCGGAGACGAAAAATATAACCCCCATGTACATAATATGTAATGTTTATAATATGTATGATATTGAATTAGTATAAACTATAAATGTATAGCTGTGATGTCGGGTGAAAAGGGGAGCCACGCGCCCCCCCCCCCCCATATTGACGATAGTGTGTTTATCTCCAACGAAGGTTCGCTTTTACAGTTTTACGGGAAGGGGGAAAAACTGTCAACCCATCGGTATGAGGGTCACATGCTGTTACCATGGATACTGTCGTCAGTCAAATGGCCGCCATCCCATACCGCCTCACCAATCATTCCTATTCGGGAGTTTTTCTTCTTCACATCTAATAGATTTTTTCCCCGTTTGGCATTGAATTAGAGTACAAAGCCGAGAAACGTTTTGGGTTCTTTGTGACATTTTTTTTCGATGATTTCACACGTTTTTAACAAAAATACTATTCAAACCTTTATAAACATCAAAGTTAACAAAAGTGTAACAATAGCTGTACTAGCTATATAAGTAGTTCAAAATTCACATATCACTTTCATTTGCGGTAAAACTTATAGTATTATTGTGAAAATATTAATAAATAAATAATAAGTAGGTAATAACGACACATACAGCATCAAAAATATGACCAACTAAAAACAATTATCGAACAAATTATTATTAAGTATAGTTTATGCAATAATATGGTTATTTCATTAATTACAACGAATAAAGTTAAATAATAATTAATTTAATAATATGCGGCTCTTACGAAACAAAATATTGCTTATTAATAAATTATGTCAGTTAAATTCCTTCCTGAATTAAAATACATGTTTAAAAAAGTTTTGATAAAAAACTTAAAAAGACACAATATGTACTTACTAAGTACCTACCTACGTATAGCCTATAGATAATTAATTTAAAATATTTTTAGATGCTTTACGATTTGAATTACTTGCTACTGTTATAAACTAACTATAAAAAAAGTTTGTTAAGAATCGCAGCTATTTTATCTGCACTCGACTATTCATTTATTATTTTATTAAACGCTTGCAAAGCTACAAAATAATAGATACATTATTCGGTATACCTACTTATCAGGGCCGTCTTAAGGGGGGGGGGGGCAGGACCCAGGCTTAAATTTGGAGGCTTCAAGTTTGAAAAAAGTGGTAAAATTGGTTTAAAAATTGGTTTTCACCTTGGGCCTCGAAAATCCTAAGGACAGCTCTACGACTAATATATAATATTTTAATACAGACCAACATAAAACTATCGAAATATTATAATAGTATATTGGTACAATAATTATACTATTCAATTATTAGAATAATTGTGTTATTAAATAAAATAATTGAAAAAAATTAATATTATTAAATTATCATTATACATAGGTACCTCTACTCATAAGTCATTATTCATTACAGTTAACATATTTGTTTACTTGTACCTACTCTATAGACTATAGATGTAAAATCAGTGCTCATGTATGATATTAATTTATATATTAAGTTGATTTGTTCAGTAAAAAATATTTAATTAAATATTTCTTTCAATAATTTCTACAGGTTTATCTTCTGTAGGAAAATCATCGTCGTATTTGCCATCTTCCATATCAGATTCATTTAGATCGTCATCTAAATCAGGTATGTCAATAATTTATTTGCATTAACGTTAAGTTCATCAGTAAAAGTTTTGTTCTGAAAAATTAAAATAATCATTTCATATTATTATCTTATGTATTTAAAAAAGGTAATCATAAATATTTAATGAACGGGTTTACGAGCCTAACCTAACCGTCTTATTAAAACTAGGTACTACTTATTTATTTATTTATTTATAATATTTATACGGACAAAGTCCAATTTACAATATTTAATATCAATAACAATAATAGTATATATAATAACATTTGATAATTAACACATTTTAAAAAATTCAATATAAGTTGGTAGTACAATGAATACAAGGAATAAAATAATAATACAAATTATAGTGATTACATTGATACAAAACCTAAAAAAAAAGTGGGAGACAGAGTGGGTTTATGTGGGTATTAATTATTTTATTTATTATATTATTATTATTATAATTATTTCATTCTTATCATTTATGTATGGTTTTAGTATTAACTAGACAGTATTATAAAGTTTGAAAACCAGTTCATAAATAGATAGGTACATAGTATACCTACAAAATATAATAGTCTGCACTCCGGCACTCGACGAAATGAATAAAAATAAATAGATATTTTTAAAATGCCTAAAAAACCACAAACAATGATTTTTTTTTATATTATCGTGAGAAGTATGTCTCATAGAACATAATATTATATTTAATAAATTATCGACCATATTAGGGCCACACACGTGGGCATATTAAAAATAAATTTAAAAATACGATGAAATAAGTAAACTAAAAAAGTGATTGGATGGATTATAATTGTATATCCCAAACTTCAACAATACAATATTTACATGGGCGGTTCTATTATACATTTATATACCTATAATCTAAAGTTTGCCCACATTTACTAGAAAGACAACTTATCCGTTTCACATTTTTACAACTGGTTAGCGCACTGATTATTTCTCCTATTTAAGTACTCGTTTGCGCAAAAAAATATTTATGATGTAGTACACACATATTCTCATCATTTAAATGCTAGTGGAAAGCTTCAGCTCCGTTCGTTGTACTGGTTGTTTATTACATTTTGGTTTTAAGTTGGAATTGAGAAAATATAATATGATGGTAAATTAAAATCTGAGACAAAATAGCAATTGAATTTGCAAAACATGTTATCTTTATTTATCTAGTGACAAATATACAGTAAACATAAAAAATATTTGAACCGTTTACCTACCTCATCAGGTAGTTATTATTATTTCTATACTATCCTGTAATAATGAACTACTAATTTGTATTTGAAACAAAACCAAGATAGTGTTAAATGCAATGTAGGTACAACATATGCAATCTTACATTGAGGGAAAACCTAATACAAAAAAATTTTTATTTTATAATTTATTAATATTAGAAGGTAACTAATAGGCAATGTTCCCTTGAGGCCCAAATTTAGTTCATGGTTTTTTACATTGCCATGAGAACCTTAATTTTGTTCTCACTATAATATTTTACTTTTATTAAATGATACCCATAATTGGTAGGTACTCATTTATCGGTTTCTTATCATTAATTCATTATTTTCAATTTATTCACTATATTTTGATACGAATAAGCGCAAACCTAAAATTTTTATTATTTCTAAGACATATTCAAATATAACCACAAAATATCAAAAATACATTATAGTTTTATATACCATGGCAATAGAAATTTTTTTTAATTCATTGTTAGCAGTTACCAAAATCTAGTCGAGATCCAAAACTGAGTCACATGGCGCTCAACCTATGGTAATACGATAGGTTGAACTAATTTTTTCCGAAATCATTGCTTATGTTATATAATAATATTTGATATTGTATTATAATATTATATATTCTTAATATATAATAAACTAATTATTTATTTTATCATATTGGAATATATTATTGTTATAAACTTATTATAATTTATAAGTCAATAACGACTATCAATGAATATATTATACTAAGGTGTAAATATAGATTTTTAGTACAAATGCGATTTAAATATTAGTCTAAAAACTACAGTTTCAATATTAATATTTTTTCAATTACAACAGAATAACTGAAATTATTAGAAGCAAAACCAATTATTTTTCTTATAAATATCCAATTTTGTCAATATTTGTACTACAAATGTCTATTAAAAAACTTGTGCATATTATTATTATACGTATTTTCAAAAATTGTAAGCTGCTGCTGTAACTTATGGTTATGAGTTATGAGAAACTTGACTTTACATTTTCAAGTTTTTTGACTTCCAAACAAAAAGTTTATCAACATGACATCTAAAAAATATTGGTAGAAATATTTCAGTATACATTTCAAGTTTCTTCAGTTATTCATTTTTGAATTAAAATACAAATAAAAAAAATATATTTTGTCGAAAACTGAAGGCCGCATAAATATTTTCCCAGCTATTTTTAAAAAAAACTGGGGCTCCTCAAAGCACAAACTAGATCCAATTTTTTCAAAACTAGAAACCGCTCTCAAAATTGAAGCTTTTTACTAAAGGTGTCGTCGCTGGAAAAAAACTGTCATCGTTATTTCGGCTGAATCTTAAGACACTACATGTCTACATGCACTTAAAACTAATATCCTGTTTGGAAATAAATATGCTATTATATGCTTTTAGTAATGTATAGTAGGTATGTACAATTTATAATACAAATTAAGTTATGTAATTTAGTAGAGTAACAATTAAAAATTAAAATATTATGTGTTTATAAAGAATATTATTATTGTACAAGGTATACTATATTGTATTGTATATTATTTTGTATGTCATTTTTATGAAAATAGGTGTAGAATTCACCCCACGCGCCATTCACTCAGCTTTTTTAGATCGGTTTTAAATAAGATTTATGAGTGCGGCATTTGTTAATTTGTGTTTTGTGTATACACTTAAAATTGCAGGTTTATCGAAACACGCGAGAAAAAAATTGCCACTATTCCGCCGACAGCCACAACAGGCCGAATATACATTAACATAATCGAAATATATAGGCAGGTATCTGTTGTAGGTAGGTATAATATTATAATAGTGGTGAAAAAATAAACATTGATTATCGTGTTTACTTCGGTATACCTACCTACCTACACTCACGCTCGGGTGTTGGCGTTGCGGCGTTTGACTGTAGAGCGTACCTTTATATATATATAGCGTGACTGACATCCCTTTTTCGCAATAGACCGTATACACAAGCCGAGGTGTCTCTTCGTGACAGTCATCGAGTCGAACAATACAATATAAAATTTCACATAGGCGAGTCTGTATATTGCAGTGGGAGGGGGCCACAGTTAACTCGGTTATGATTAATGGCCCCGGCCCCCTCGCCAAACGACTGCAGTCCATCCCTATTAGCAATAAATAAAAATATTATATACATTTTTATTTTTATTTTTTGTTTACCCAGAGCGCTTTGTCTCGAAGCTTTCATTCGTATCCACCCTTCACCCTTCACCACGTACACGTTAACCTCGGCACCATAAAACATTTGACTCAAGATATGTAATCAAACCCGAGAAAACCCGCCAACCCGTGAATAATGGTAGTTTTATTTATTTTTCCAATAGTGCGCATCGGCAGCTACTGCAACTATGGGGAGACGTATTGCGGGAAATTGAGCTCACACGTTTATTGTCATATTTAATATATTTTACCTACACGCAATATGTACCTACACGTTCAATGCTCATTGCTCGTATTTAGGTACGTATGTGGCTATGTACATATAATCAATTAATTTCACCATCCAGTCCGTTTATAATATATTTTAAGCAATATGTATTAATAAATTATACCAATTAAAACAACAAAATCCCTGCAGTCCATACAATTAAAAAAAAAAAAAAGTTTATAAGAAAACAATATTGTGCATATTATTATACACAGTATCTACAACAAAATATAACCATTCTAATTGCATGGTAAACTATATTACAAAAATGACGATGGAACTAAAATAGTAATGGTGTTTGAAATATACATATTCAACTACTGCAGGGACTCGAACTTTGGAAAGTTATTATTCGAAACACGTGCAGTGTTCCATTGTCACCAATCATAACGAATATACGTCACCCCTCTATATATATTCGAACGTTATTTTACATAATAAAGAGAATTTGTGACAATAATAATTATAATTGTTACCAGTGAATTAAATCGAAGTGCGTACGTATGGTATGGTTACTTTTGTCTGTCGTCGATACCATATCACATGTCGTTTCTCTGCCACCCCACCCCCACACCCATACCAATCACCCTCCACCCACACCCCGAAATATTACGGAGTCTTTGAATATACTAGCTTTTGCCCACTATCTGCCCCCGACTCCTTCGGCACCCCACACCAAATACTGCACCCACTCGCCGACCGCCACGACGACGACGAGTTTTCGAACATGACTAATCTCTATGGGTTTCCGTTTCGGAATGGAAAGTCGGCGGCGTACGGTTTCCTGCCGTACGCACGGCCCGAAATAATAGCCCCAGTCCACACGCGTCGAGGCCTTTGTCAATTAAAGGCCCTTTCGGTCCATTTCACCAGTGGACGACCGCCTTTAACGAGCGACCCTTTCACTCTGTCCCGCAACTCGACCATTGTTTGTTTATGATTAAAACCAAACGGGCCAGAAAAAAATACACGCATAATAATAATAATAAAAAAAATACTAATGTACACAATAGCGTTTTTATACGGAACATCTCACATGACATTGCAATTTTTCATTTTTATGACGACCAGTGGCGATGTACCGCTGTGACTATAATAATAATATTATCATTGATATGCCGAATTTTATGCTTATTTTTATCAACTGAAATTCACTTTTTACATTTTATTATTACGTTATATTATATTTTTTATTCTTTGGGTATAGGTACCTATCTTACAAGTTTAGATAAAAAATATCAAAATGTTCAGATAAATTGCACTATATAATACAACTTACAAGTAATACAAATATAATTGGAGTCCTATAGTAGAAACTTTATTAGTCTAATGTATGACATTTACCTAATGGCTAATACCTACCAACTTATAAGTTATACATATTATGTTGAATGCTATTATTCGATGTATCTATATTTATCTTGAAATCGTAACATTGTGATTTATAAAAGATATCTTTATTCTACTATTGTAATCTGCATTTTTACAGCTGTACAGTGTATCATTCGACTTCAATAAAAACTGTTAACTGAAATAACAAATATTATAATATATGAATATTAAAAATGTAATAAAAAAATGTTTAACATGCATAGTGCATATTATATCCATTATTATTTATTATATAATATACTTATTTAGAGTAAACTGAGTATAGAGTATAATATTATATTTTACTAGTAAAGGCTATATAATTAATAAAGTATAATTAAATAAATCAGTCAATGTATCATGTGTATTAATACTTACCACTAGATGGGTACCTAATAAAAAATAAGTATACCCAAATATCTGACTCAACTTTAAAACATGTGTTTATGTTTTAATTTAAAATTATTTTCACCTGGCATAGATTTCATAAAACCGTTTAGTGATAGTATACGTAATACGTTGCTATAGCTTGGTTCCCCTATATCTAAGTAACATAGGTGAATTTAATAATAAACCAAAGTGTTCGTTGTAGGTACTAATCAGCCCTAACATCAATTCATTATTATAGTGTACCTACACCGCTTTGTGGCCATCACCTGTCTATACATCTGACGGCCTAATAAGTCTAATTTCAATTTATATTATGTTCATTGTTTAATCCCATTATGGCATTATTGCTCATGGCTCATAGTATATCGAATCGTCCCTTTGAGATAACTGATTATAGTAAACTAATGAATGTATTTTAATATTCCGTTGTAATAATTAGATTAAAGAAATAGAAATTGATTAAAAATGTTTAGGTTTATAGTTTCATTACATAATTATTAATAATTATAGGTACCTATATATTCATCAATAACTATAAATCGTTATATCAAGGACATGATTTTCTATATAAATAAAGACCATTAGAATCCGAAATAATTGAATAATTCTTGAAATTTTAATTCAAAAGCAATAATTTTTTTAAAACAGTTGATAATGTTGGGAGGATGTCGGCGTGCTACTAGGTACCCCTACCTATTTGTTTTCTCTCTCCGACTCACGTGTAGCTTAACAAATTGTCAACTTAAAGTTTGATATTCGGTGAATTCAATAAGTTTTAGTAAACCTCAGAACACAAAGTTGGTTTTCACTATATTGTGAGTGCGCATGGAAAACACACAGTGTGCTGACATCCTCAAATCTTAATTATTAATAACACAAATATCTAAATTTAAATCACATATTTTGTAATGTTCATTAAATATTAATAATAATATTTTATAGGTTTCGTTGTTAATTGTATAACATTGTTGGACCGAATGGCGAATAGAAGTTTCCGATTAATTAAAAAGTAACTAATCATTATTGAGGTGTACCTATTCCGTATTCGGTAATATAAGTAATAAGTATGCTTGAATTTCATTTGTCACTTCATCAGTATTCTTATTTTACTTATTTTTGAAATACTAAAGTTCAAGAATATTGAATAACAGAGCGCGCTAGGATATTGAGTTTCTCTCCGATCGATATGATTCGAAAGGGGTGCAAAAAACGGAAAAGAAATATTGGTCACATAGAGCGCAGTACCTAGTCTGTCTGAAAATTAATATCACTGTAGTTGATAAACTACATTAAATATTTTTTTTCTTCTGAAATATATATTTACATTTACATCATAAGTCGTAATAATTAATAACTATTATTGTATTTTAAAATATGACTCTGATCGGAGCTTTGCTTGCCTACTATATTATGAAGTTTATTTGACGTTTTTGAAGTTATTTAAAATACAAATTATTATAACACTAGGTACATATTTCCAGTGTTGTTAACGTTCTAATGTTGCATGGATGCATAAAAAACTCATCCAACGATTTTCTAAAATGTAGGTAATTAATTGTACTGAAACGTAAATCATAGCTCATTTATTTATTCATTTATTTATGACTCTTTATGACCATTAGCTCAATGCCTCACTACAATATTGATTGGTAGAATATTTACTATTTAGTGATTGTTTATGCGACTCGGCAATAATGTCATAATAACATAGTTTTATGTTTACATTTTTCAAATATAATACCTAATAATTGCGATCGGATATAAACAATATAGGTACCTACTTCAATACTTTATACTCAGGGCCAGAGAAGCACCTATAAAGGTGCACATATGACATATATGTAGTTTTCGGAAGAGACATTGGTTAATGGTTTATAGCTGTATATAGCAAGTGCACTAATTGGATCCCAGGATTTTCGGATGACTAGTTTGATTCAAGCATTCAACTAATCATTAGTTACATCCTTCGAATCATCAGAAATATTAATAATAACTATTTATAAATTTACAATCATACTTTCCTCCAATCCTTTTCGTGTAATTTTGTGTTATAATTACAAAATAACCGTGATACTATTATAGATATATAGTAGTATACTTTAGAAGTTTCAAGTACCCACGAACAATATTATACAATCACAACAAAATAACTAAAATAGTTAGGTTTTTTAATATGTAATTTCGTCCAAATTATAACTTAAAATGACTATAAAAATAAACTGTGCTTAGATATGTATTTTTTAGATTTTTTGTTAACAGAATTAACTACATACGCGGAATCTTGTTTTAAATTTTCAATCCTTATATATAAAAGTTGAACATTTTATACATTTTTAACTACAAAATAATTATTTAATTTTAAATTTGATAAATTTTGTCAAAATTCGATCTTTAAATGCTTATAAAAAAAAATTGTGCCTATATATTTTTACTATTTTTCAACTGCTATTGTAACACTATAACAGGAGCCTTGTATTACATTTTTACACTTTTTGGCCCAACAAATAAAACTTTATTGATATTCAGAGAAAAAAAAAAAATTTAAATATGAAGTTGTCTGTAAACAGCTCAAAACAAGTCAAAATATTTTCAAAATTATATCGTGTATAAGAATCGATTAAAAAAACATTCAGTGAAATTTTCATGTATCTAAAGTTATTCGTTTTGGAATTACAACAAAATAAGAAAATCGCTACATGAAAAATCGAGTGAATATATCCAATGTTGTAAAATTTGAATTTCAAACGCTCATAAAAATTTGGTTTGATTTTTTAAGGACATTTTTTTTTGATAAAAGTAGCCAAACTTATAAGGAATCATGTATCACATTTACATATTTTAGATTTAAAAAGAAACATTTTTATGAATTCTTAACTCAAAATAATTCGATAAATTTTTCCATGTTCTGTCAAGATTTGAACATTAAATGCTTATAAAAAAAAACCTGTGACTAAGGATTTTTAATATTTTTCAATTTATGTCGATGTAACAATATAGTAGGAGCCTTGTATTACATATTAAAGTATTTTTACTCAACAAATAAAGTTTTATTAACATTCATAGAAAAAAAAAAAACTAATAAAATTGGAAACTGAAAATGTCCCCAAACAGTTCAAAATAAATGAAAATATTTTAAAAATTTTATCGTAAATAGAAAATGCAAATATAAACAACCAGTGAAAATGTCATGTATTTACGGTCATTTGTTTCAAAGTTACACCAAAAACCAAAATCGAATCTGTCAATAACCGATTTTGCTTAAAAATTCCCGTTTTTCCTTAATTTTTATTTTGTTTTTCCGGGCGCTTTTGAAAACTTTTGGGAATTTTAAATTTTTACCTCCCAAAAGTACCAACTAGATCACTTTCCCATCGAACAAGATATTGAAGTTGAAAATCGAAGTATTATTTCGACTACTAATCTTGTACACAGACACAAAAAAAAAACACACATCATTGTAAAATCAATACATTCATCGTTCCACTCAGAATCTAAAATTATAAAATTAAAATATCAACAAAACAAAATATGATATGTCTTCTTGCAGCCTGCAGATATTAGTTTATATAGATTTATCTCCAGCTGTTCTGTCTGTAAAAGTTTAAAAAACGGTTATAAATTATTTATTTTCATGTTGAATATTCAAAAGTTCATTGTTAAATACTATTTTATTTAAAATAAAATGTATTAGGTACAAATTATCAATCGAATATTGAAGTTTAAACTGTACTGCTTTAACAATAATTTAAATCACTAAGTAATACTGTAATTATTGTAGCTTCTATCGTAAGTACATATAATATATCATAATATATTATATAATATGTAGCTTTATATAAATGTATCATAATATTAAGTATAAGGTTTCGTTATTCTGCGCAGAGAAAATAATATTAAGTAGATATCATTAACTTGTGGATTGGAAAATTGGAAAACCAAAAAAATGCGTAATTCGATTTTTATGCATACATACAGGGCGCTTGGGGGGTGCTTGGGGTGCTTAGCACCCCAAATTATATTAGCCCCCAATTGCATCAGTGGTATAACACGTCATAGACACAGGATAATTATTTCAGATGACTTAATAATATAATAATATTTCATCGTATTTTTCGAATCGTTAGTCGCGACTTGCGATTAACGTGTTATTGTTTATCCTCAACTTCCACGGTATATTTAAAAAAGGTATTTATTTATTACTCAAGTATTGTTTTTAAATTTATCTGAAAATACAAAATATTTTGTTTCAATTTTAAAAAAGTCAAATTAATATAAAACCCAGCAATTTTGTATAATGAATGCTATGTCTCAAAGGCATATATCTTTATTATAATATTCAAATGAAAATAAAAAACGTATTTACCTGTATTATATATTTATTTTTCAATATTAATAATTATTGATTAATCAGGTAGTATTATGAATGCATGAATGGTGTTATGAGGGAGTGGGGGGCGAAGCCCCCACGGGTTACTTTGGTCCACATAAATCTAGCACCCCCATAAATTAAGCCCAAATTGCGCCTATGATACCTAGATGCTTAGGTTTTAACTTGCCATTGAGTGGAAACACGTCCTATAATGTGAAACTATATTATTCCTTCTTCGCTATACGTGGTCAAACACATACAAAAAAGGTATTATATTACTTAAAAATCGCCATTTGTGCAATTTTAAATTTATAAAACTCGTGTTAAATTGTATATATATATATATATATTTATAGGTATTTTAGTATTTACGTATACATTAAATTCAATGGTACTTTCACATTTCTATAAGATATAAAAACGCATACGTTTATGGGTTATAAATCATAACATAATAAATCAGGTTCCTGAGTGTATCTACCTATACTTGAAAGTTATAGTATATAATATATATATAATTTAATTGTGTAAATATTAATTATTTCTTTGTAAGAACTAAAGAACATAATATGTGTTAAAAAATGTTTTTATTCGCACAAAAAGAACCTATAATGATTTTAAATGATTTTAAAAACTAGTCGGCATCTATAATTCAAGTTTATGAATGGAACCGATTTTGTCGAAAACACCATAATATTATACTTTTTATTTTATGTTTTTACTAAATCGAAAAATGTTTACATTTTACATTCTTTTTTTCTCATTGAAATAGTCAACTAAAACATAATATTTTAATATTTTGAGACGTTCCCAATGGTAATAAGTTTTAACTTTTTAACGAAAAAAATAATCACGTCCTATCATTATATTTGTACAGATATTACATGCGGTGGCGGCGACCCTTTAGAAAATTAATAATGCTCCTCTGAGTGGCATGTTGAATGTTACAAAATCAGATAAAAAATAAGCGTGCGGTTACAAGCGTGTTGCCCGCGTTTGCGATATGCGTTCTCCACGTTACCTTATCGTTTCCTGTTCTCGACACTGCACGTGGACGACAACCGTATCAATACACGGTTTTTGGTGCACCCCAGTTTTGGCCCTACCGTATCTTTGCTGACAATAATTGAGACATGACTCACAGATAATCCGACAAAAAAATAATATATATATTATGTGATACATAAATCTCACATTTGTATATTGCATGAAACGAGATAGGTAGTACCTACCTACCTACAAATGAATAAAAAATATTAAACACTAATCTTCTAATAAATATTCTAATTTATCGAAGTAAACTAATTAATAATATTATAAAATATGAATGGTTGAAATATATATTATTTAAAATAGTGCTATGGAAATTATAGAAGTTATCATCACAAATCCACAACCAACCTATCACACATTGTACACAGACAGCGTTTGCAACTATGGTAAATAATTATTTTATAGATAGTGTAATACAAAATATGGAAGTTAAAAAAAGTGTTATATCATAGGTGGAGATTGGGGGAGCTCACTGGAGATTAGTAATAACTTATAACAATAGAAGTAAGTTAATGTAAAAAAATTGTAGTGGCTAATATACATTTAAATCAAAAAAAATATATACCTATTTCCATACAAGCAAAAAAAAAAGAAAAAGTTATCAATATGATGTACCGGTTTGGTAATTTCAATAGCTTATTATATATTTATATACATTGATAAATTAATATACTATTTAATATAGTACCTACCTAAATTATATTATATAATTTAGTATGTTTAATTATTGAATTTATAATACTATAATAGATTATTATTTATTTTTACATTTTGTAAGACCAAATGCTAATTAATTACCATTTACAACTGTTATTTACGTATTTTACTATTATAGGCACCTGTTTATATTATTATATTGTTGTGTAAAATCGGGTTATTAGAATTTAATAATGAGGCCGGGATGGTGAATATCGAGGCTATGTGCCACATGTTTTTGGGGAACTTATTTAATAGGTGTTTGGTGTTACTTTTGGGTCTCAGAGACAGTCTGAGTATATAGTATATAGTATATTGTAACTATATAGTATATTATAATATTATGGTCCTTAGGGCCTTATAATGCGCTGAGCCCAGTGCCGCTACAGCAATGCAGCTAGCTAGAACCGCCTATTCAAGTCAGCTCTTTTAATAATATTCACACAAACATAAGATAGAAAATACTAGGAAACGATAACTGAAATATACCATCAAAATTGACAGTTAATTTTAACGATGTTATGAATAATAATGATAGAGTATTATAGAGTCATTTAGATTTTAGAAATTAGAGGATTCACTTCAGTTTCTACTAGAAAACTCAATATACAATATACATTATATAAATATTATATTATATCTGACTTAATATTGTATTATTCTTGACATTCAGAAATTTGGAACTATAAAAACTACAAATCATCATTCATCATTTAAAATGAAAAAATCAACATTTTTGTCCGATAAAATATGCGCTGTACCGGCCTCGCGGATCTATAAATATTATATCGTATATTACGCCATACGAGTATACGACTATAATATACAAGGTATCGCGTCGTACTTAAAATATTATGTATTGGATTATAAATGCGCTGTACGCCGAAAAAAATTGTGTGTAACTGGCGACAAAGGGTTGATACAATAGTGTGAAGTATTTATTGTTTGAATGGGTATATATATGAGCTAAGTACTACACAGTGGAAAACAATAGGCCGGCTTGTATACATGGGGATTTTTCTTTCATGACCACCACGCACACTATTTCTGACCATTTTTAAAGCCTTCCCCGACCAAGGCACTCTAAACGTATTTTGAAAGTAATTACACTTAATTACAGCACTATTTGGTCCACTTTTAAAGGTTCTTTTGTGATCGCCATTCACCACCGCTGTTTCCTATATATGAACGTCATATAACCAACACCCATTTTCCCACTGGGAGGTATAGTATACTTGTACATCCTATCGGTTTTTATGAATTATTTTTCTACATAATTTATTTTGACTTTCGCTCTCCAATATAAAAACTTTAATTTTTAATATTTTTTAATGCAAAATATTACAACCAGTATGTACATAATAAGTGTATATTATATTATATACATATAGGTAATATTATGTATTTAAACATAGTAGACGTGCTAATATTTTTTGAAACATTTTGGGTTACAATTATAGTTTGGTTATAATTATTAATAAGTTATTGTTTTTCAAAAAAGATCAAACACACATCGACAGGCTAATATGATCAGCTAAGATAGGTGTTAGGTCTTATGTAGTCAGACAGTTAGTGCGGTTACTTTGACGAGAATTTTCAGATAATACCTGAAGGGTGTATACAATATAAAGAGTTTGCGTGTAGTTTCCAAGCCTAAACTATATCATGAAAAGGCTTATTCTGAAATTTGAAATAAAAATTACTCGACCGCTGTATATTATTAAGAGAGAAACGGTCGATCGCGGCTTCTCGGCGACCCTCGATCGCCATGGCAACGCATCGATTGTGTCCGGGCGTTGGAACTATTCCAAATTACCTGCGGGGGACCTGAAATAATTATTTTTTATTATTGTTTTGCTCCGCTCGCCGTCCACACGAAGCAGTATAAAACTCACAAGATATCGATCAAGTTTGGTTACACCGAGTATTTTTGCATGTACCTACATATATATGATTATGATAATAATTTGTCTTTCACTACACGCGAGAATTGATGTGCGAAAAAAAATACGAAATAATGGTAATTATTCAAAATATCAAGTATATTCGGCCATTTGAAAGGCGGCGCCTAGTATATAATTAATTATCTTTTGAAGAAAAATGCTTTTGTGATTTTCCCATATCGAAAGGGGTTATAGTAAAAGTATGGAGATAGCCGTTATAGGTACTCATATCGATGATAAATGTTCAAATGTTAATCAGCCTTTGTATTTAATATATTTCATTATGATTTATGCAGCGCAACCTACACACTTGCAAGCATACGCGTATACGAATCAACAACGGGCGCGTCTGCCCGTCACTATACGCAATAATAATTAAATATAATATAAAACTTGACTAAATCGCAAACAAATAAACGAGACAATTATTGACAGTGGCGTAAGCAAGGGTAGGGTTCTAGAGTTCTGTCCCCTAAAATGTCTTCCTTTTACAAAAAAATCGTATTTACCACCATTTCAATACACAGAGTCGATCAATTGTAGGTCATTTGTAATAGACATAAAATAATTTGTTAAATATGACAAAGACGTCGATAATCATAGTTTCAGTTTTTTAGCTGATTTAGAATATTGCTAAACGTTTGCCATGACAATTATAGAAAATGGAGGGATGTCCTCCCACCGTATCCCCTCACTTCGACCACTGTATAGATGAACAGATGTCCAAGTTAAACACTCGAGTGTTCCAAATGTAGACTAAATTTGAGACTAACTATAATTTGTTATAACCAATTGTATAAAAACTGTTTAGAAAAAATTATGTAAAGAATGTTAACCGAACTAAAAAGCATGAGTACACTACTGCTTATTGATATTGTTATGACAGCTGCACACAAAATAATGACACTTGTGTATACAATAATTTATCTGTCGTTCTACGATAGCTTTCACCTCAAACCATCGTAGGTATATTATCGATGAAAAGCGTTCAAAGACTAGTCAAACTCATGCAAGCGGAAGGAGGTATGCTAGTGCTCCGCAGCGTTTTCGTTTTCCATTTGCTCAAATGCTTACCTCAACTATTATAATCGTGTATGTTTCAATATGACATAGGTACTACTTAGTAAGTGTTCGATACCATCCAAAGTTATTTTCCTGATCTCAGCCCACCCTCCCCATCCGCAGCTTCGGCGTATCGTAATCGACACCCTTCGACTATACGCGCCGTGCGAACATAATTATTATAATATTATAATATATATTGTCATGAAGAAGATGTTCACATTGACCGGCAAGTAGGGCACTACAATATGCTCGATGTCAGACGGTGCAGCGGAGCGGCGCGTAGTATTTTATGGGCGACCACCCGCGTGCGTCTCATGACCATAGTGACAAAATCGGTTTTTACGAGAAGCACGCGCCCTCCTCTGGGGTGGGGGTGGTGGACGGGTGAAAACATATTGTGCAAATCGACAATGCACGCGCACGCGTGTGTGTTAATATAATATACAATAATAATAATAATAATAATAACAATAATATATTACGTATATGTATAATAATAAACGATATATTTACTGGATCACGTGCTCGGCCACTTAACCGACCTAGTGTATCCGTTTCACCGATTTTCACACGGTGTCGGTACGCGAGCGCCGTTCCCCTCTCGCCGTGGCGTTACAACTACCCGCGGGGTGGTGGATTTTTTTCCTGTGTTTCCACCGTATTCTCGTACGCACCCCCCTCTCACGCCGGTGGACCTTGACGGCACGCTGCCCCGCTCTGCAGTTGACTCTCGATCGCCACCAACAATGCGCAGATAATTGGACGGAATGATAGTGTACAACAATATCATATTATGATATATTATATTGTATTATAATAAAATATAAGAAAATGTTTTA